>JAJJMB010001820.1:427917-579510 GCA_023531105.1 Papaver atlanticum | reverse complement strand
TCTTGTTTAAAAGTGAAAGGTCTAAGTTATTATTGAGAATAATTAGAGCCTGATGAGAAAAATAAAGTTAATTCTGATCTTTATTTTGTTCTTATCGAACAAGCTATTGTACTTGTGCAATCGGTTTAGCAAAAGAACTAAGGTGATTAGTCGATTTTTGAGTTGTTAAACTATTAGGGAAAATTGCTTCGGGCAATTGTTTCCTAGATAACATGTTAAAACCAAATTACTTGTAGTTTCGGTTTTGATATTGGTTATCTAAAATGGTGTGTAAAACCCTCGTGCTTAGCTCTTATAGGTTTTCAAATTCTCTTTGTGAGATTTGAAAGATCCTTTCGGTTTGTCCTTTATTTTTTTGTTTCTTTGTCATTTTGTGATAAAAGGGGGAGAAATATATGTAGTAAATAAGTGATATTGACTTGTTGTGAGTTGGTATCACTAAGGGAAAGGATATTTGTGCTAAAACGTTTATTCTAACGAAAAGAGTGAAAGCATAGACTAAGGGGGAGTCACATATCATATGATACGTAGTTATGAGGAACTACATGAAAATAACAAAGACGTGCGGATTGAAAATCTACATATCTTACCCTTAGTGGGAGTATTAGCTTTGTTATTATAATGTAAGTAGCGGCATTTAAGGATTGAATTTAATGCAGGTTTTGTGTTGTTGAACTTGGAATCAAGCGTATGTGTATAATGAATTTTTGTAATTTATTTATCCATATGATGTAAGAGTTTTGTCACTAAAATTGACAAAGGGGGAGATTGTTAGAGCATAGCTCGGTTGAACCCACACAGCGTTGGTATGTCAAGTTTGGTTGTCATATTTTAGTGAATCAAAACTCATTTAAAGAGTTGCTTGATTATATACTAGAGTCAACTTCGTATAGGTTAGCTTGAAGGTATTAGGATATGAGACTTACAACTATTACATGAAGACTTGAAGAATGTGAAGAAGTAGGACGCCTCCTCTTTTTAGAACTCGATGGAGGAGGTAAAGAACTACATTTCCCATCCTCTTGAGAAGACTCTTCTCCTGGAATAGGATCCCATCTAGTGACTAGTGGGCGGAGAGGGCGATCTTTGTTGCTTGAGGAAAGATTGTATCTCTTGGCAATCTCCTCATTTAGCCTCACGCGACCTGATGCGTGCAATTCTTTGAAATCCTCCCTGGTCAAAGCCGGAGGAGCATATGGGTCCTTGAGAAGAAGATTTAGCACATTCCGGTTGACACCATTACGATATCCAAGCCACTCGCGGGTGACACTGGGGGATTGAGGTTGGAAGAAATCAAAATAGCACTTACAATCACTCATTCGAAGACCATCATTGAAAACAAAGCGATTAAAACTCCTCTGGACTTCTATATCGTCCTCGGATGAAGAAGGGAGAGGGGGATTATGTTAGAGAAAAGCTCAGTTGAACCCACCAAGCGTTGGTATGTCAAGTTTGGTTGTCATATTTTAGTGAATCAAAACTCATTTAAAGAGTCGCCTGATTATATACTAAAGTCAACTTTTTATAGGTTAGCTTGAAAGTATTAGGATATGATACTTACAAGTATTACATGAAGACTTGAAGAATGTGAAGAAGTATGGAGCTACAATGACAACATCATCCTTCCTCTTGAGGTTAGTAATATTTGACTTGAACTGTTTAATTCCCTAACGTATCTTTCAAGTCGTGCTTATTGAAAACATAACTGCGAAGCTGTGTATGATACTCTAGTTAGACATAGTATTAAGGAATACAATACGAGGTTTATTTCTTAACCATTAAACTTTGTATATAAGACATCGACATAATCGTATGAATGCTATTGTGATTATGTATGGGTATGAGTGAAGATTTCATCCTAGGAAACAATGTTTTACATTCGTTTAAAGGAAGTAAGTTCATAAACTTGTTTTGTGAATCGAAAGGGAAATCGCTAGGCTTATTGGTATTGTTATTCATTGCAAATCTATTTTGAATTACCAATATGTGTGTTTAGTATAACCGCTCATAAACTTGTTTATGTATCTTGGTAAAACTATTCACAAGGCCTGACTTATGTATTGGTATGACTTTTATTAGTGAAACCGATTCTAAGTAATCACTCAAGATGGTATGATCGATGCCTTGTAAATAACAACTTTTATCTAGCAATTGGGGAACCGATCCTAGTAAGAGGTGCAACAAATTTACAAGAGGGGAATCGATCCCTGTAAGAGGTGCAACACGTTTTTAGTAGATGGGGGAACCGATCCTATGAACATGTGCAACAAGTTTGTAGTTTTGGGGGAACCGATCCTATGGACATGTACAACCGATAACAGGTAGTTACCATAAGTTGTGGGGAACCGATCCTAGTACCTAGTCAACTGAATTTTGGTAACTAGTGTGACTATGCACAGTACTCACATGGAGGTAGAATCGAACTTGTTTTGGTAGAACCGTGAAACCCATGATTGGTGATTTGATAGGATAATCAATCACATAGTTCTTGGAATTCAGACGAACCAATTCTAAACTTGTTTGGAAGTTTGGCAAATCGTTTCCAAGATTGTAAGTATGAAAAAGGACTTGCAAAGTAAAGATGTCGACATACTTTGAACATGTGCAGTAACTCTTATCATTAATTGTTCAAAGATATTCCTTAATAGCTAAAGGAGAATCCTAGGATCGAAATAAATTGAGAATCTTTTAATTAAGGTTTCTTAGTTTTTATATGCTATTTAATCTCCAGCAATTAAATGAATATCTTTAGAAAATAATAATTAGTAATGTGCATTTACTGATTATAGATTTTTGTATTGGGATTTCGGTCAATATTTAGACAGTGCATTTACAGGAGTTATAAAAACCGATTTTGTGTTTATTGCATATCTTTGAGAATATTCGGTTTTGGAAATTCCTTGGTGTCCAAACTTCCTTGTCTATAAATACTTAAGTTTGCATTCCTAGCAAACTAATCCTCAGAGCCAACAAAACTACCTCAGTTGTGTTGTTACTGGTGGAGCCGCCTATTCGAAGAGGAAAGTAACCTAATTAGGCGAAATCTCTTACGGCCGCTTAGTTTAAAGACTTTTTTGGGATTTAGAAGCTCTATTAGTACCGTTGGTGGGAAACAAGATAATTGTAGTATATTTTAGTTTTCGATTGATTTGATTGACTAACGGTGGTTTAACTTTGATTGCACCTAGTTTGTTTATGCTTGAGAATCTTCTCTTCTGATATAAGATTTACTCAAACTAGATCGAAGTTTCAAAGGGGATCTTTAGACTGTTTGTAGATCTAAAGACGTCTTGTGATAATCCAACGTTAACAGACTCCGTTCTTTGTTTGATTGATCACAAGAGATTCAAGTTGATTGTGTGCAGGTGCTGATTGAAGATTAAAGAAGATTTGAAGACAAAAAGACTTTTCGGGTTCATAATCTTTGGTGTGCAGAATACTCGTTTAGGATGGAAAGGGATCCAATTATAATCGGTTTATCCTTGTGATAGATTAGATTGATTAGTTGAGTAGATCGGCATCAATACACTTTTTTGTGATTAATTGTATTGATTGCATAATCTAACAATTACTTCGGTAGTTGTTGAGAGATTTATCTAAGGACCCGACAAAGGAGTTTATTGGTTAAACGGAAGAGCCTTTGTCAAACTCATATCACTTTGTTTGAAAAGAGTTGTTACTGAACAGATTTGTTGTTCCTTTACTGTTTGGAATACGAACCAAAGGAATTGTTCCAAGTACGTGACTTACTGCAAGTTGGAGGCGCAGGGATACTGAGGAAACTAGGTGAACTATAGGTTTAGTTGCTTGGTCTCAACTATACGGAGTTTGTTTGATTTTGTATGCCGGCTTAATTTTGAGAGTATTCAATTCTGGACTAGGTCCCGGGGTTTTTTTGCATTTGCGGTTTCCTCGTTAACAAAATCTTGCTTTGTCTTTTACTTTTCTATTTCCGCAATTATAATTGTTTTATTCTAATTAGAAGTAAAATACACAAACGTTTATTCCTATTTTACTTGATAGACAATCCCTAGAGTTTGGTTAAGTCCGAACCTATTATCAAGTAAACATACTTCGTTGTTGTATTGTCTCGATCTCGTATCCATAGACGATCACACGAAGTATGAACCGATTAGTTGTATTGTCTCGACTCAGTCTATAGACAATCACTTTCGGAAAAGGACTTACAGGTGGAAAAGTTTTAGATTGAGGTATATTTGGGTACCCTCGTCTTTTCAGATTATAGGGAACTATTTGATCAAAACCCAGTTGCCGAGCCACACAAATGGTGTTATACCTCTCGGACCAAAGCTTCCCGCCATGAAAACCGGGAAGACGCCCCGGTAGGGTGGAGACAATGATGTCAAAATCCTCGGACGAGGGTGTGTCCGCGAAAGACATCCTCCTCGGAGACTTAATAACAAAACTATAATGTAAGGAACCAGTACGACCATCCTTATAAGTGATAGGGTTGAAATCACTTCCTTTATCCATAAAGTCCTTGAGCTTGGCCTTAGGAAGAAATCCCTTCTTGTGATAAAGAGCCATTCGAGGATGGGACTCGGGTACTGTCACCAGTCGCTTATAACCATCTTTCCGAATGACCTCCTCTTGCCGCGAGAGAGCGAGAGGATTCAGCTGAGGAGGCCTGTATAAAGTAAAGCGCTCCCAAACCCAAGCTTGGATGAAATTGGAAGGGAGGAAACTCTCCACTTCATGGGACCCGTCCACTTGACGAATATCATGCACCAGCAAATCCAATAATACAAACCGCCTAAGAACATAGGGGCGAGTGGGAATGATACGCCGTGGGACATCAATACGGCCATGGGAATAAGCTCATTCTTAATAGTGTCCCGGGGACTGTATTCAAACACGTCGTGACATAGCCAAAAAAGGAGGAAGGCTGTTAACTCCGTTCGATCTGTTTCCCCTTCGCGCGGAGGAACGCCTTCACGCATATCGGAAATCATAGGGGCTCAATATTTAATCCGATGGGAGAAAGAGGCTCGGCGTTTCCCAGACTTCGGCTTCTGGCCACTCTTTATCTCTTTCACATCATCGGATTCTTCAGCAGCAGACGATTTTGGATGAGCAGCTTTAATAGTGGATGCCATGAACTTTGGAGAAGATGAAGCATTAACCGGAGAGTCATGAGCGGCGGATGCAACAACTTTCCCCTTTCTTTTACCTATTGAGCCCTCTACTTCACCCGGAGCTTCAGTCTTGACTTCCCATGGATTCTGGAATGTAATAGAACTTGCCTTGGGAGCAGTTAAGTGATCACGAAGGTATCGGTCGCTCTTGTTCAAGGACTTGTGAAGATAGCAATCTCCGAAAACCATATCACCATGGAAAGGTAGGCCAGTAAGTGCCACTACGTCTTCTAGAATGAGGGTTGTTTCACCCCAAGAAAACAGGAACGTATGAGGATCGATTCCCCAGCGAGCACATAAACGAGCCAAGCTTTCATGATCCCGCCGGACGGATCTAAACTTTGAAACCTTCAAAGCAGCTTCTATACCTAAATAACGGATGATTCTCTTGTTATCCGGGTTAGAGCAAATATAATCCACCCATGAATCCCAGGCAGCATGAGAATCAGTAGATGAGCGAAATATGATCGAGGGAAAGACATAATCTCCCCTATGAATTTCCAAACGGGGCATGTTCAAAAGAAGGTATGGGAGGCGACTTTTCTTGAGGGCGGATAAGCCAGTATGCGGACACTAATGGGGGAAATGGATGAGGATTCAACATGCGGGAGACCCAATTATCATCAGCCGGGAAAAGAGTAGTATTGTTAACCGCTGCAGGCGGCCGCAGCTTATCTTTAAGCCATGCATTACACCTTATCTCCTCCAGCGTATACGGCTTTGACCCGAGGGGCGCGTCATGATTAGGCAATCCATTATACATGGTGAATAAGAAAGAGAGACGAAAGAGAAAAGGATGATTATCGAGTAGCGAGGACTCCTCTATTTATAGGAAGGTAAAAGAAGGAGCGGTTACTGGATAGGCCAGTAACTGCAGTATCCCAAGGGTCGTGAACCTAAAACCGCCCAAACTCACCAGTTGTAACCGTCATATCAACGTGTGACTGTTGATACATGAAAATAATCAATCTCAAAATGGATAGCCCCTTAACCGATCAAGGGTCCCTCTTAGGGAGGAGAGACTAGGAGACTAGGCCTAACCCACTAGGATGGGATAGTTCTAGTCCATCCAAGAGTATATTGAGTTAGTTGGGCTTTGGCCCAAGAGGAAAGCCTCTTAGGGTTGATAACTTAAGGAAAGGGAAATGGTAGTTTAGTAATATGTTAATCTTATGGGCATTTATCCATAAGATGGTCATTATAAAAGGGGAAGAGGGGGCACACTTATGGCATCATCACTAATCAACCATTACCTCTCATAAACCTCTCTACACCTTGGGAGTACTTTCTGTGATTAGGGCTAGTTCCTCCTTCCCACGTTTTACCCCATCAACACACGACATTCATCATGCAAATACGAAGAACTACTCAAGGGAACTGGTGGAACTTCATAAACAAAAAGGTATGTGGAGACTTGAACTTATCTATCACTCAAAAGTCTATCTATTCTATCTCCTATCTTGAGACAAAAGTCGTATTGCTATATAGACTTCGATTATACACATTTGCTATTTCGAGCCGAGTTTATCTCGCTTATATATTTCTCGAAATATGTGTTGGTAAGCTTTCTCTTTGTCCAAGTTCATCTTTACTCGTGACGAAAGTCATGTTGATTGTTTCAATCTCTTGAAATTAGCTTTGATGAAAAATAGTGTGTGAATAACCTCTATATAACATCCTCTAAGAATGTTTCAATGATTGAAATGAGAGTTTAGAATATATAACCTTGAATGGATATAAAAATTGTATGTGAATTTCTGCTGGAGTTTGTGAACTAAAAACAAGCTCAATCCGGGTAATTAAGTATGTGTACCGGTATGCGTACTTAAGTGGGTTATTTTCTAAAAACGGTTTATTCGTGAACTAAGACATTTATGAATTGAGGAATGCAATCCTTGCAAACCGTGGCTATAATGTTCATGAATCGATTCGAGTGAATCAAAATTGTTTTTGTTTCGATTGTGTCTTATATACTTTTATGAGATCTAAGCAATTGAACAACTCTCTAACTAGTTCTTTTGAGTTATTTGAACTAGTTATGGTGAAGATGAATAAGGTTGAAATGAAAGTGCTCATATGGCTAACCATTGGTTAACTATTGTTGAACCAACTAGGTGTACACGTTTAGGTACGGTTACTCAAACCTAAATGAAGTTACATTTCATATGTGTATAACAAGCTAAGATTCGATCTAACGGTTGAAAGATATTAGCTTGAATCTAATCAGGTTTTCATCTAACAGTGAATATTGAATGCTTTGTTACCAAGGTAACTTAGATTGCAAACCCTGATTTGGAGACTATATAAAGGAGAACTCTAGCAACTGGGAAACCTAATCCCCATACCTCCTATGTGATACTAGTTGTATAAGCTAGAGTCGACTCTCCTTTAACCTTAGCTTTCTATCGAGACCCTGTAGGTTAACGACTTAAAGACTTCATTGGGATTGTGAATCCAGACCCAACTATTTTCTCTGTAGTTGCGTGATCTGATATTGCTGTTTCTATCGTGATTGATTGCAATCGTAAGATTGGCTTGAGATTAATGTATCCGATAGGCAAGATAGAAAAGTAGTCACAAACACCTTCGTCTCATCGTTTGTGATTCCTTAATATGTTGTTTCTCTAGTCGATTAAGATTATTGTGAGGTGATTGATATTTCTAGGTTGTTCTTCGGGAATATAAGTCTGGTATATCAATTGGTTCCTGTTCACCTTGATTTATCAAAAGACGGAACAAAACTCGTAGGTATTTCTGTGGAAGACAGATTTATCTATTACTGTAGACTTTTCTGTGTGATACAGATTTGTTTATTAAAGTCTTCGACTTTGGGTCGTAGCAACTCTTAGTTGTGGGTGAGATCAGCTAAGGGAATCAAGTGCGTAGTATCCTGCTGGGATCAGAGACGTAAGGAGCGCAACTCTACCTTGGATCAGTATGAGATTTATTGGGGTTCAACTACAGTCCAGACCGAAGTTAGTTTGTAGTAGGCTAGTATCTGTAGCGGCTTAATACAATGTGTGTTCAATCTGGACTAGGTCCCGGGGTTTTTCTGCATTTGCGGTTTCCTCGTTAACAAAACTTCTGGTGTCTGTGTTATTTCTCTTCCACATTATATTTTTTTATATAATTGAAATATCACAGGTTGTGCGCTGTATCGATCAATTGGTAAATCCAACCTTTGGTTGTTGATTGAAATTGATTGATCCTTGGACATTGGTTTTTGGTACCGTTCAAGTTATTTCTCTTCTATTCAATCAGACTCACAGATTTCTATTTATTTGAGTTGGGATTGAATAGAAAAATTGAGATATAACTCTTTGATATACTTTTTTATTAAGATTGAGTCTGACTGCCTAGTTGATTCTCTTAAAAGTATATTGGAGTTAGTCCATACAGATTTCTAATCGAAATATTGGGTGAGGTTGTTAGTCCCCCACTTTTTCAGGGAGGGGTGTTGTCACAGGATGGTAAACCAGTGGAGTACCATTCAGAATTGTTCTCAGGTGCTATTAAGAACTACACACCTTATGACAAAGAATTTTATGCTTTATATCAATGTTTCAAGCATTGGCGAGTGTATCTCTTAGGTAAAGAAGTAGTGGTACATTCAGATCACAAACCATTGGAGTACCTACACGCGCAGATGAAACTATAACAAGCTCGACACATGAAGTGGATGTCTTACTTGATGATGAGTTTCAACATTCTCATTAAGTACAAGAAGAGAGTAACAAACAAGTTGGCAGATATGTTGTCTCGTCCACCAGTCCGAGCATTAATGGTGGCCATGAGAATTCATCCGATTGTTCCTCAAGAGTATGCAGAGTCATACGCATCTAGCAAAGACTTCAAGAATATGTTAGAAGGTGTAAAGAGTGGTTTGAAAGGCGAGTTTGAACTCCGGGATAGATTGCTATACAAGGGTCAATTACTTTGCAATCCAGAAGATGAAGATCATTTACAATGGTTAAGAAGGGCACAGACATTCCGAGTTGCTGGACACTTTGGGATGAATAAAACTCTTCTTAACCTTCGTCGTTATGTCTTTTGGCCAAAGATGCAAAATGATGTGGCTAAGTTGGTTAGAGGGTGTAAGTTGTGCAGCACATCTAAACCTTCAAATAGGAAACGTGGGTTATATCTACCATTACCAGTACCATCAAGGCCTTGGGAGAGTATTTCTATGGATTTTCTTGGTGGGTTACCGAAGACCAAGTCTGGTTATGATTACTTGTTCGTTGCGGTCGACCGATTCAGCAAGATGATTGCATTAATTCCATGTACAAAGACGGTAATAGGAGCCGGTGCAGCAAAGCTCTTCTTTGAGCATGTGTGGAAGCATTTTAGTTTACCTACTTCGATTATTTCTAATAGGGATAGTCGATTCCTTAGTCACTTTTGGGATTCTTTAAGGAAGATGATGGACACTAGGTTGAAGAAGAGTACCGCTTTTCATCCACAAACAGACGGGCAAACAGAAGTGGTCAACGGGACTATGGTTCACATGTTAAGGGGATATAATTTTAAGCATCCTAAAACTTGGGATGAGAGTTTACTATATCTACAGTTTGCTTTCAATAGAGCAGTTCACAGTTCTTCGGGAAAATCTCCTTTCGAGACATGCTATGGTTACTTACCACCTAGCCCTTTCGATCTAGTATTTTCTAGTGACACCTCAATGGGAGGGAAGGAAGGAAGTGAACGACAAAAGGCACAAAAGTTTTTGGAGAAGATATCTCAGATTCACGCAACTGTTGAAGCACAATTAAAGAAGTCACAAGCCAAATACAAAGCAAAACATGATAAGCATCTTATGCCTTGTAATTTCGATGTTGGTGACTTAGTATGGTTAGAATTAGGTAAGGAGCGACTAAAGGGAGAAGGTGAGAAGTTGAAACCATTGAGATACGGACCATTTCGTATACTCGATCAGATTGGTGACAATGCCTTTCGTTTGGATTTACCACCTTATCTCGGAATGTACTCGGTTATAAATGTTAAATACTTGAAGTTATTTGAACCACCATTACTAGATGATGACGGTGACGACACTATGATCTTACCACGAGTAGAAGACTTATGGTTTGATAGAGAGGAACCACTCAAGGAAGACTGCATATTGGAGCGAAGAGTGACCAAAACACGACAAGGAAAGAAAGAAGTTTTTCTAGTCGGATACAAAGGTCAAGTTCCCAGCAAGGCCAAGTGGTTTAACAGGGAAAAAGGGACTCTTGAGTTCCCTAACCTTCATTTTTAACTTTCACAGTAGTTCAAGTTCTTAAAGGGGGACCCATGATACAGGTGTATCCCTACTCCTCTTAGGAACTTAGTAAACCTCAAGCTAAGTGATACGTATTGATCTCTGTACCTTGGTGACGAAAACTAGAAAACAGAATACACTAGAAACCAGATTCGAAGAAAATATCTTCTCTAGATTATGAACAAGAAAACTATTACAATTCTCTCTTTGTTACGCTCATAATCTCTCTAGGTAAATAACCTTAAAACTATTTTCTAAGCTTGCTTTTACAATAATTAATTGCCTCACAAACTTCTCTCTAGGTGTGTGTGTTCAACCTCCTTTTCTAGGTGTCAAACCACAATATCTAGATGTCTTAGCTATGAGCTAAACATCTCTATTTATAGTTTTAACGGTTTCCCAAACCTTCTAGGAATCTATTTCATTATCTAGGAATAATTCTCTTTCTAGGAATATTACCTTGTCTGGGAAGTATTTCCTTATCTTGGCATACTTCCTTATTTTGGTTTGGTTTCCCAAACCTCCTAGGAATTTATTTTCCTTCTATAGGAATACTTCCTTAAATCAGTAATCCCTCCTAAATTACAATTATATCCTCAATCCGTCTTGAGGATCACTAGTTCCCGGGGAGAGGAAGATACACATGTATCACTAAGTTGAGGGAAGAAACCTATATTAGGAAGGAACCCTTATTTGGGCAGAATTCCTAGTTAGGAAAGAGTTTGTTTTAGGCAACACTCTTAGTTTAGGAAATAGATTCCTAATAGAAGACCTAGTCGGCTAATTACGATGAAGTCTATAGATAGAGAGGATCCGATATAGTGAAAAAAGGTAAGACACAAATCAATATTTGAATGACCGACATAAAAGGCACAGAGGATTTTGGATTCAGAGGATCCGATCCCCTATCACCGTCTCTGATTCCCATTAGCAAAGAAAAGGCACCACCGCTTCGATTCATTTCTTTTCATCCTGTTTCAGCTTTTTGGAGAGATTCTTGTGTGGGTCCTCTCTCAACCACCCGACCTATGTTCAATAACATCAATATCCAATATTTAGATTACCATTTTCCGTCGTTCTGCTCCAATTCCATCTTGTTTTCCCATCTTAATTTTTGACAATTCAAAGGTCTTCGATTCCAATCTACTTGGTGATTCTCTGGTTTCTGCTTTCACAAGTGAAGCCATGACTGAGACAAAACTGAGTTGACTCGGTGACCCGATCCCTAAAATATCCTTAGATACTCTATGTAGCAGCATCACAACCTATTATCGTAAATTATGAAAGACAGTTAATCAATACAGTATAATAAACTCGTTCAACTTTTCCACATATGCAAATGCATATGCAAGTACCATCACTACTAATCATACATAAAATAATCGGCCACAACCCTCCTAGAAGGCCCTAATTCAAATAACACGTGCGCAAAACTTTGCACGTAAATCCATAAACACTGCACGTATTTTGGACGGTGTAAATCCGTAAATGCATCTGTAAGTGTGTTAGACGGCCGGAAACATCTCTTGGATGGGGTAAAAAAAAAGGACGATGTAAGTGAATCCAACCCTTATCATGCGTTTACGGGACAAACTTTTGTTTTAAAAAACAAGAATTTGCTAATGTTTGCCCACCGAATCGGACCACCACCTACAAACAAATGATAAGCCCCAAGAAGAAGAAAGCGTGTCCTTTGTTAGAACCTCAAAAAAAACTTTGGGACGACCAAATTTTGCATTGGGGCACATCCTGCACTTACGTAGCTTCATTAAACTCCATACAACTTTCCCTAAGGGACAATGTACCACATACCGTTCCCCAAGTACCAACCATCTTTTCTAGGCAATATCATCCTTATTCAATATTATCCCCAATTCAGCTCGAGGCATCAATAATTACTTGTTTATCTCTTATAAAAAGTGGTGTCGACCGTGGAAAATGCTGTTACACAATTATCTAGAGGGTTTGAGTGAAAATTTCACATTGCACACCAAACCACAAAAATCGAGCGGAAAATCAGGAAACAGACAGATTAGCAAACCAAACAACAGACGTAAGTTAGTTAAAAACATTATTGCCTATGATATGCAAACACATTGTCTTATGTTTCTTAAACCAAATTGTATCAACTAAATCACCCGCGTGTAACTTTTTTTTGCGGTCTAATAGTATCATTTTATGCCTCAAAAAGAAAACAAAAAAATAAAATTCTAACATTATAATTTTTTGAACACGAGTTATATCTGATTATTTGTTAGCGGTCTGATGCAGATGGTAACAGAACAATCATCATTCAGAAGCCGAATACAAGTTCAGGCAGGGTAAATGTCATCATCCGCAAGCAATACAAATCAATGTTAAAGGTGGTCGGTAAAAAAAGCAACAAGTACCTAGTATTCGAAATATTTTTTTAATGGTGGGATAAATTTCCGCGACAAAACGTTTTCTTTCATTTTCCGCCCCTCTTCTACATTCCGTCTGTCACAGTGAAACTGAGTGGCGCAAAATTAATTCTCTTCCCAAATTAAAATTTTCCTCTAATCTCTGATCAACATTTACTGAAGAACTTAGGGTTTTCTCTGAAGCTCCAAACATCCATTGCGAATTCGGTATATCTCCTTCTTCTGCTACTGTTTAGGGTATGTTAAAGTCATTAAATTAGGTTAATCTTACTGTTTTCTAGCCTAACTTTTTTTATATCAAATTAGGTCAAAATCTATTACTAATTTAGGGTTCATGAATGGATAATATGATATGATAGAGTAATTTTGGATAGAATGGAAGCACATAGTGAGAGAGATACGGTGGTTGGAGTAGATGATATAAATCATAGAGGGAAACAGATTTGTGTGATACCTGATGGTGCCGATGCGGTGGAGCCACCGAGATATGTGAAACTTTTCGATAATTCCGAGCCGAGATGTAGTAATAATAGTCCTTGTGTTGATGCTATTGATATGGTGGAAGAGTTGATATATAAGAATTACAGGAATTTGAATTTGTCTGTAGATGGGAATAATTTGGGTGGTAGTTTGGAAGGAGGAGGAGGAGGAGGTGGACTGATTACTGCTGTTTCGAGAAAAGAGAGTGGAGAATCGGTACGAAGGGGTAAGCAGCCGTTTAATTCAGCTGGTGGTGGTGGAGAGGATATGAGAACTATGTCTCGTGTGGGAAATTTGGTACATGAAGAGGTTAAGAACAAAGCGAAGGTTAGTATTGATGTGTCCAAGAATGTGATTAGGACCTACGATAATGTCATATCGAATGATTCTATATCGTCTTCGGGAGGGTTGAGAACCAAGGTTTTGGCATCTGGATTTTCGAGTTTTCTTGTTAAGAATAGTTTGAAAGGGAAGGGAATTGTGAGCAAGTATCCAGAAGGTGTTGATGGGTTTGGTGTTTCCAAAACGAGTCAGAATAAGAAGAAGAGTTGGGGTGTTGATAGTGTAATTTTAGATGCATCGTCGGATGTAAGTGTCAAAGCTGGAAACCCATCAAGGAAAAGTGTATCTGGTGTCGAGCGTAAGAGGTTAGATGATGGAATTAACTTAAGAGAGTGGATGAAACCAGCTTTTCGTAGGGGTGTTGATGATGTGGTTTTAGATGCATCGTCGGATGTAAGTGTCAAAACTGAAAACCCATTGCGGCAAAGTGTTTCTAGTGTTAAGCGTAAGAGATTAGATGATGGAATTACCTCAAGAGAGTGGATGAAACCAGGTTTTCGTAGGGGCGTTAATGATGTAATTTTAGATGCTCCATCGGATGTAAGTGTTAAAGCTGAAAACCTATCTCGGCAAAGTGCTTCTAGTGTTGAGCGTAAGAGGTTAGATGATGGAATCACCTTAAGAGAGTGGATGAAACCAGGACTGCGTAAATTGGATAAAGCTGTGAGGCTGGATATTTTTATGCAGATTGTACAGCTTGTTGATCTTGCACACTCGAAACAGATTGTATTGAGAGACTTATGTCCGTCTTGTTTAAAGTTGTTGCCATCGAATCGAATCAAATATGTTGGCACATTGGCACGGAATGTATTGTCAGAGAGCATGCCTGATTTAGATGTTCCCTTCTCAAAGAGTCAGTTGAGTGCCAATAAGGATGTGGAAACAAGTGAGCATGCCCTCCATACTGTTACAGCAAGGCATCAAAAAATCAATGAGAACATAGCATCTACTCGGCAGCAGTTCGGGTTTTTAGCTAATTCTGACTATAAGCGCGATACAGTTGATATTAATAGCAGTCAGATGCATTATTCTGGTTATTCAGAAGACAGGCCTCGGAAAAGGTCCAGCAACGGCATAATACCTAATAGCAATTGGCCACAGTTGGTTTCTGTAAATGCTCACTCCGAAGAGAGGTGGTATGCTAGCCCAGAGGAGCTTCAAGGAAAGCGATCCACATTGTTCTCAAATATCTACTCTCTTGGGATTCTTCTCTTTGAGGTTGGTTTATCTTTTTCTCTTAGCTGTCACTTTAGAGTCCTCCCTATACACTACACTGATACGTTCAAACTGTTTAATTTTCCCAAGTCAGTTAGTTAATGGTATATGTTGTTAAAAGGAAGTGTTTGTAGTATCCTGAAAATGCTAATACACCACACAGCTTCATTGGTATATGTCAGTGGAAAAAGTTCTTTTGAACTGATTTTAGATGTCTGATAGGACAAAAAAAAAAAACCTTTATTAATCAATTCACCTGCATTGAGCTTATGCCTATTTTTTGTGTTTATACCAGAAGTTGGAAAAATGAGGAAAATTCAAATATCTTTAAGATTTCTCTGGCACATATCCCTGAGTGATATTTCTTCATCTGAAATATGCCTCTTGGGATTGTTTAGTGCTATGTAATGGTGTAGATCCTGACATATGTGATAAAAAGATACTAAAACAGGTCATAAGTTGGAGTTCTAGTTCTTGTTGTGTTAAAGTAACTCTATATGTAGCCTATTTTCTATGCTGAAATGTTCCCTCTATATAAAAGAATCCTAATGCGACTGTAAGATAAACGATATTTGCTACCTGTTGCATCTTGTTAAACAATTTCTATACAAATCTATTTTTCCTTTCGGTTCCGTATTTGTTTGTCGCTAGTCAATCTATCCTTGTTTCTGTTTTCTTGATAGAAAAGATATATTAGCTAGAGTCGGACTAATTTGGCCTCATTATATTTAGCTGCTTTCCCATTCTGAATCATCGGAACTGCATAACGAAGCAATGCTAAAGATTCAGCATCGGATTCTTCCTCCAGATTTTCTATCAGGAAACCCAAAAGAAGCTGGTTTTTGTCTCTGGCTTCTTCATCCAGAACCCTCATCACGGCCAACAACAAGGTATTCACAATTTCGTCCAACTCCCTGTATCATATCTGTGAATGAGGCTATTACAGAAAAAGTATGCTAGAGTTTTCTGCACTTCAAGACAGCAATACACAACATTGTTTGTATGGGAAGGTGTAAATTTACTAGACATATATCACCTTGTAGTACAAGCCCAATAGCTGCTATTCCATACCTGTATTTTCTGTCTTTTCTGGTTACCTGAACTGGCATATGAAAACTAGCAAAAAAATTGTGAGCTCTAAGTATACGCTCGTTCTTATAATTTGTTCTAAGTAGCGAAGTGACTAAATATGTAATGATATAAACAGGGCAATCCTACAGTCTGAACTTATAGGTGAATCTCAAGAGTTGACATCTGAGGATGGGTACCGGTCTGTTCAAGAAGATATTGCTGAATCAGAGTTACTGCTGCAATTTCTAACATCTTTGAAGGAACAGAAAGACCAAAAGGCTTCTAAATTAGTTGAAGACATCAGCAGCTTGGAAACAGATATCAAGGAAGTTGAGAAAAGATGCTCAATAGAAACAAGGAGTATTCGGTCTTTGGAACATAAGGATACAAGAGAACAAGACCTCCTTCCCAAAGAACCTCTAAGGTCAGACACATGCGATAAGGTTTCACCTTCCTTAAATGTGAATGATGATAGGTTGATGAGGAATATGAGCCTGCTCGAAAATGCTTACTTCTCCATGAGATCCCAACTCTTGCTTCCAGATGCTTCTGCCACTGGGCGTTTGGACACTGATTTCCTTAACAGGCGGGATAAATGGTCACATGTACAGAATGGGAAGACACCACATGTTGTGAACCAGAAACCTGCAGATCGCGTGGGTGCCTTTTTTGATGGTCTATGCAAGTATACTCGCTATAAAAAGTTTGAAGTGCGTGGGACATTAAGAAATGGGGATCTTCTCAGTTCTGCGAATGTAATTTGTTCATTGAGTTTTGACCGAGATGAGGAGTACTTCGCTGCTGCAGGAGTATCGAAGAAAATCAAAATCTTTGATTTCAAAGGGCTGTTGGATGATTCTGTTGATATTCAGTATCCAGTGGCTGAGATGTCCAGCAAATGTAAGCTCAGTTGTGTTTGCTGGAATAGTTACATAAAGAATTATTTGGCCTCAACTGATTATGATGGAGCTGTACAGGTGGGTTTTCTTATGCACTAAATGGTGTTCATTAATAGTATATGTCTGTGTGTGTAGCATAGATGTTAGTAAACTAGTAGTTTAGCTTGATACAAAGTCTACTCTGGAAACTTCATTTTTTAAGATGTTTTCAGCCTTAGGATTCCATGTAGTGCTTCTTTGTGTAACAAAAAGCTGAGGGTTTGGCTACCATAAGCTCTTTTAGTTGGTCATTTGTGAGTTGACAACTCAAGGTTCTCCTTTACAGTTTTCTTTGCTACTAATTTTTTTGACTAGATTAAGGTTACTTGTATATCTGTCAGTAGTCAATGAATGGTTTTATGTTATTTACTAGATTCTTGAACAGTTCATAATATCATTTGAACTGCAGCTCTGGGATGCAAGCACTGGTCAGGGATTTGCTCGATACAAAGAACATGAGACGAGAATTTGGTCCGTCGATTTTTCTCAAATGGATCCCATGAAGTTAGCCACTGGAAGTGACGATTGTTGTGTGAAATTATGGAGCCTTAATGAGGTACGTTCTCTTATCTTATCCTAAATTCCATGCTTTTAAGTTGGTACTGAAAACATTGAAAATTAGAGATGGGAACTTGCTTTCTGTAGTTTCTGCCTGATGATATTATTTGCATCACTGGAGTTAGAACTTAGAATATTATAGTTCATAAATTCATAATCGAGAAGAAAGTAAGATGGGTTTGATAGGCGGTAAGTCTGCATGAGTGCTGATAAATAATACTCTGACCTGGATAGAAAGCAGTAACTGACTAAACGATAACCTGCTGGGTTTACTATTATATTGAGACATTCAAATGCTTTAAGTATACCATGTATCTACAGATATTTCATAATTACAAGCTTACAAAATGCAACTTCTGTACAGAGAAAGTCTACCTGCACTATACGTAGTGCGGCAAATGTTTGCTGTGTTCAGTTCTCTCCTTATACCCCGCATTTGATGGCATTTGGGTCTGCGGATCATAAGATGCACTGCTATGATCTTCGAAATACAAGGATCCCTTGGTGCTCATTGGCAGGGCACGGGAAAGCTGTTAGCTATGTGAAGTTCTTGGACCATGAAACCCTTGTTTCTGCATCCACGGACAACACGCTAAAGCTTTGGGATCTCAACCAAACGGTTTCTGGTGCATTGTCTACTAATGCTTGCAGCTTAACCTTTAATGGTCATACTAATGAAAAGGTTGGTTTGCCCAATCCTAAATGTTGTTGACCTTTGAACCTGCAACTCTCATTCGTATGCATTGGATGTTAAAATATCTCGAGTAAAAGTATCACAGGGTGTACACTTGTCCAAATCCAGTGGAGGGATAAAATGGTGAATACCATTCTATTGGGTCTGGATGAACAAAAGAACCATCACGTACGACATTGTTTTTAATGCAAAGGCAAAAAAAATATTCATGAACTAATTAAACTGGATGCATTTTGTTATCCTCCTCAACTACTTTAGCTATAAGAGGTTCTGATATGTATTTCTGATGTTGATCACTTGAAAAGTTGTTTGATGTAAAGTAAATGTTGATTCATTATCTGTTTATTAATTTTTCAAACTTGCTTCTTCAGAACTTTGTGGGCTTAGCCGTCTCGGATGGATATATTGCTTGTGGTTCAGAAACAAATGAGGTATTCTTTGCTCTTTTCAAATTTGATTGCATTTTCACACTGAGTTTTAACAAAAAAAAAAATAAAAAAAAAATGATGCATCACGTGTTAGGAGTTGCTGGAGAGGCTTTTAATTCTTTCTTCGTTTTCTGCAGATTTATTCTTACTATAGATCGCTCCCTATGCCAATCACTTCTCATCAGTTTGGTTCTATTGATCCCATTTCTGGGCAAGAGTCCAGCGACGACAATGGACAGTTTGTTTCAAGTGTTTGCTGGAGAAGGAAATCAAATATGTTCATTGCTGCTAACTCCACCGGTACTATAAAGGTGTTACAAATGGTGTAAGGAATGGTTTCTCTCCATATCAAAAAGTTTGTGGTGCCACAAGCTCACAGAGCTTGAAATGTAGAGGATGATGTTTAAGAATTTGAGGAAGCTACATCTATTGAGACATGGTGAATCTCTTGTGTGGAAGACGATCAAGATCCTAGGTCTCGCTAGAGAATGTTCGAGCATGATTTTGATAACAATTGCTACCTTTTCCATCCTACAATCGCGTCTGCAGCAACCACCTTAAACAAGAAACTAACATGTGCGGGTAGTTCGCCTTAAACGCATGAGATTAGATCAATGCTAATCAGCCGTTGAGTCGCCTTAAACGTATGCTGGTTTATGTAAGATTAGATCAATGCTCTCAAGCTGCAGAAATGCTCAAGTGAATACCTGAATGGTGAAGGCCTCATAACATATGCAAAAGGTACCCTGAGGCCTGAGCCAGACAGTTTCATGACAAGCACAAATTTTGAAGGGTATGTGATTAGTTTTCTGAGTTTTGTCCATAGGTTTGTACATCTCTAGATCAACAAAAAATGTATTTCTCCTTTCTTGGTGGAAGGAAATGCAAAAAAAGTGTGGTTACATTAGGTGTGAATGTAAATTAACTTCAGTTATAAAGCAAAAATATCATCAAATACATTTCATTTTGTACATTTTTCATTATCTTCTTTGTTATCATCCTTCCAGTTTCAGAACATATCTCTGCAGTAATCCTTGCAGATCAGAGCCAAAGAAGAAGAACCCATCCAGAAACACCTCTGCTGGTTAGTTTCTCTGCCTCGTCTTTTCCTTTGTTAATAATTCAACTATGTACTGTTTTTGATTGGGTGACTGCATTGTATGAACCAAAAGAAGCTTGAGATACAGAGCCAGCCCATGGGAAAACAGAAAGTACAGGCAGACAAGCCATGTGACTGTTGAATGGGCACAAATGTATATGATGCTGCCTAATAGTACAAATTTACAGATAGTATTATTTTTATTCTGATTTCTAAATAAAGGACAAACACAAGTTTAGGGTTTTCAAGACCCCAATTCCAGTTTTATAAAAACTGTGAAAGACATTGAACTGCAATGTCACCTACCATGATGCTAAGCCATCCCAACCATCCCTAGTATGAACCCTGAATCTATGGATTGTCACCAGAGATAGAGTAATGGGATTTGCAAGTAGTTGCATAAAATATAAGCAAGATTTTCCAACAACCCTTGTGTGTCAGATATGTGTATTAAGAAATTAATAAACTCTGAACAATTAGTAAAGAAAGTTGGAAAATCTCTGTGCTCTGAAATGAAGAGAGAAGCCAAGAAAATTGCCAAAAAAAAAAAATCTCTTCTGCAACTGCTCTTTCTCTCCATCCCACTTAGAAGTAAAATCATAGATGTCGCTAATCTAAAACAAAAAACATTCATTCTTTGATTCTTTAAACAATTCTTAACAACAATGTGTCAATATGCTCCTCTTCCCAACAAAAAGTATCCCTTTGCTTTTTACATCCAAAAAAGTGAAAACCCCTCCTTTGTCTATCTATCTATCTATCTAATCTCTTCCTAAACCCTTCTCTTAAATTCCAGCTCTTCTCATCAAAATAGCTTTTACTGCCCTATCAATCCATGATCCTTAGTAATCTGCACACATAATTCCCAATAAGTTAACCATGATTAGACTACTAATTGACACTAAAAGATGAATAAAGAAAATCAAAAGAGTAATCAATTTAGTAATTAGTATACTTTTCTTAATCAACAAAACTTACCATCGTCATTATGTTTCTTCAACAAAGATCTAGTAAACATCAAACAGATAACAAGGAACCCAACACCAGCAGCTCCTCCCACTACAATAGCTATTGTTTTCCCTGTATTCTGTGCTGCCCCACCACCACCACCACCACCACCACCTCCTCCTGCTCCATCTCCTTTGAACAATCAAAACCAAACTCATCATCATCTATTAAAAACACACTAAAAGGATAAACAACAATCAAATCAAACAATCAATGAAGAGAAAATGTACCTGGTGAATCTTTCTTAGAGATTCCATTAGGATAATAAGTATAAGTCATATAACACTTGTTCAAATAAATCTGACCAGAAATTGAACTCCCACACTCAACCTGTGATTTCTGAACAACAGTCTTAACACATTCACCACAATCATTAGTACTCAAATCACCTTCACACTGAGCCAACACATAAACAGACTGATACTGACTGGTATAAAACCCATTGTTTTGATTCACAATCCCATCAGCTACTGAAGCAAATGCAGTATCTCTTCGTTCTTCAAACCCAACCCCGGATGCTTGAGACCTTCCACAAGTTTTATAAAGCATCTGAACACCAGAAATCATCGGGAAGTTTGATACCGCATAAGAAACGTAACAGCCGGTCAGTTGAACTCTGCCGGCGATGGTTTTGCCACACATGTCGTCTATGATCTTTGGAAGTTTACTCACACAGCTGTAACAGTCTCCATTGCTTAAATCTCCTCTACATTGGAAAATACCAGTGAATGAAACTGACCCACCGCCGTTACCACCTGCAGTGGCTTTGAAGAACTTGGTTTTTGAAGATTGGGATATGAGTGAAGTGAATAGACCTGAGAGTGCTTGTGAATAAACTCCTCCTCCTGTTGAATCTGAGAATGTTTGGTTTGCACAGCCTTTGTAAACCACAGTGCTGTAATCTTGAGCAGATTTAGAAGGAGATACAAATGTAGTAGAGATTATAACTAGGATTAGAGTGAGAGAGGAGAACAAACCCATCTGATTTGATGATGGGTCTCTCTTTTTTTCTTTTTCTTTTTTGGATTTCTTTGGTGTATTTTTTGCTCAAATCATTACTTGGGAGGGATGTTGCAGGTTTAATGGTGATTTTCAGAAGCAACCTCTCTTTTTTTCTACTCTTTTTCTCTGGTCATTCAACTTAAGTGATAGATAGCTATAGGGGATCTTCTTTCTTTCTCCATGTGATTGTGAGGTCACGGGAGCTGTATTAAGGTATTAATTTATTAGCTACACTGACAACTGAGATAACAACACTGCACTGTATCCCTTTAATCATGTAGTTTTTTAGTAACCAAGGGGTGAAATAAATGTACACTTTGGTATTGTGTGTTTGCCTGCACTGTAGCAAGGAGGTGGTGAGGCAGGCTATATCCCTTGTACTTTTTACATGTTTGCTTTAAAGAGGTATTTTGGAAGCAAAATTGCTTTTGTTTGTGAGTTATACCTTTGGTGTCCAAATGCGCTCGAAGCAGAAGTCAAACTTAAAAGTCAAAACATTTTTACAAGATTTTCCGGTATTATATGCTCAGTTTTGAACTTTTTGGCTTATAAAAGTTATTTTTAAACTTTATCGCGAAACAAAGTTTTAAGTTTTCAGAAATTGAAAAATAACTTCTGAATGGGTATCCAAACAGACTCTTTAACAAGTTTAGATACCAGTAGGAAGTTACTTTTTGATTTCTGAAACAAAAAGTCAAAAGTTAATTTGAGCACGTAATTCCAAATTAATTTTTAGAAGCATAAAAATGAACTTATGAAGTTTTGCTTCTGACTTCTGAAACCAAAATGTTAGTTTGGTATCAAAACACTGATTTTCTCAGAAGCGCAAATCTGCACTTAGAGATGCTTACAAGAAGAAAAATAACAACAAGTTTTTGCCTTTGGATTTGAATTTAGGCCAAAGAAGAACCAGACTCATGCTATCGGGAGATGCCTGCCTGATTTGAATTTTCCCAGACTCTTTTTTACTTTGCATGGGTTGGGAAAGTTAGGATTGACATTTTAGTGTCCTCCGAATCTTGGATTAGAGAGACTGGCAGACAGCAATTTGCAGAAGCTAAATGCAAGGGTATTTGTTTAGCGCCTGCATTGCGTACCATATTTAATAAGAACGCTAGGGATAATAGTTATTTTGTTTGCAAATTTCAACATAATAATCTGATAAATGTTAGACTACAATTGCTTGATGTTGAATAAGCCTTTATTTCATTGCCTCATAAACTAGGGATAATAGTTATTTTGTTTGATAATTTCAACATAATAATCTGATAAATGTTAGTTAGATTACAATTGTTTGATGTTGAATAAGCCTTTATTTCATTGCATCATAAAGGTAAATATCTAAAATATGCTTCTTTAATTTGAGTATTTTTTTTTTGAATAAAAAGTAAAACATGGTCAAAATACAAAATTATGAATTTATCTTCAATATTGTTGGTATAGCTACTTCCATGTTAGTAAACCAGTTCTTAAAGACAAAATCCCTAGAGTTCCAATAATGGAAATATACTACAAGAGTAACTGACACGATATTAGTGACGATGTGTCGCTTTCCAGTTTTGTTCAAAGGTATCAACAAAGGACAAGAAGCCACATAAATGTTGTTGTTCATCCTAATATTAATTTTAGTCAGTTCGTAAACGCCGAGATACGAGCTATTCTTGTTTATTCACTCGGAGGAGTTGTTTTTTTCAGTCCGAAGATGAACAGAGGTGTTTGGTATTTGGGAGAAAGACTACTTTTCCAGTTACACCATACTTTTGCAAAAGCGATTAACCGCCAAGACAAAAGCAAGCATGTATGTCATATTTTGATAGGTTTACGATAGAGGCTATAGGAGAGGTTTGAATTAAACACTGGTATACATATTACTGAAGCACAGTACCTCAAATAATACCAGACAATTGCGAAGCCGGTGATTGGTGTTCACAACATGCACATTTGGGGGTTTCATTTCCCGGCGTTAACTCGTATGAGTCGTGATAAGTTAAACATTCATAGCCAGACGCCTCCAGAAGAACTAGGCTTTATGACTTACCCCACTACAGATGGAAGGTTTTCATCATCTTCATCCAATATGCCTGACATATGTTGGGAGTTGCGAATTATAACTTTACAAGGCTAGCCAATCACGATCCAGATAGTTTCGATATTTATGGAACGTACCTACTCACATTACAATGCAGAGGCTGGTGAAAATCAATTGGAAGCAGAGCTTAACAATTTGTATTGGCTAAGATAAAAAAAAAATGGCGACTTTGCACTTGCAGACAGTTCAGGAATGGCAGACGGATACCATGTTTGGATTTAATCCTTATGTAAATCCATATGGTCGCGAAAATTCTGGCGTTAGTACTTCTAGGAGCAATTCATGGTGGCACGAGAATCCTGGATATACACAAGTGGAAAATACACAATTGCTAGAAACAGAATCCCCAAGGTGTGCCTGTTTTCAAACATCAAGTAATTCAACCAGACCCGAGACACATTTCGACATCATTCTCTCCCTGGAACCTGAATGAGGGTTATTATACTGTTCACCACCACAAGCAACCTATTCTACGTTTCTAGCAACTTCTAGTTTGTAACCACCCGCTTCTGCTTTTAAAAATTACGGAAATATATGTCAATTTTCAAGTTTGTAGGCAAGTGGGAGTATTTCGGGTCTTCGAGAATGGAATCAAGGGGAAGAAGGGTAAGATGAACGATATTAGAGAACTTGTAACTTTTATTCCTGCTACTATTGTAATTCTAATTTTGATTAATGAAAAGTACTGCTTTCTGTTGAAAATAAAATTACATATGTTTTAAATTAAGCATTACATTTACTTCTAATTAGAAACTGACATTCAATTTACTAATTTAGTTAAACAATCGAAAGGCTTGTAACTAACCATCTTCATTGAGAAGTACTTGGTGGAACAACATCCAACAAAAAAGGAGTTGAAATTGTTCAACACCTTAAGGATATCGAAATAACCAAACAGAAAACCATATTTTTCCATCTTCGCAATTTATTTAAAGATCTTCGTACCAACTTAGCATCAGTTTCACCCCTCACTCTAAAACGATTGACTTGCATAGTAAAAGTTACAAATTCACTTACATCTTTCTTAACTGTCTGAGAACGAGATTGTAGGTCACAAATAACACGACGACTCGGGGTTATGGGTGTCACTTTAGACTTCTCGTAAATAACCTCTCAGAAATTCACACCTGCAATGTGTTCTTCAGCAAGCTGAGTTTGAAATAACATGTGGTTTATGCAAATAACTAAATCTTCTTCTCGAGTATACCGAGCTCGACAAACTAAATAAAGGTTGAGATATCTTTCGATAAAGTATGTTGAATGAAGAGATTTTATGTGTTGTTTTTTGAGGTTTGAAGAAGGTGTAATTTGATAAAATGTGAGAAATGCGTATTTATAGGAAATTAAAAGAAAGTCGTTGGATGATATAATTTTTGGCCGTTCAGATATATCCGTTGGCGGGCATGCTAGGGTTATGAGAATTATGTGGTACCGCCAGCGGCTTAGGTTAAAACGTGCAACTTAGATGAAGTCGCTGGCGGTTGGGTAGTTTTCAGCAGTCACATGACTGACTGAGCTGGTTATGGTGAATTTATAGCATGGTAAGAATTATGCTCAAATAGAGTATATTGTGTTGCATCATTATGGTGCATCATTCTTAGTGAGCGCCATCATGGCACAACATTGGTGGATGACATGTACAAATGGCTCATGCCTTGTACTTTTCAGTAGTTAGATGACTGACTGAGCTGACTCGCCTGATTCGGCCTGTTTGACCGAGTTGACTCACTGATCTAACTCAGTTTAACCCGGTGATAACTCGTATGACCAAAACGTTAACCATTTTACCTTGACCTAGACTTGACCCACTAACTTGAATCGACTCAGTGGACCCTTAACTAGTTGACCCAATGTTGACTGTTTGTTGACCTAGTTTGGTCGTTACTGTTAGTGACCGTTAGTTGACCGATGAGCTGAGTTGACTTTTCCAGCGACTTTTTTGGTCAGTTTTTGGCCACTTTTTCCTACTCTTCAATAACCAGTTGGAGATAGAACTATCAATGGAAATTTAACAAAGAAAGAGAAAGCAGAATAGTAGGAAGAATATAGAGATATAGCAAAAGATATCGAATGGGTTCTGAATAACCATTTATGTACCATTGTCATGTTGATTCAAATGGTAATTATAGGTTCAAGAGGATGATGACGATGATGAAGAATTGGACTATAGACTTGTAAATGGGTTGAAGTAGACGTCATTTGTAATCAAATCAGCTGGGAACTCTGTAAGCTTATTGTAATTATTAAGTTTACTTTATCTTCTAGCATGATGAATCTTTGTTATTTTTGATCATGTTTGAATGTAAATGAATGGGTATGTTGTGTGATATGTGTTGTGTGGTTTTCCCGCAAGGAGTGTCTGTGATTCCGCATGGCTCATTTCTAAGTTGAGTAGGGAAGGTTCTTCCCCGTTTGAATATTATTTTAGTAGGGCGACTTCTTTTGCGCTTCAGTATTATTTAGTAGGGACACTTGTTCTCTGTTTCGATATAAATAATATATGAATAGCAAGGCGGCTTCTTCCCAGTTTAAATAATATCTAGTAGGGCGGCTTTTACCCTGTTTTGATATTATATTATATTTTATTTTGGGGAAATAACTCGTGTGTGCATATTATGCTTGATTGTAAAACCTTCATAACTTATGATGGTAGTTTCTTTAAGCACGGGGTGGATGGGCATTTCTTGTGGATGGAGCTATTATTAGAGTCTAGAGTTATTCTGATGTCACGTTTCCAATGGGTTTGGCGAGATCTGAGTGACATAATTTTGGTTTGTTCTAACATCACTTTTGTTGATCATCCGGTGGTGCTCTTTCACGGATATTGTTACAATGGTCACAATATCTGAGGAGGTGGATTTAGAATAACTTTTCTTTTATTAACGATGTTGTGCTGACTGCTGAGTGTAAAAGGTGTTAACTATTTCCCTTTATTTGCCGTGCTTTTATTTATTATCTTTTAGAACTGTGAAGCATGTTAGTGATTATTTAATTGAAAGTTATTTATTTCTATTAGGCACCCCTAGGATGATGTACTCACTCGCTCCCACTTCAGTTTCATAGGAGATAATATTTTGTGACGACATTCGTTCTCTTAATTTAAACCTTATTCGAATTAGAGAAATTTTGTATGTTTTATGTATGTATCCTCTCTTTATTTGTAAAACCACACTGTTAGAGCACTGCTCGGTCGAACTCGCAAGCATTGTTATCTCAAGCTTGTTTGTCAAGTTTAGTTGTCAAAACTATAAGTCTTGATTTCTAGTCTACTTATAGCTATGTCTCGGATTAGGATATAATGTGTAGTTGATCTTTAGACTTCACGTCATTCATCGATTGAAGACGAAGAACTACTAAGGGGAGCTTGTGGAACTTCATCAACAAAAGGTATATGGAGACTTGAACTCTTCTATCACTCAGAAGTTTATTTCTATTCTATCTCATATTGAGACAAAAGTCGTATAACTATATAGAATTTACTTTATACACATTTGATATTCCGAGCTGAGTTTAACTCGCTTACATATTTCTCGAAATATGTGTTGGTAAGCTTTCGCTTTAACCAAGCTCATCTTTTATTCTTGACGAAAGTCAAAAGATGATCATGTAAAAATCGCCTGGTAACATCTTACATGATTTGTGTGAGACAGTCATTTGATGTAGACTCGGAATGTTTCGTATTGATCGTTTGATCACTTGAATATTTCTTTGAAGATAATAGTTTATGTGAGACAGTTATTCCCGTCTTCTAAGAATGTTTCAATGATTAAAATGGAGTTTAGAACAATTAACCATTGATTGGATATAACACAGTATGCGTACTTGTATGCTAACTATTGTAGATATATTCCAAGTCTGGGAACTGAGTATGCATACCCGTATGCGTACCGGCTTAACAGTTCAAGTCCGGGAATTCAACTGAGTTTGGTCATGAACGAAAGTATGCGTGCCCATTCGCATACTGGCGGACAGACCAAGTCCAAAACTCGAAGTATGTGTACCCGTTTGCATACTTGAGTAGGTTATGTTCTAAAATCGGTTGTGCATGAAAAAATACATTTATCTAATAAGTAATGCAATCTTTGCAAACCGTGGCTGTAATGTTCATGAATTGATTCGAGTGAATCAAAATCGATTTTGCTTCAATTGTGTCTTGTATACTTCTATGAGAATATAAACAATTGAACAACTCTATAACTAGTTTTATTTGAGTCATTTGAACTAGTTGTGATTAAGATGAACAAGGTTGATATGAAAGTGTTCATATGGCTAACTTTGGTTAACTATTGTTGATCCACCAAAGTGTACACATTTAGGTACGGTTACCCATATCTAAATAAAGTCACATTTCATCTGTGTGTAACAAGCTAAGTTCGATCTAATGGTTGAAAGATATTAGCTTGAATCTAATCAGGTTTTCATCTAACGGTGAATATTGAATGCTTTGTTACCAAGGTAACATTGATTGCAAACCATGATTTGAAGACTATATAAGGGAAAACTCTAGCAACTGGGAAACCTAATCCCCACACCTCCTGTGTGATACTAGTTGCGACAAGATTCGATTCTCATTTAACCTAGGTTTTTCTAAAACCATTATAGGTTAATGACTTAAAGACTTCATTGGGATTCTGAAGTCAGACCCAACTATTTTCTCTGTAATTGCGTGTTCTGATCTTTCTTTGTTCTATCGTATTGAGTACTATCTTCTCTAAGATTTTCTCGAGTTCAATCTTCGATAGGTAAGATAAAAAGTAGTCACAAACATCTTTGTTTCATCGTTTGCGATTCCACAATATCTTGTTCCGCTTCCACACGGTTAAGATAATTGTGAGGTTATTGATATTACTAGGCTGTTCTTCGGGAATATAAGTCTGGTGTATCAATTGATTTATGTTCACCTTGATTTAACAAAAGACGGAACAAAAACTCGTAGGTATTTCTGTGGGAGACATATTTATATATTCAATAGACTTTTCTGTGTGAGACAAATTGGTTTATCAAGTCTTCGACTTTGGGTTGTGGGTGAGATCAGCTAAGGGAATCAAGTGCGTAGAGTCCTATTAGGATTCAGAGGCGTAAGGAACACGACTGTACCTTAATCAGTGTGAGATTTGTTAGGGATCAACTACATTCCAGTCCGAAGTTAACTTGTAGTAGGCTAGAGTCTGTAGCAGCTTAATACAGTATGGTGTTCAAATCTGGACTAGGTCCCGGGGTTTTTATGCATATGCGGTTTCCTCGTTAACAAAATTTCTAATGTCTGTGTTATTTCTTTTCCGCGTTATATTTTTTATATAATTGAAATATCACAGGTTGTGCGTAGTTCAATCAATTAGATAATCCAACCTTTGGTTGTTGATATAAATTGATTGACACTTGAACATTGATCTTTGATATACCGTTCAAGTTGTTTCTCATATTAATCAGGCTCGCAAATTCTATCTGTTTGATTTTCTAATTTGGATGAGAAACAGAGATACAACTCTTGGATGTATTTCCATTGATTGAGTCTGACTGTCTAGATGATTCTCTTGGATTTATATTGGAGTTTGTCCATACAGATTGCCGAAACGAAATATTGGGTGAGGTTGTTAGACCCCCGCTTTTTCAATTGGTATCAGAACAAGCAAACACGGTTAAGACCTCATAAGTCTGTGTTTATAGCAGTCTGACTCTATGGATAATAAAGTCTCTATAAAC
This sequence comes from Papaver atlanticum, assembly GCA_023531105.1. Classification (NCBI taxonomy): domain Eukaryota; kingdom Viridiplantae; phylum Streptophyta; class Magnoliopsida; order Ranunculales; family Papaveraceae; genus Papaver; species Papaver atlanticum. Next base: position 550,062 of record JAJJMB010001820.1, on the reverse strand, counting down.
GGTTCACCATAATTAGATCTACTCAACTCCGAGTATCTTCTAGAAACCATCGATGAGGTTGAGTGCTTTGATCTAGAAAAAATCATCAAAAATCTTTGTCAAGAAAAACAACGATTGATAAGGAAAATTGATGGTCTTCATTGCGAAATTTATATCAAAAACTCTGATCTTCGAGAACGTTCTGAAGAGCTAGTTAATCTCCAGAAGAAGTTGGATGAACAAATCCGGATCAATTTTGATCTTGTTGCAGATATTGCAAATTATAAGGATTTGAAGTCTGTCAAAGTTTCTTTAATGGATTTGAAAAACTCCTTTAATTCTTCCATGAAGAATTGTCGAAAGTCAGGAGATAACCGAGGTTTAGGCTTTGTGAAACCTGATGCGACTCAGAACCTCTCAGATGAGTTTAATGATGTTGGTTTATGTATGTTTTGTGGTTCTTATAATCATTTTCATCATACATGTACATCTTTCTAGAAAAGTCTAAAAGTTGCTATTGATCTTCACAAGAAAGCTGTACAACTTTTTTCTTCTCTCAAAAGGTGTACAAATCTAACAAAAAAAACCCAATCAGGTTAGTAGTGTTAGTATGGGAGTTTTTTCTCTAAAATTAACATCACCCTTTCAATGGTTCCTTGATAGTGGATGTAGCTGACACATGACTGGAGATCTTTCGTGGTTTGTGAATTCAAGCGACTTTGAAGGAGGACCAGTAACATTCAGAGATGGGAGTTTCTTCTATATAAGCAAGAAGGGTACGATCAAACTACCTGGTGTTCCTGAAATCCATGATGTAGTATACGTTAAAGGTATGATTGCTAATCTTCTTTCTGTTAGTCAAATTTGTGACAAAGGCCATAAAGTTGTCTTCAATGCGAATGGATGTGACATTGTAGACAAAACTGGAAAAGTAATTTTTCAAGGAACTCGTGGTAAAAATAACTGTTATCTCTTATATAGTCAGTTTAAAAATTGTTGCAATTTGACTAAGGTGGAATCTACTCATCTTTGGTATGAACGTTTTGGTCACATCAATTATCGCCTTCTAACTAAGATCATCAATAAAGAACTTGTTAGAGGTGTTCCCAAAAGCAATGCTAAGATTGAGGGTGTCTGTGGTGCCTGTCAAAAGGGTAAACAAACGAAAGTTCCACATTAATCATATAGAGATATTCTCACTAAAGCTCCACTAGATTTAATTCATATGGATCTCTTCGGCCATATTCAACAACCTACTGTTGCTTGGAAGAAATATGATTTAATTATGGTAGATGATTACACCAGATTCACTTGGGTGGCATTTTTAGCTCATAAGAATGAAACCCTTGGTGAATTCAAAATTATTGTTAATAAAATCCAGAATGAACAAGGTCGCAATCTAAAGAAAATTAGAAGCGACCGTGGAATTGATTTCAAAGACACTAAGGTGTTTGAATTTTGTGACAAACTGGGGATTATTCAAAAATACTTACCACCCATTACTCCTCAAGCAAATGGAGTTGCAGAAAGGAAGAATATGAATATTCAGGAACTGGCAAGGGTAATGCTCCATAGAAAAAACTTATCGTTAAAGTTTTGGGGAGAACCTTCTTTTACGGCATGCTATTTCATCAACCGTGTCTACCTACGGTCAAAAACCCTGAATACTCCTTATGAGTTGTGGTACGGTAAGAAGCCCAACCTACACTATCTCAGAGTGTTTGGAAGTAAGTGCCACATTCTAAAAGATCGAGAACATAAAGGGAAATTTGATTCTAAAAGAGATGAAGGTATCTTTCTTGGCTATGCATCTGATAGTCGTGGTTTTCGAATATTTAATCTCAGAATCCAAGTTATGATGGAATCTGCAAATGTCATCATCGATGATCTGAGCAATTTTCATCATGATAGCTCTCCTGCTGAATTGCCTCCAACCGAGACAATTGAGAAAGTCAAGGAAATTCCAGAATCTGTAGCCGATCCTGACATTTCTAATGACAAGGAGAAAAGCCCTAATCAGGCTATTCCTGTTGAACAAGAACATGCTCCTCCATGGCATCTCTGAGTTCAAAGGAATCATGATACTAACAGTATTATTGGAGGAAAGGATTCTACTGCTAAGACGAGAGGACAACTTCAGAATGTTAGCAATTTTGGTTATTATCTATCGCAAGTAGAACCGAAAAATATTGATGAAGCTCTTAGCGATCCCTTTTGGGTGAATGAAATGCATAAAGAGTTAAATCAATTTCAAAGACAAGATGTATGGGAGCTCGTACCTTGTCCCCCCAATATCAATATTGTTGGTACCAAATGGATATTCAAGAACAAGTCTGGTGAATTTGGCACCATTGTCAGAAACAAAGCTAGACTTGTCGCTCATGGATATTCACAGATTGAAGGTATCGACTTTGACGAAACCTTTGCTCCTGTGGCACGCCTTGAGTCCATTCGTTTGTTATTAGATCATGCTTGTTTTCTTAAGTTTAAGCTGTTTCAAATGGACATAAAATTCGCCTTCCTAAATGGAAACTTAAAGGAAAAGGTCTATGTCGCTCAACCTAAGGGATTTGAAAATCCCGAATTCCCAGATCATTTCCTTAAGATCAATAAGGCATTATATGGGTTAAAACAAGCACCTCGTGCCTAGTTCGAAAAACTAACTACTTCTCTTCTTAGGAAAGATTTTTCGAGAGGTGGCGCTGATAAAACATTGTTTACCAAATTGAGTGGGAAAGATATTGTGATTGCTCAAGTTTATGTAGATGATATCATCTATGGATCAACATCTGAGAACCTTGCAAAAGATTTTCAAGTCTCTCTTGGAAAGGAGTTTGAAATGAGCAATGTTGGTGAGTTAAAATTCTTTTTAGGATTACAGATTCAACAACATAAGGATAAAATTTACTTATCTCAAGAAAAATATGCAAAGAATCTTGTGAAAAGATTCGGTCTTGATAAGTCAACTCCAAAACTGACTCATATGCCCACCACTAGTCTACTTATAGCTAAGTCTCGGATTAGGATAGTAAGTGTAGTTGAGCATTAGACTTCACGACGTTCATCGATTGAAGACGAAGAACTACTAAGGGGAGATTGTGGAACTTCATCAACAAAAGGTATGTGGAGACTTGAACTCATCTATCACTCAGAAGTTTATTTCCATTCTATCTCCAATTGAGACAAAAGTCGTATAGCTATATAGACTTTACTTTATACACATTTGATATTTCGAGCTGAGTTTAACTCGCTTACATATTTTTTGAAATATGTGTTGGTAAGCTTTCGCTTTAACCAAGTTCATCTTTTATTCTTGATGAAAGTCAAAAGATGGTCATGTAAAAATCGCCTGGTAACATCTTACATGATTTGTGTGAGACAGTCATTTGATATAGACTCGGTATGTTTCGTATTGATCGTTTGATCACTTTAAAATTTCTTTGAAGCTAATAGTTTGTGTGAGACAGTTATTCCCGTCTTCTAAGAATGTTTCAATGATTAAAATGGAGTTTAGAACAATTAACCCTTGATTGGATATAACACAGTATGCGTACTTGTATGCTAACTGTTGTAGATATATTCCAAATTCGGGAACTGGGTATGCATACCCGTATGCGTATTGGTTTAACAGTTGAATTCCGAGAACTTAGTATGCATACCAGTATGCGTACCGGCTTAACAGTTCAAGTCCAGGAATTCAACTGAGTTTGGTCGTGAACGACAGTATGCGTACCCATTCGCATACTGGCGGACATACCATGTCCGGGACTCTAAGTATGCGTACCTGTTTGCATACTTGAGTGGGTTATGTTTTAAAATCGGTTGTTCATGAACAAATACATTTGTTTAATAAGGAATGGAATATTTTAAAACCGTGGCTATAATGTTTATGAATTGATTCGAGTGAATCAAAATCGATTTTGCTTCAATTGTGTCTTGTATACTTCTATGAGAATATAAACAATTGAACAACTCTATAACTAGTTTCATTTGAATCAGTTGAACTAGTTGTGATTAAGATGAACAAGGTTGATATGAAAGTTTTCATATGGCTAACTTCGGTTAACTATTGTTGAGCCAACAAGGTGTACACGTTTAGGTACGGTTATTCATATCTAAATGAAGTCACATTTCATTTGTGTGTAACAAGCTAAGTTCGATCTAACGGTTTAAAGATATTAGCTTGAATCTAATCATATTTTCATCTAACGATGAATATTGAATGCTTTGTTACCAAGGTAACATTGATTTCAAACCCTGATTTGAAGACTATATAAGGGAGAACTCTAGCAACTGGGAAACCTAATCCGCACACCTAATATGTGATACTATTTGTGACTAGAGTCGATTGTCCTTTAACCTAGGTTTTACTAAAACCATTATAAGTCAACGACTTAAAGACTTCATTTGGATTTCGATTCCAAACCCAACTATTTTCTCTGTAGTTGCTTGTTCTTATCTTACTTTGTTCTATCGTATTGAGTACTATCTTCTCTATGATTTTCCCGAGATTCAATCTCCGATAGGTAAGATAAAAAGTAGTCACAAACATCTTCGTCTCATCGTTTGTGATTCCACAATATCTTGTTCCGCTTCCATACGGTTAAGATCATTGTGAGGTGATTGATATTACTAGGCTGTTCTTGGGGAATATAAGTTCGTGTATCAATTGGTTCATGTTTACCTTTATTTATCAAAAGACGGAACACAAACTCGTAGGTATTTCTGTGGGAGACAGATTTATCTATTCAATAGACTTTTTTGTGTGAGACAAATTTGTTTATCAAGTCTTCGACTTTAGGTCGTAGCAACTCTTAGTTGTGGGTGAGATCAGCTAAGGGAATCAAGTGCACAGAGTCATATTTGGATTCAAAGGCGTAAGGAACGCGATTGTACCTTAATCAGTGTGAGATTGGTTAGGTCTCAACTACATTCCAGTCCGAAGTTAACTTGTAGTAGGCTAGAGTCCGTAGCGGCTTAATACAGTGTGGTGTTCAAATCTGGACTAGGTCCTAGGGTTTTTCTGCATATGCGGTTTCCTCGTTAACAAAATTTCTTGTGTCTGTGTTATTTCTTTTCCGTATTATATTTTCTATATAATTTAAATATCACAGGTTGTGCGTAGTTCAATCAATTAGATAATCCAACCTTTGGTTGTTGATATAAATTGATTGACACTTGAACATTGGTCTTTGGTACCGTTCAAGTTGTTTCCCATATTAATCAGGCTCGCGGATTTCTATCTGTTTGATTTGCTGATTTGGATGAGAAACAGAGATACAACTCTTGGATGTATTTCCATTGATTGAGTCTGACTTTCTAGTTGATTCTCTTGGATTTATATTGGAGTTTGTCCATACAGATTGCCGAAATGAAATATTGGGTTTGGTTGTTAAACCTCCGCTTTTCACACACATTAATATATTTATATCACTTGACAGACTTTCATCTATTTAGTATTGTAGAGTTTGGGTTCGTATTTAATTTACCTTATGTAAATATAATTCTTAAGATCGATAATGCTTCAATTAGGTTGTAATCGTATTAGCTAAGAAGGATTAGTATCTGGGAGGTCATACTTGGTATCAGATCCGAAGAAGACTATCTTGGGGATGTGAGTGAAATAGTCCCATATCTCCCAGGAAGCGTCCAGAGCCTGAGCTAATAAGGTACGCTTCGGATTCTCCATGTTGAGGAGGCCTTTTGGGGTCCTAAAAAGCCCAGAAATAAAACCACCTACCCATGTAGGTGTCCAAAGGGTGGGAAACATCGCCGGTCATGGTTGAGGGGGTGTTACAGTTTGTAGCAACTTCTGGTTTACAACCACCCACTTCTCTTTTTCAAAATTATGGAGCTATAGGTCAATTCTCAAGTTTGTTGGCAAGTGATCGTATTCCAGGTCTTAGAGAGTGAAATAACGGGGAATAAGGAAATAAATAATGACATTAGAAAACTTGTAACTTTTATTTCTGCTACTATTATAATTATAATTTTAATTAATGAAAAGTACTATTTTCTATTGAAATCAAATTACATATCTTTTAAATTAAGCATTACATTTACTTCTAGTAAGAAACTGGCATTCAATTTACTAACTTAGTTAAACAATCGAAAGGCTTGTAATTAACCATGTTCATTGAGAAGTACTTGGTGGAACAACATGCATCTAACAAAAAGGGGTCGAAATTGTTCAACACCTTAAAGATTTCCAAACAACCTTCGAAACAGAAACCATTTTTTCCATCTTCGCCATTCATCTAAAGATTTTCTTACCAACTAAGCATCAGTTTCACCCCTCACTCTAAAAAAATTGACTTGCATGGTTAAAGATACAAATTCATTTACATCTATCTAAATAGTTTGAAAACGAGATCGTAGGTGACAAATATCATCACGACTCGGGTTACCGGCCAGAAATTCACACTTGGTTAGTGTGCTTCAGCAAGCTGGGTTTGTAACAACGCATAGTTTCTCCAAATAGATAAATCTTCTTTTCGAGTGTACTGAGCTCGACGAACTTACAAAGGTCGAATCATCTTTCGACAAATTACATTGAGTGAAGAGGTTTTATGTGATATTTTTTGAGGTTTGAAGAAGGTATAATTTGATATGATGCAAGAAATAAGTATTTATAGGAAATTAAAAAAAACTGTTGGATGATATTTTTTTTGTCCGCGGGCAAACTAGGGATGCACGGATTATATAGTATCGCTAGAGACTTAGGTTAAAACGTACGGCTTAGAGCAGTTCCTATGGACTCAACAAAACAAGAATTTGTTGATTTTGATCTCACTATGGACTCAACAAACATGAAAAATTGATGGACAAACCAACAAGGTTTGTTGAGTGAGATGTAAGAATAAGCGCGCGCGCGATGGAAGACCGGGCGAGAGTGGAAAAAACGCTGGTGTGTGAGCCAAAAGCACTGGCGCTTGTCCTTCAACTTCCCGTTGGTACTTCACATGCCAGCGTTTTTGTTAAACGTGCCACGTTTTTCATAAAAGCACCAACAACTACTTTCATTCAACGGTTGTTACTCATTTTTGTTTCCCTATAAATTCAGTTCATCTCCAAACTTAAAACTCACACCTTCTTCATCACTACCTCAAAATTAAACAATTTCATACCATCTATAATTTTTCTTTTATTTCAAACAAAACTATTCATATCAACTCAATCTACCAGAAAAAATCTCATCTCTATAAATTTCATTTCTAACAAATATGGCATCCTCACAACAACAATCACAACAACAAACACCACAACAAACACGACAACAAACACAACAAAAATCACAACAAGAAACACAACACAATACACAAAAAAATACACAACAATCACAACCAAGAAACACAAGAATTCGGGGTGTCAAGTATATGATGGATGAAGACGAGTCACTTTGTAGAAATTATGTATTTTATACATTAGATGATATCAATGGTATTTATTAAGAAAAAAAACTTTTAATGATAAGATTTTACAAAAAAATTCTGAAGAAACCGGTAACATCAATAGTCGTGATGCCGATGGGTTATGTTATCGTTTTCACACAATTTCAGCATCCGTTAATGAATATGTAGCTTTGATCACTCAAATATGGCGCAACAGAAGAAGTGGTGATGGCGAACTGGATGTGGAACGAAGATGTCGGGAAGAGTGGCAAAGATCCCCCAAATCGAGCTTCCAACATGAAACTTTGTTTCACCATTTTGAGGGTGCTTAACAAGTTTAATACATACTTGCTGGAAGGTAATCAAGTGCCTGCAAGATCACTACATGGTCCAATCTCATAGGATTTTCAGAATGGAGGGCCCGCTTCCTCACCTGAAGGAACTGGATCTCCATATACCGGGTCTCCAAGTAGTTAGGAACAACACAATTCTAATCTAGACGTTAACACCAACATCAAGAGAAGAAGAGGAGGGGGCCAGAAAGATGCAAAAGTAGCGAGAGACGCAGCCCAACGAGCATTAGAAGGAGGTTCAAACAAGTTCAACTATGCTGATCACAAGGAATTCGAGTTGAAGATAGAAGCAGATAGAGCCAGGGACTGTGGAATTGCTATAAATAATCAACGAAAAAGTCGTCTTTCGCGAATACAATAATATAGGGATTGTAAGCTAAACAAGTTACTCTCCTTGAACACTTCAACAATGAACTGATGACAACTTGCTGCATGGACTAAGGAAATGGATGCGGCCGAACAACAATAAGTCACGGCCGAACAACAATAACAAGTTCCTCAACAAACTGACCAGTATGTGAATGTGGAAGAAGATGAAGATGATTCCTCGAAAGAAAACGAAGATGAATACAATCTTGATAACTGATTTTAATTCTTGAATACAGTCTTCATAACTGATTTTAATTCCTGTCTAGTTAATTTTAATTTAATTGTACTCGTTTATTTAAAATTACTTTTAATATAATTGCCTTAATTTTAATTTTAAGAATGGTCTTTTAAACAAACAACTTTAAATTAAAAAACATGTTAGAGCATTGCTCGGTCGAACTCGCAAGCGTTGCTATCTCAAGCTTGTTTGTCAAGTTTAGTTGCCAAAACTATAAGTCTTTATTTCTAGTCTACTTATAGCTAAGTCTCGGACTAGGATAGTAAGTGTAGTTGAGCTCTAGAATCAACGACATTCATCATGCAAAGACGAAGAACTACTCAAGGAACTGGTGGAACTTCATCGACAAAAAGGTATGTGGAGACTTGAACTTATCTATCACTCAAAAGTCTATCAATTATGTCTCCAATCTTGAGACAAAAGTCGTATTGCTATATAGACTTCGATTATACATATTTGCTATTTCGAGCCAAGTTTATCTCGCTTATCTATTTCTCGAAATATGGGTTGGTAAGCTTTCGCTTTGTCCAAGTTCATCTTTACTCGTGACGAAAGTCATGTTGGTTATTTCAATATCTTTAAAATCGCTTTGATGAAAAATAGTTTGTGAATAACAACTATATAACATCCTCTAAGAATGTTTCAATGATTGAAATGAGAGTTTAGAACATGTAACCATCTTTGGATATAAGCATAATGTGTTTTCACATTTGTGTAAAAGTCAAAAACCGGGAACCCAAAGTATGCGTACCCGTACGCGTATTGGCGGTTGTTATGCGTACCCGTACGCGTAATGGCGGAAAGTTCACGTCCATGAATTTCTGCTGGAGTTTGGAAGTAAAAACAAACTCAATCCGGTTACTTAAGTATGCGTACCCGTTTGCATACTTAGGTAGGTTACTTTCTAAAATCGGTTTATTCATGAACTAAAACATTTATATATATTAAGGAATACAATATTTGCAAACCGTGGCTATAATGTTCCTGAATCGATTTGAGTGAATCAAAACCGAATTTTCTTTGATTGTGTCTTTTATACTTCTATAAGATCTAAGAAATTGAACAACTCTCTAACTAGTTCATTTGAGTCATTTGAACTAGTTATGGTGAAGATGAATAAGGTTGATATGAAAGTGCTCATATGGCTAACCATTGGTTAACTATTGTTGAACCAACTAGGTGTAAACGTTTAGGTACGGTTACTCAAACATAAATGAAGTTACATTTCATGTGTGTATAACAAGCTAAGTTCGATCTAACAGTTGAAAGATATTAGCTTGAATCTAATCAGGTTTCCATCTAACGGTGAATATTGAATGCTTTATTACAAAGGTAACTTAGATTACAAACCCTGATTTTGAGACTATATAAAGGAGAACTCTAGCAAATTGGAAACCTAATCCCCACACCTCCTTTGTGATACTAGTTGTATAAGATAGAGTCGATCTTCCATTAACCTTAGGTTTCTCACGAGACCCTGTAGGTTAACGACTTAAAGACTTCATTGGGATTGTGAAGCCAGACCTAACTATTTTCTCTGTAGTTGCGTGATTTGATCTTGATGTATCTATCGTGATTAAGTACAATCGTAAGATTGGCTTGAGATTTATATCTCCGATAGGCAAGATATAAAAGTAGTCACAAACACCTTCATCCCATCGTTTGTGATTCCATAATTTCTTGGTTGGCTAGTCGATTAAGATTATTGTGAGGTGATTGATATTTCTAGGCTGTTCTTCGGGAATATAAGTCCGGTATATCAATTGGTTCCTGTTCACCTTGATTTATCAAAAGACGGAACAAAACTCGTTGGTATTTCTGTGGGAGACAGATTTATCTATTCCTGTAGACTTTTCTATGTTAGACAGATTTGTTTATTAAAGTATTCGACTTTGGGTCGTAGCAACTCTTAGTTGTGTGAGATCACCTAAGGGAATCAAGTGCGTAGTATCCTGCTGGGATCAGAGACCTAAGGAGAGCCACTGTACCTTTGATCAGTGTGAGATTGATTGGGGTTCAATTACAGTCCAGACCGAAGTTAGTTTATAGTAGGATAGTGTCCGTAGCGGCTAAATACAGTGTGGTGTTCAATCTGGACTAGGTCCCGGGGTTTTTCTGCATTTGCGGTTTCCTCGTAAACAAAACTTCTGGTGTCTATGTTATTTCTTTTCCGCATTATATTTTGTTATATAATTGAAATATCACAGGTTGTGCGTTTAATCGCTCAATTGGTAAATCAACTTTTGGTTGTTGATTGATCCTTGAACAGTGGTCTTTTGTACCCGTTCAAGTTATTTCTCTTGTATTCAATCAGGCTCGCAGATTTCTATTTTTTTGAGTAAGGATTGAATCGAGAAATTGAGATATAACTCTTTGATATACTTTTTATTAAGATTGAGTCTGACTGTCTAGTTGATTCTCTTAAAAGTATATTGGAGTTAGTCCATACAGATTGCTAATGGAAATATTGGGTGAGGTTGTTAGACCCCCGCTTTTTCAATTGGTATCAGAGCATGGAAACATGTTTAAAGACCTCAGAAGTCTGTGTTTGTAAGCAATCTGACTCTATGGACAGAAATTCTATCTCCATAAACGTACCACCAGTCTTCGATGGCTCAAACTACTTGTGGTGGAAAATCGCTATGCGTGATTTTCTTCATGCTCGTGATTTTCAAACATGGGTACGTGTTGTTAATGGATATGATCCTCCGGTTAATACAGAAGGCGATGTATCTATACCTAAGGATATTGGTAGATATAGTCCAGAAGAAATCCTTGCTGCAAAGCAAAATTTTGACGGCTTGAATGCTATCATTTATGCAATTACCCCAGATCTTCAGCATCATGTGACTACTTGCACGAAGTCTAAAGAAGCTTGGGATATCTTAGAAACCGTATTTGAAGAAAATACCTGTAAAAAGGAAGCTAGGCTTTAAAACCTAAATTATGACTGGGAAAACCTTCGTATGGCAGATGAAGAATCATTTGATGAGTTTAATCACAAAGTGTCTGAAATTGTTAATGCATCCTTTACATTGGGTAAGACTATTCCTGAAAAGGACATTGTAATGAAAATTCTCAGATCTCTACCATCCAGATATGATTCTATGAAGCATGCCATCGTTGAAGGAAATAATCTTGCAACGCTTTCCAGAAATACTCTCTGGTTGGAAAATTAAAGATCTTTGATCATGAGCATACATCCAAATCTGGGAAGGATTTTGCTTTCAAAGCACAAAAGAACACTAAATTACTTGATAAAAGTAAAAGTGTTTGCATCTCTGAAGATGATCTTTCGGAGGATGATTAATCAGATGAAGATCTTGACAAGTCAGTCTCGTTGATCACAAGACAGTTTAGGGATCTTCTTTTGAAGAGAAGTAGACGGTTCTCTAGAGATAAACCCAGGTCATCAGATAAACTTCATAACATGTTCCTCCTAAAAACAGGGAAAATGATGAAACTGATGACGAGGATATGCCTCAGTGCTTTAAGTGTAAATGTTTTGGCCATTTTTCAAATGAGTGTCCAAATCGTAAAAATTACACTGGGAACAAAGGTCTAGCTCCAACTATTGATGAAATGTCTGACAATTATGATTCTAATGAAGACGAAAAATCAAGTGTTGCACTTCTGTGTGAAAATATTGATTTTGATAATTGTAGCAATACATACATCAATCTTGATATTCTTTCAGAAGATACCTCAACCAATCTGGAAAAAAAAATATATCTACCTATTTCTATTGGAAACTCTTTTTCTGATCTTTCAGGTTCCACTATATGTCTAGCCGCATACACATCTGGGGCGTCTGAATCTTCTTCCAGGTTGACATGTCCTTATTGTTCTCTCAGAGGACATGAGTTATCAAAGTGTTTCAAGTTCAAACACAAAATAAGATACGTCAACAAACTTCAACGAAGAGCAAATCGATTAGCAAACAAGCTAAAACTTGTGCAAGAATCATCAGAGGTATGTAAACGAAACTCTTCTTCAAAGAAGTTAGTTTCCAAATAAAAAACTATATCATTAGAAAAAGATTTATGGTCTAAACCCTATGGGAAACAGGGTTCTATGAATTCCATTCGAAAAGGATATGGTGGACAGATCATTGTTCACCCCAGCACAACTTAAATTGTGTTGGTTTGTGTATCTTGTCTCATGTGCCTGATCAAAAGAGATAAGAATTTGCACACCTCAGGCTTTAGGAAAAGAAAAATCTTTTAGATTGTTTTGATTTTCTTTTTGTGTCTTTTCTCTGTGAGCATTGTAAAGTTTGGGATTCATGCCGCTTTTCATATCTAATTGATATTGGAAAAGTCTTCCCTGTTTATTCAATAAAAGAGGGTTAAAAACTGACAATTCTGCCTTTTTTAGGGTAAGAGTTGTGCGTACGTGAATCCTTTGAGTGTATAAAGGTTCCGTAACCCTACATTCCTTTTTCCTTCTCTAATAAACTCTTTTGTCACAAGTTTTGCTTGTAGAGTTTGTTCTGAGAATTTCCTCTCACAAACCCATATTACTATGGAGACTCCAAGCATCATAACTTATGATGGGAAAGATGTTAATATGATTGTCAAGCCATCAATCATGAAGGAAAAAAGACATTCCTCCGTTTACCCTAACCTGAAAATAAAAAAGAGGAATGTGAGAAAACCAAGAGTTGTCCCTTCAAATCTTCAGAAATTTTCTGGTGTTCTTGAAGATTTGAAGGAATTAAGAAAGGAAGTGCAGCAAATAAAGGATTTTGTGTTTAAGACTCTTGAAATTCAGAAGGCCCTGGTTCGGCATCAGTCAAGAAGGTTTGTTGATATCAACTCATTTCTTCATGAACCTTATGTCCCAATGGCTGTTGACGACAAGGAGTTCGGGGACGATAAAGAAATTTTCAAAGGTCTTAATGTCTAGGAAACTTCTTATGAGAATTTATTCTTATGTTTTAAGAAAGATAACTAGGGTTTGGAATAGCCATTATTGTGAGTACACATAGCTATGTCCAACATTTTCATCTTGCAATGTTTTTAGATTTATTTATTTAAATTCTAAAGTTTATTTGGAAGATGATTTTGTAGTATTAATCTTTATGGTTTCATATATTGCAAACTTGTTATGGGATATGCGTGTTTCCATCCGTGAACTATGATTGTCCCATACGTGGTCAAAAGTTAAGTCTTTCATATGTCGATATGCAAGTATTGATAAAAGATTGAATGAACTTTTGACAAACAAAAGTTCAGCCTATTATGTCATTATGCAAATATTGATGGAAGATAGGATGAGCTTTTGTTTACAAAGATTATGGCTATTATATGTCCGTGCAAATAGTGATGATAAATAAAATGAATCTTTGTTTATTCCGCAGTATTGATCTTTCCTGATCCATATTTTTTTATGTATGTACTGTGCGGCTCGGTAAGTTTTCTTATGTGAGCATTTCCGATTAAATTAATCATGGGTTCTCTTGTGGTTAATTTAATTGAGATTTTTGGATACAAATTCGTATTATTATGTAATTTGTTAATGTCCAAAGAAATCCTTCTTTTCTTGTAAAAGTAAGGTCGCTCTTGTTGTTCTTTCGGGAATGACATTTAATGGAGGAGAGTTCTTAATTGAACTTGTGCTTAATTGCCAAATCTTTGTGGAGAGTGCGGCTGTGGAATATTATAGGGGTTATCTTGTATCTTTATAAACTCCTTGATGAATGCATTTAGTTTCGGCTATATGATTGCATCTAAGAAGGTTATATCCTTTCTTTTTGTCATGATGTGTCTCTATGGAAATTTCATTAGGATCCCACTAGTTTTCGTACCTTTGCCAATTTTATTGACAAAAAGGGGAGAATTAATGTGTAGTTCACACTACAAATACATATGGTTTCCGGATCATTATGTAAGGAGGAGTGGTTTTCATGTGAGATGAAGTATTGACTAAGGGGGAGTGATACATATCACCATAGTATTGTTGTCGAAGTTGTGATACAATTGAACTTTGATGATGTGTAATAATACTATGACACTGTGTAACATTGATTGAGAGCTATTGTTTTCTCATTGTTATTGCTACGGATCTTCAACAACGATGATGCTAATTTGAATATCTTTGGATTCATTGGAGTACTTGGAAGTGACAAAGATTTCGAGTAATGTTGGAGAACTAAGGAGATCAAGCATGTGGATGAGAAGCTGCAAAGTTTATTTATTTTGTATTCCATATGTATTGATAGTTTTGTCATTAAAATTGACAAAGGGGGAGATTGTTAGAGCATTGCTCGGTCGAACTCGCAAGCATTGCTATCTCAAGCTTGTTTGTCAAGTTTAGTTGCAAAAACTATAAGTCTTGATTTCTAGTCTACTTATAGCTAATTCTCAGACTATGATAGTAAGTGTAGTTGAGCTCTAGACTCCACGGCGTTCATCATGCAAAGACGAAGAACTACTCAAGGAACTGGTGGAACTTCATCGACAAAAAGGTATGTGGAGACTTGAACTTATCTATCACTCAAAAGTCTATCTGTTCTATCTCCTATCTTGAGACAAAAGTCGTATTGCTACATAGACTTCGATTATACACATTTGCTATTTCGAGCCGAGTTTATCTCGCTTATCTATTTCTCGAAATATGTGTTGGAAAGCTTTCGCTTTGTCCAAGTTCATCTTTACTCGTGATGAAAGTCATGTTGGTTATTTCAATATCTTGAAAATCGCTTTGATGAAAAATAGTTTGTGAATAACAACTATATAACATCCTCTAAGAATGTTTCAATGATTGAAATGAGAGTTTAGAACATGTAACCATCTTTGGATATAAGCATAGTGTGTTTTCACATTTGTGTAAAAGTCCAAAACCGGGAACCCAAAGTATACGTACCCGTACGCGTACTGGCGGTTGTTGGAAATCCGGGATAGTATGCGTACCCGTACGCGTAATGGCGGAAAGTTCACTTCCGTGAATTTATGTTGGAGTTTGGAAGTAAAAACAAACTCAATCCGGTTACTTAAGTACGCGTACCCGTTTGCATACTTAGGTAGGTTACTTTCTAAAATCGGTTTGTTCATGAACTAAAACATTTATATATATTATGGAATGCAATATTTGCAAACCGTGGCTATAATGTTCTTGAATCGATTAGAGTGAATCAAGACCGATTTTGCTTCGATTGTGTCTTGTATACTTCTATGAGATCTAATCAATTGAACAACTCTCTAACTAGTTCATTTAAGTCATTTGAATTAGTTATGGTGAAGATGAATAAGGTTAATATGAAAGTGCTCATATGGCTAACCATTGGTTAACTATTGTTGAACCAACTAGGTGTACACGTTTAGGTACGTTTACTCAAACCTAAATGAAGTTACATTTCATGTGTGTATAACAAGCTAAGTTCGATCTAACGGTTGAAAGATATTAGCTTGAAACTAATCAGGTTTTCATCTAACGGTGAATATTGAATGCTTTTGTAACACCCCGTGTTTTTAGCATGGCACATGCTAAAAGATGCACCATGGACCGAGATGAAGCTTCACCCAAAACTTCCGTTGTGTAGGAAAGGGAACATTGGCCCTTGGCCAATGAGTTGACAATGTTCAGCCATCAAGCCTGAACAGTTGGCAGCGGACAGTCATCATGGCTGGACATCGGGTTGGCAGTGCACAACTATCATGGCTGGAAATCGGGTTGGCAGTGCACAGCCATCATGGCTGGATATCGGGTTGGCAGCGGACAGCCATCATGGCTGAACATCGGGTTGGCAGTTCACAGCCATCATGGCTGAACATCGGAGTTGGCAGTTGCCGTGAACAGCCATCTTGGCCGGTTATTAAGGAAATATATGGCAACTGCCATGAATAGTAAAAGTGGGAGTTGATGAATGATTTTTGCTCCCCTAATCAAAGTTGTAAAAATGTCAAGTTAACATATATAGGGAGGGGTAGTTGGTTGAAGGTGCATATGCGGACCATGCACCAAGTAAGCTTCCTAACTTAGCCGGAAGAGTATAAATGATGCCTAAGCCTTATTTATAGCTGCGTAGATTTTCCAATGGAACAGGTTAAGCATGGGCATTACTATACCATGCCACGGGATCGATAATGCATATCCTATATGCATTTTGACGAAACGGTCTACACGGACTAGGCCATTACCATTATTGCTTGGCCACGGCCTCGCAAACGAGTTTGTTAAGTTATCTGTCCCTTCAAGGATGAACTACTGTCTGTGCTTGATCCCTTTAGAGTAGGGAAGGGTACGTATGCAGCCGCAATGAGTTGCAGCATTGCCGGTCCAGCACTTTGTCGCTCATATCATCTATTTGAGAGATGATTGCGGCACATTGGCCTCTCATATCATCTAAGATCGGTAGCTCGACATAGGAGATGATTGTGGCCAAACTTGGTGAGACAAGTTGATGCAGATGAGCAAGTTATAGTCTATCTGGAGGCTAAAAAAAAACGATTTTCGTAATGAAGCTCAAGACGGGTCAAAATTTATTGGAAACGGCCCAATGATCAAGACGTGATACGGTCTTGTAATTCTAGCCAAATTCCTTCGTTTAGGACCTCAAAAGGCTGTTTTTGCCGTTTTAAGAAAGTTTTTGTTTTCTTAATAAACCCTTTGCAGAACAAGGGTAAGTTGGAACAGTGTGGAAGCTAAGTTAGCTGCATCATGCTCCACGAGCATGCTTGCAAGGGCAGATGAACGTGCGTTTGCCTAGCTTTAAGGCTCGGATTGTAGCATCATTATGATGCACCGGGTAAGTTATGGCATGTGCGCCCAGGCATAATTTTACGATCCGTCATAGTTGGTATCAGAGAAAGTTTCGAGAAAACTCTAGGGACTGTGAGTAATGGACTCGCCAAAGCGAGTACTTTCCTTAATAGAAACTTAAAGTTGGAAAGTAGGCCAACTTTTGCGCGGAAAGAGTTAGTAACTTCTAGGCCAGTTACTTTGCGAATCGAGTTGAGCTTGTTTAAGTACTGTGAGTTTGCCTGGCCTAAGTGGCACCCCACTTACGAGTGGAAATCCGGAAGACCGTCTGGGACGGTGGGTAGACTATGGGACTGATCATCCCCACACGTTGGCAACTGGCCAATGGTGTGCGTTGTCAGGCCCGGCTAGCATCCCACTTACGAGTGGCAACCTGGATGACCGTCAGGGACGGTAGGCAAATGGATCATGTTCCACACAGTACTACAGTTTATTGGCCCAACTTTGTAAACTTTAGGGACTCCTGAGTGTGTAGTATGGGATGCACATTTAGGATACCTTGTTTAGATATCCTTTTGGCAACTGGCCAATTGAGATTCTTGGTAAAGTTGTGGACTTCTTTTGGATTCCTGAGTATGCGGTATGGGACGTTTGCTCAGAAGGTCTTAATTGATGCTCCATGAAAAACTGAAGAAAACCGTGATTTCCGAGCATCTGGTATAGGACTTTTGCTCAGGAAAACCAAACCGGACAGTTAGTCCACAATAGTTTTTTTTTGAATTTCGGGGACGAAATTCTTTAAAGGGGTGAATATTGTAACACCCCGTGTTTTTAGCATGGCACATGCTAAAATATGCGCCATGGCCCGAGATGAAGCTTCACCCAAAGCTTCCGTTGCGTAGAAAAATGAACATTGGCCCTTGGCCAATGCGTTGACAATGTTCAGCCATCATGGATGAACAGTTGGCAGCGGACAGTCATCATGGATGGACATCGGGTTGGCAGTGCACAACCATCATGGCTGGACATCGGTTTGGCAGTGCACAGCCATCATGGCTGGATATCTGGTTGGCAGCGGACAGCCATCATGGATGAACATCATGTTGGCAGTGCACAGCCATCATGGCTGAACATCGGAGTTGGCAGTTGCAGTGAACAGCCATCTTGGCTGGTTATTAAGGAAATATATGGCAACAGCCATGAATAGTAAAAGTGGGAGTTGATGAATGATTTTTGCTCCCCTAATCAAAGTTGTAAAAATGTCAAGTTAACATATATAGGGAGGGGTAGTTGGTTGAAGGTGCATATGCGGACCATGCACCAAGTAAGCTTCCTAACTTAGCCGGAAGAGTATAAATGATGCCTAAGCCTCATTTATAGATGCATAGACTTTCCAATGGAACAGGTTAAGCATGGGCATTACTATACCATGCCACGGGATCGATAATGCATATCCTATATGCATTTTGAAGAAACGGCCTACACGGACTAGGCCATTACCATTATTGCTTGGCCACGTCCTCGCAAACAAGTTGGTTTAATTTTTATGTCCCTTCGAGGATGAACTACGGTCTTTGCTTGATCCCTTTAGAGTAGGGAAGGGTACGTAGGCAGACGTAATGAGTTGCAGCATTGCCGGTCCAGCACTTTGTCGCTTATATCATCTATTTGAGAGATGATTGCGGCACATTGGCCTCTCATCTCATCTAAGATCGGTAGCTCGACACATGAGATGATTATGGTCAAACTTGGTGAGATAAGTTGATGCAGATGAGAAATTTATAGTCTATCTGGAGGCTTAAAAAAAAACACGATTGTCTTAATGAAGCTCAAGACGGGTCTAAATTGATTGGAAACGGCCCAATGATCAAGATGTTAAATGGTCTTGGAATTTTAGCCAAATTCCTTCGTTTATGACCTCAAAAGGCCGTTTTTGCCATTTTAAGAAAGTTTTTGTTTTCTTAATAAACTCTTTGCAGAAAAAGGGTAAGTTGGAACAGTGTGGAAGCTAAGTTAGCTGCATCATGCTCCACGAGCATGCTTGCAAGGGCAGATGAACGTGCGTTTGCCTAGCTTTAAGGCTCGGATTGTAGCATCATTATGACGCACCGGGGAAGTTATGGCCTGTGCGCCCAGGCGTAATTTTACGGTCCGTCATAGTTGGTATCAGAGAAAGTTTCGAGAAAACTCTAGAGACTGTGAGTAAATGACTCGCCAAAGCTAGTACTATCCTTAATGGAAACATAAAGTTGGAGAGTAGGCCAACTTTTGCGCGGAAAGAGTTAGTAACTGCTAGGACAGTTACTTTGCGAATCGAGGTTAGCTTGTTTAAGTACTGTGAGTTTTCCTGGCCTAAGTGGCACCCCACTTACGAGTGGAAATCCAGAAGACCGTCTGGGACGGTGGGTAGACAATGGGACTGATCATCCCCACACGTTGGCAACTGGCCAATGGTATGCGTTGAACGGCCCGGCTAGCATCCCACTTACGAGTGGCAACCTGGATGACTGATCGACGCATTTATGTGTCTGTTTTCATCTCTATTGTGTATATTGTTAGTACCCATTTTTGTATTTATTATGGTGTTTTATGTGTTTGTAGGTATTTTTGGGAAATAAACATTTTTGGAAAAATCGGCTCGCAAATTATGCGGAGCACCCCTGGAGGATATTTGTTATTCGGACTCTCAGTTTGGATAAGGGGCACCTCAGTTGGGCACCTGCTATTCGCACCCCCGGTTCTGTTAGAGGGACATCCTTTTCCTTCCTCGTTTGAAAATGAAATTTTAGCGGGAAAAATTGGTTTTGAACTGCCAGAATTAGGGTTAAGAATTTGAAGGAGTTTTAAGGAGATTCAATGGCTGAATTTGATTGGGTTTGTTCCTCTGAGTGTAACAGGCGTGGTATAGTCGTTCGTTTCAGCTAGATTTGGCCGGAGAATCATATTTGAGCAAAATAGGGAGGATATATCTTCTTGGGTTTATTTCTGGGAAGTATGTGCTGTAATTGGAGGTTTGCGTGTGGAAGCTGGGGTTTTGGAGACTTTTGGAACGTGTTTTTAGCATGAGAGCTAAGGAGTAACGCGTGGGAGATAAATCAGAGAAGAAAATCCGTGACTGGCAGTGAAGAATATTATCGATTAATGGAAAAATATATGGAGTTATGACGCATGATTTTGGTGTCTGAAGGAGTATATAAGGTGTGGTGGAGTAATAGAGAGGGGACAGAGAGTTTAGGGAGAATTGGGAGCAGTTTGGAGCATCACAGAATCGGAAAATCCAAGTTGCAGGAAAAACAATTTTTCTGCTGGTGAAGAACTTACGAAGAACATAAGACGCTCAAAGACAGTCGTTCCTCAACAGTGCTTGTGACGGTTATCTGTTATCGTTTCCTGTAACAGTTGAGTTTGTAACAAATATAAGTGTTACAAACCCGGTTTTTATCATTTTTTCTCCCATTTCATCATTTGTGAACCATTTTTGAGCATTAATAAAGATGAATTTTGAGCATGTTTCCATGATGATGATGAGCTAATTCTCGCGTAATCAAGGAACGGAGGAAGCTATTGATGCATGAATAATCGGTAATTATCTTACTTTTCTCTAATTTGCATTTTATAATTCACTCAAATCACTGCTTTGCAGAATTTTAATTGTTTGCATAATTTTCTTAATTAGTTGTGATTCAATTAGATAGGTTATACTTTGTTTAGATAATCTATGCTTAAGGGATACAATTAATGTTTGAGAATATGCTTGATTATTTGTGAATTAAGAAAAAGAGATTTTAAAGATAATTAGAGTTTTGGAATTTTTACCATCATTCATTCATGTGTAATAGTGGAATCTAGTGTCTTGGTTATTTTCAATCTTAAAAACAAATTTGGATTTAAATTTTATCTATTTTTAGTTTAAATAAGTCTAAAATCAATTGCTTTCACAAGTCTCAACGAACCTTTTACTACAACAAAGTTAAAATTACATCAATTTTTGGCGCCGTTGCCAGGGACTTGTTTTTAAGTTAGAGTTTTTAGATTTTTATTATTTTCTCTTTGTTCTATTTTACGTTTCTTTGGGTATATTTCTTTTGTGCTACAGGTTTGGAGTTTGGACCGAAAAGAATTTAAGCCAAAGACTTTGGTGACTAAGAGATTAGGAGCCAAAGATAAAAGCTAAAAGAAAAGGAAAAGAAAGACAAAGATTTATTTTATTTTATTTTATTAGGTTTTTAGATTTCATTTTTATTTTAGTTTTTATTTCTTAGATTTTCTTTAAATTTTATTTTTAGAAATTGTATTAGGATATCTTTTATTTTTGTATTTTTTTTCTGTCCCTTCGAGGATGAACTACGGCCATTACCATTATTGCTTGGCCACGGCTTCGCAAACAAGTAGGTTTAATTTTTCTGTCCCTTCGAGGATGAACTACGGTCTGTGCTTGATCCATTTAGAGTAGGGAAGGGTACGTAGGCAGATGCAATGAGTTGCAGCATTGCCGGTCCAGCACTTTGGCGCTCATATCATCTATTTGAGAGATGATTGCGGCACATTGGCCTCTCATCTCATCTAAGATCGGTAGCTCGACACATGAGATGATTATGGTCAAACTTGGTGAGATAAGTTGATCCAGATGAGCAATTTATAGTATATCTGGAGGCTAAAAAAAAAAAAAAAAACTGTCGTAATGAAGCTCAAGACGGGTCTAAATTGATTAGAAACGTCCCAATGATCAAGACGTGATACGGTCTTGAAATTTAAGCCAAATTCCTTCATTTAGGACCTAAAAAGGCCGTTTTTGCCGTTTTAAGAAAGTTTTTGTTTTCTTAATAAACCCTTTGCAGAACAAGGGTAAGTTGGAACAGTGTGGAAGCTAAGTTAGCTGCATCATGCTCCACGAGCATGCTTGCAAGGGCAGATGAACGTGCATTTTCCTAGCTTTAAGGCTCGGTTTGTAGCATAATTATGACACACCGGGGAAGTTATGGCCTGTGCGCCCAGGCGTAATTTTCCGGTCCGTCACAGCTTTGTTACCAAGGTAACTTAGATTGCAAACTCTTATTTGGAGACTATATAAAGGAGAACTCTAGCAACTGGGAAACCTAATCCCCACACCTCCCGTGTGATACTAGTTGTATAAGCTAGAGTCGATTCTCCTTTAACCTTAGGTTTCTCACGAGACCCTGCAAGTTAACGACTTAAAGACTTCATTGGGATTGTGAAGCCAGACCCAACTATTTTCTCTATAGTTGCGTGATCTGATCTTGCTGTTTCTATCGTGATTAAATACAATCGTAAGATTGGCTTGAGATTTATATCTCCCATAGGCAAGATAGAAAAGTAGTCACAAACACCTTCATCTCATCGTTTGTGTTTCCACAATTTCTTGGTTCGCTAGTTGATTAAGATTATTGTGAGGTGATTGATATTTCTAGGTTGTTCTTCGGGAATATAAGTATGGTATATCAATTGGTTCCTGTTCACCTTGATTTATCAAAAGAAGGAACAAAACTCGTTGGTATTTCTGTGGGAGACAGATTTATCTATTCCTGTAGACTTTTCTATTTGAGACAGATTTGTGTATTAAAGTCTTCGACTTTGGGTCGTAGAAACTCTTAGTTGTGGGTGAGATCACCTAAGGGAATCAAGTGCGTAGTATCCTGCTAGGATCAGAGACCTAAGGAGAGAAGATGTACCTTGGATCAGTGTGAGATTGATTGGGGTTCAACTACAGTCCAGACCGAAGTTAGTTTGTAGTAGGCTAGTGTCTGTAGCGGCTTAATACAGTGTGGTGTTCAATCTGGACTAGGTCCCGGGGTTTTTCTGCATTTGCGGTTTCCTCGTAAACAAAACTTCTGGTGTCTATGTTATTTCTTTTCCGCATTATATTTTGTTATATAATTAAAATATCACAGGTTGTGCGTTGAATCGATCAATTGGTAAATCCAACCTTTGGTTGTTGACTGATCCTTGAACATTGGTATTTGGTACCGTTCAAGTTATTTCTCTTGTATTCAATCAGGCTCGCAGATTTCTATTTGTTTGAGTTAGGATTGAATCGAGAAATTGAGATATAACTCTTTGATATACTTTTTATTAAGATTGAGTCTGACTGTCTAGTTGATTCTCTTAAAAGTATATTGGAATTAGTCCATAAAGATTGCTAAGCGAAATATTGGGTGAGGTTGTTAGACCCCCGCTTTTTCAATTGGTATGAAAGGGGAGAATTGTGTAGTTCACACTACAAATACATATGATTTCCGGATCATTATGTAAGGGGGAGTGGTTTTCATGTGAGATGAAGTATTGACTAAGGAGGAGTGATACATATCACCATAGTATTGTTGTCGAAGTTGTGATACAATTGAACTTTGATGTTGTGTAATAATACTATGACACTGTGTAACAATGATTGAGAGCTATTGTTTTCTCATTGTTATGGCTACGGATCTTCAACAACGATGATGCTGATTTGAATATCTTTGGAATCATTGGAGTACTTGGAAGTGACGAAGATTTCGAGTAATGTTGGAGAACCAAGGAGATCAAGCATGTGGATGAGAAGCTGCAAAGTTTATTTATTTTTTATTCCATATGTATAGATAGTTTTGTCACTAAAATTGACAAAGGGGGAGATTGTTAGAGCATTGCTCGGTCGAACTCGCAAGCATTGCTATCTCAAGCTTGTTTGTCAAGTTTAGTTGCCAAAACTATAAGTCTTGATTTCTAGTCTACTTATAGCTAAGTCTCGGACTAGGATAGTAAGTGTAGTTGATCTCTAGACTCCACGGCGTTCATCATGCAAAGACGAAGAACTACTCAAGGAACTGGTGGAACTTCATCGACAAAAAGGTATGTGGAGACTTGAACTTATCTATCACTCAAAAGTCTATCTGTTCTATCTCCTATCTTAAGACAAAAGTCGTATTGCTACATAGACTTCGATTATACACATTTTCTATTTCGAGCCGAGTTTATCTCGCTTATCTATTTCTCGAAATATGTGTTGGTAAGATTTCGCTTTGGCCAAGTTCATCTTTACTCGTGACGAAAGTCATGTTGGTTATTTCAATATCTTTAAAATCGCTTTGATGAAAAATAGTTTGTGAATAACAACTATATAACATCCTCTAAGAATGTTTCAATGATTGAAATGAAAGTTTAGAACATGTAACCATCTTTGGATATAAGCATAGTGTGTTTTCACATTTGTGTAAAAGTCAAAAACCGGGAACCCAAAGTATGCGTACCCGTACGCGTACTGGCGGTTGTTGGAAATTTGGGACAGTATGCGTACCCGTACGCGTAATGGCGGAAAGTTCACGTCCATGAATTTCTGCTGGAGTTTGGAAGAAAAAAAAACTCAATCCGGTTACTTAAGTACGCGTACCCGTTTGCATACTTAGGTAGGTTACTTTCTAAAATCGGTTTATTCATGAACTAAAACATTTATATATATTAAGGAATACAATATTTGCAAACCGTGGCTATAATGTTCCTGAATCGATTTGAGTGAATCAAAACCGAATTTTCTTTGATTGTGTCTTGTATACTTCTATAAGATCTAAGAAATTGAACAACTCTCTAACTAGTTCATTTGAGTCATTTGAACTAGTTATGGTGAAGATGAATAAGGTTGATATGAAAGTGCTCATATGGCTAACCATTGGTAAACTATTGTTGAACCAACTAGGTGTACACGTTTAGGTATGGTTATTCAAACCTAAATGAAGTTACATTTCATGTGTGTATAACAAGCTAAGTTCGATCTAACGGTTGAAAGATATTTTCTTGAATCTAATCAGGTTTTCATCTAATGGTGAATATTGAATGCTTTGTTACCAAGGTAACTTAGATTGCAAACCCTGATTTGGAGACTATATAAAGGAGAACTCTAGCAACTGGGAAACCTAATCCCCACACCTCCTGTGTGATACTAGTTGTATAAGATAGAGTCGATTCTCCTCTAACCTTAGGTTTCTCACGATACCCTGTAGGTTAACGACTTAAAGACTTCATTGGGATTGTGAAGCCAGACCTAACTATTTTCTCTGTAGTTGCGTGATCTGATCTTGCTGTTTCTATCGTGATTGAGTACAATCGTAAGATTGGCTTGAGATTTATATCTCCGATAGGAAAGATAGAAAAGTAGTCACAAACACCTTTGTCTCATCGTTTGTGATTCCACAATATCTTGTTTCGCTAGTCGATTAAGATTATTGTGAGGTGATTGATATTTCTAGGCTGTTCTTCGGGAATATAAGTCTGATATATCAATTGGTTCCTGTTCACCTTGATTTATCAAAAGACGGAACAAAACTCGTTGGTATTTCTTTGGGAGATAGATTTATCTATTCCTTTAGACTTTTTTTGTGTGAGACAGATTTGTTTATTAAAATCTTCGACTTTGGGTCGTAGCAACTCTTAGTTGTGGGTGAGATCAGCTAAGGTAATCAAGTGCGTAGTATCCTGCTGGGATCAGAGATGTAAGGAGTGCACCTTGGATCAGTGTGAGATTGGTTGGGGTTCAACTACAGTCCAGAACGAAGTTAGTTTGTAGCATGCTAGTGTCTGTAGCGGCTTAATATAGTGTGGTGTTCAATCTGGAATAGGTCCCGGGGGTTTTCTGCATTTGAGGTTTCCTCGTTAACAAAACTTCTGGTGTCTGTGTTATTTATTTTCCGCATTATATTTTGTTATATAATTGAAATATCACAGGTTATGCGTTGAATCGATCAATTGGTAAATCCAACCTTCGGTTGTTGATTGATCCTTGAACATTGGTCTTTGGCACCGTTCAAGTTATTTCTCTTGTATTCAATCAGGCTTGCAGATTTCTATTTGTTTGAGTAAGGGAGTAAGGATTGAATCGAGAAATTGAGATATAACTCTTTGATATACTTTTTATTAAGATTGAGTCTGACTGTCTAGTTGATTCTCTTAAAAGTATATTGGAGTTAGTCCATACAGATTGCTAAGCAAAATATTGGGTGAGGTTGTTAGACCCCCAATTTTTCAAAACATCTTAATTAAAATAAAATACACTAAATTGAAAAAAACATCAATCTGCCTCTCCCTCTTCCTCTGCCTCGCCCCCGCGCATCATCTCTTGCTCCTTTTAAAGTCCAAAGGTGCTTAGTTAGATCTTGTCTTATTTGTCCATAGATTCCCCAGTTTTGGAGTCTGTTAGTGGCAAGTCTATATTCTCTTGCCGGACGCCCATGCTCCATCACAACATTCGGCCTCAAATTTTCATCTGGAAAACTAGTCCAGGTTGTGTCACGTCTGGTTTCTTCAATGACCATGTTATGCAGAATGATACAAGTCAGCATAATTTTGTTCATTTCTTGAAGATCAAAAAAGCGTGCCGGCCCAGCTATGATGGAAAACTTCCTTTTCAGTATGCCAAAAGCGCGTTCAACATCCTTCCTGCATTTCATTTGTTGGGTGTTAAAGTACTTCATATCCTTCGAAGTCGTCGGTCCAAAACCTACCCGACTATAAGCTTGAACCATAGTTTACCATTCTGGATAGATTCCGTCTGCTAGATAATAACCCCGAGTGTAGTGATTACCATTGATGGTGAAATTATAGTGCGGCGCGATCCCCTTCTTAAGATCTTCAAACTATGGTGACTTATATAAAACGTTGAGATCGTTATTTGAACCTGGGAGTCCAAAAAGGCATGCCAAAACCAACAATCATAAGTAGCTGAAGCTTCCAAAATTACAGTTGGTTTTGGATAATGACCCTTATATTGGCCTGCCCATTCAACCGGACATGCATGCCACGTCCAGTGCATGCAGTCAAGACTACCTAACATTCCTGGAAAACCCCTCTCGGTATTTTCTGCAGTTATTCTTTGAACATCTTCCTGAGTAGGCTTTCTTAAAAAGGTTGGGCCAAAATGCTCGACTATTGTTTCGTAAAAAAAATTGAGATACCTAAAGGCGGTTGTTTTCCCAATACGGATGTAATCATCCGTGGAATGTGCTGGTACCCCGTAACATAGTATACGGAGGGTCGTAGTGACCTTTTGTTCGGGACTAAAGCCTTGTACATGTCGTGCATCATATTGATAATTAAATAAAGGTTGTACCTGACAAAGCTCGGCAATAATCCTTTGCGTCAAGTTGCATCCCATGCGAAATCGTCGCTGAAAATCCTCATCGGAATAAACACAATCATGATTAAAATAATCATGCATCATCTTTTCATGGTAAAAATGTCGATCTCGCCACGTCCATCTTCTAGTCGTAACTTCATATGGCTCTAAAGGATTTGGTATGATCCCGGTTTGTAATTGTAACATAAAATTTCGCCCTCTTCAATCTTGATTTGCATCTTCATCCATTTGACGCAAAAACTCCATACACATTTCTTCCTCCTCTTCCTCATACAACATTTCATCCATCTCCATATCTTCCTCAGAATAATCAAAATCAGGATTCATGGTTGAAAACCGGAAGCAATTGAAATTAAGAAAAGATTGATCGGATGAAAGATTGGTGTGAATTTGTGAGATCAAACTCGAGCCGTATTTATGGAGGTAAAAACTGCCGTTCCGGTGATCGTTTAAAAAAGTAGCCGTTGGCGCTCTTGGTTCAAACGCCAGCGTTTGTATCACAAGCACCAGCGTTTTTCCTTCAAACGCCAGAGTCAGCACTTTGGCCTGGCGCTTGACGGTCAATCGCCCACTTCTTTCCCATAGTGCAGAATCCCATTTGACCATCCACCTGGCTCAATAGAACTTTGATTTTGTTCATTCCCATAGAAATTACCCTTAGCTGCAGCCGTCGACAGTTGGGCAATTGGGGTAGTACCACGCATTTTGATAAGAAACGCGTGGCTTTTGTTGGACTGTATTCGACAAATCACTAAATTTGTTCATTTGCCCATCCGTTTTTCTGAACTGCCCTCTAGTAAAAGAGAAGAGAAAGATATTGAAAGCAAAGTTTACTGTTTTACCCTTTGCTTTTAATCAAATTTACACTGTTTCTTTTGCTGTGGTGCCATAATTACAGGCGAATCAGATTTTGGTTACTGGCACCCACTCAATGAAACTTTTTCGCAACTCGCTAGGTTCCCTTTGCTTTAAATCTACTTCCGGTCGACCAGTCTCCAATGCAGTAAGACGCACTCTTTAAACGTTCCGACTCCGAGTTCTTCTTTACCTTTCAATAAATTCACTTTATTCTCTCAATCCCTCTCTCTTCTTAGTTTCTCTGAAATCATTCACAAATCAGTGTTGCTGCGATATAACGTATGTTTTGTTCTACTCTTCCATGACTTGAATCTTCACTTCCATGTTTTTGATTGTTTCATTTTTTGTTTTTGTTTTGAAATGTTCAATTAGATCTAGGTTTTTTAAGAGAGATGAAATTTCAGTAACCAGAAAAACCCTACATCTTTAATTGTTACTGTATTAGTGTAAAACCATCAAATGTTCCTGTGATAATTAGGGTCTAAGTTAAGAATCATGACATTCAACAAAAAAAAACCATGGTTGTGAGAATTTTCATTGTTGTTGCTGAATTCGTGTTATTTTTCTTATTTTTGATTTCTTTTCTTTGTATGATTATTTTAAGGAGACACATATGAATATGAGGGAGGCAGCAGAGGATAGTATCAGTAATTTACCAGACCCAATTCTTCATCATATCCATTCTTTTCTTCCCATCAAGGATGGTGCTTGTACTAGCTTAATATCAAAAAGATGGAACTACATTTGGACCACTGTCCCCGCCCTTGATTTTAAGAGTCCGCATTGGTACTACGCAATTCCCTCTTCTTCTGAGACTGAGAAATTCATTGATTTTGTGGATGGAACATTGCGTTGTCATAATTTGTCAAATATAGACAAGTTCTTTCTCCACTGGCATGACCACTTGAATGCATTTCGGGTTCAGTCTTGGATATCTACTGTAATAAGGGGTAACATTAAGGAGCTCGGTTTACACTTAACACAAAAAAGCCCATCCTTCATTCCCTTGTCTGTTTTAACTTGTGAATCACTGATATCACTGCAGCTACATATTTACCCTAGTATCTGCTTTCTTCCTAAATATGTCTCTTTTCCAAGACTCAAGCGCCTTCAACTTGATGAATTTGAATTTAACAATGAGTCCTGGAACAAGGAACTCTTTTCGAATTCCACCGTCCTTGAAGAATTGACTTTGAGTTACTGCAAATTTAATATGAGGAATTTCTGTATTTCAATTCCTACACTCAAACAATTGAGTATCAGTAATTGGTGTGGTGCCGAGGAAAGTTATTCACGGCTCCATGTTTTGAAAATTGATGCACCAAGGCTTGTCACTTTTTCCTGCTGGAGTTATGTTCCAAAAGAAATTTTCTTGTCTAGCACTCTGGCACTAGTCGAAGCAACTGTTCATGTCTCCGCTGATGAAAAGGGAATAAGTCGGTTACTTCGTGCCCTTGCACATGTAAAATGCTTAACTGTTTATGATTGCACCCTTCAGGTATTCTTCCTCGCTTATTCGCAGAATGTCTCAACTGTTTATGAATAGTTAGTTTCTGTATTTCTTTCTACCTGTATGGTTTAATCTGTCTGTTTCTTATATGTTGTTATTGCCTTGTGATAAATAGGCTATCTACTCCACATACGGTCTGTCCAACAATTTGCTGAAATTACACAATGTCAAAATGTTGAAAATATCCCGCGCACTGACCTCTGATCAAGGACTAATTGCTTTGCTCAAAGCAGTACCTAATCTGGAGTCACTCGTATTTGATGGGGCAAGTGTTCAGAACTAATGATTATGCAGCACACCGTCATTGGCAAAATAACAAAATTCAAGTTTTGGCTTTACATTTGTTAACTTACTATTATGTGTGTAGTGAATAATCATTTTATATATTTCTATTGTTTCAATTCCAGCGTATTGATGATGAACTAGAAGACAGTGACAAGGACGATGGGGATGATGACCATGATGCCGACTCGGTTCAGGGCGACAACAACCAAGACAATGAAGATGAAGGAGATGTCTCTGACACTGCTCTGTGCGGAAGCTGCAATGAGTGCGGAGATGATAGTTGGGCGCTCGATATCGTGACCACTGGATGTTTGTTGCCACATCTTAAATCAGTTTGCTTTCAACATTTTGTTGGAAATCCAAGGGCAATGAAATGGGTGAGACTGATTCTGAGGGACGCAAAAGCTTTGCAAATGATGGCTATAATTTACTATGATACCCATTTATGCTATGTAAATGTGAAAAGTAAAAAGGAACTTATGGAAGAGATGCCAACATTTCCAAGAGCATCACCAAGTTGTGTGATTAAATTTTGTTGTAAGGATTAAACCTCGGGTTTATTTTGTTTTTTCGATGAAAATTTTAGTAAGAATCAGCTTTACTTTTCCAGTGCCTGCCTGCCTGCCTGGACTGGAAAACTTGGATAAAACTTGTCTCTGTTTTCAACTTATTACTGGAGGTAACACACTGTTCGCAGTTTCCAGTACTAGAAATGACTTGAAAACTAAAACAACACAATAGGATATAAAACCCATTCCGTGAGAACATTAACTAGTTTCAGAGTTGGGATTAAAAACAAACAGCAACCTACAAGAGAAGAACATTTAACTTGCCTGGCTTTATACAATGAACTGTGTAATTTGTATAACAAGGAAAACACCCTCCCAAATAGACAAAAGACCAAAAGTGTGTAGTAGAATTAAAAGATTTAAGCACACAAATCTGCAACTGACGCCACTCAAAACCTTTACACTAACAAACAGAAGGAAAATTTGGCGTGCATATGCATGAGTTTGTTCTAGCTAGGAGAACCACACCATTAAGCCGGATTTTTTTTTTTTTGTGGAAGGGTGAAAAATGTATCTATTGCAACAAAATGAAGAAGGAAGATCTATGATATATCAGAATCTGATGCGTGGCCTGACGATCTCCGCCTAGTGTTTGGACTTACCATTGGTAATTGGCTTTCCGAATTCATCCTTAAACTTCTTCCACATGAAGTCAGTTGTGGAGGTCTTAATGATCTTCCTTTCGGCGTCCCTGGCCCTGCTGTAAAACCCACAAGACATAAGAAAACTCAGTTAAATGCTTAAAGCAGTATTTCAAATGCATATTCATAAACAAAAGGTTTCTGACCTGCTTGTTTGATCACTTTCGGGTCTAGCTTTTTGGCAGATGAAGTTCTTCTTATGCTTGGTGGTTCCTGTTGGGACGCATTCTTTTTCTCTGTTGAAACTGGCTTTTCGATTGAGATTATCTTCTCCATTGGTATTGAGAACGGATCTTCCACAATACTCAAACTCTCATCTCCACAGATAGAAGCTCCTTCGCTCCCCGACTCCGAGCCCTTTTCTCTAATATGCCCAGTACTAGATTTCTCCTTCTCCAGAACTGTATAAGAAAACATCTGAAACGGAATTTGCGATACCGGCATTGGTTCCACATTTCCCCCCCAACCAACAAACTTATTAGAAAGACCAATTTCCAATTCATTATAATCAACTTGCGGCGACGGTGCATCTGGCTGGCCATTATCTGGATTCATCACCAGAAACCGTTTGATGTAGCGGAGAACTCTGCATATGGATGAGAAGTTAGGACGCTGAACATGATCCGTCTGCCAACATCTCTTTGTCAGGTTCGTTAGGTATTTCGGCGAAGTTAATGGAAACAGCGGCCTCTCCCCTGCACGTATGTTCCTGCTCATTTTATCTCCCTGCAGATGACTATCCTCAAATGGAACTTTTCCTGTCAGAAGTTCGAAGCACATCATACCGAAGCTATAAACATCGGCTTTCTCGCTGTATTTCGCAGTACAAACGTTCCCGGGCTGTTCTTGCTCTAGTAAAACTTCCGGCGCGTACCAGATAAAAGTTTGTATCCCGTTAAGACTCGAATTGCTCCGGGACATAGTTTTAACCGCAGAGAGATTGAATCCGGTAACTTTCGCGTGTAAATATCCTTCTGCAACCGGATTCCTTACCTTGATAAGAACGTTCGACGGATTCAAATCTCCATGATAAATCTTCAAAGAATGAAGATACTCCATTCCTCGTGCAATTTGAAGCATTATGTCAACCGCAACCGGAACGGTGAACGGTATACGTTTCCTCGGGCCGCATATCTCCTTAATGTAGCTGCTAAGATCTTTATTCATCAATTCTGTAATCATAAAACATTCTTTCTTCTCCTCGTCAGAGAATCCGCAGAAAACGTTCGATACATTCGGATGTGCTAACGAAGACAGAACCGAGATATCACGCATCAAAGGTTCCTGAATCTCGCCAAAGAAATGCCTAGATGCAAAGCTTTCTCCCAACCACTGAATTTCCTTGAATTGGCTACCAGTTCCTAATCGTCTTCTCACTTGATAATCTTTCGAACCGACTAGAATCGAGCTCGGAAACAGCTTGAACTTCGATGAATCCATTTCGCTCAAGTTATTAAACAGTAATTCCGCGAGCCGTTGTTCTTGCTTTGTCAATTTCCCAGACATTTTCTTCTCCATAATCGATTGCAGCAGCGCCCATCTATCTTCTTTCCAAACCGCAGCAAACCGCTTGCAAAAATCCTGAGAAACCAAATATTTCTTCCCAAACTTCCATTCAAACAGCTTCGGATCCTGCCATTCTTTCTCATACTTCTTCATGAACACAAACCTCTTCTTCTGAATTTCATCATCATCGACACCGGAAATCTCCGCGATGATCTCAATAGATTCGATAACAACAGGAATGCAGCATAACAGATTATGAACATGGAATTCAACACAATCTTTGTTTTTCGAAAGCGAAACGACTTTAGCCCACCAATCTCTTGTTTCTAGACATTGTTGTACATATAACTCACCTTCTTTGAAAATTCTGTGTAGCTCTTTTAGAGGTTGTTCAAGGATCTTCCATTTTGTATTCCTCTCTTCGAATTTAAGATTTTCTTTTAATTCTTCTGCGACGCCATCGAACGCTTGACTAAATATGTCTACCAATAAACAACACTGTCTTTGATTGATTTGTATTTCATCTTTGAATACCATTAGAGCTTTTAAACTCCCCAAAACCTTCCCAATTTGGCGAAATTGATCCATCCCTAAACCGATCAATATCGGAAAATCTACGCTACGTGTGTCGAATTTGCCACGGTACCTCTGATCACAAATCAGATTTCCATAAAAATATAATCAGAATTTCATCAATCGATGGAAACTAAGAAGAGATGGTGAAAATAGAATCAAAAATTTTTCGATCGTTGGAAACTAAGAATAGATGATCAAACAGAGATGAATAAAGAAAAAATTAAAGGGATAGAAAAGGAAAAAACTGAATTTGATGATCAAAATTGCAGGGTTTTTGACTAAAACAAGAATCAAAAACAGAAGAATTGACTGGATTTGATGATTTTTTTTTTAAAGATGATCGGATTCGAAACGGAAAAATCTAAGATGGGTTTTTCATGAATTTTGTTTCGTTTGAGATTGAATTTTTTCTTAATTTGGATTGGTTGGTAATGGGGAAATGGGAATTTTGACTGGAAAATTTGGAAATCCATTTTATTTGGAAGTCATTTATAAAGAACTCCCGCGACTTTCGGTTTTAAAAAATGTATTTATGTCGCTGTAACGGTTAACCGTCCCATGGAACCGTCGATTGTTTTTGTTTTCTCGACAGTGTACACGTTTTTATGTGTTAGTAATAACTGCCCACCACCACCTATGTGGTTGGGCAGACGTTTGGTTCTCTTTCTATCCTGGAGTGTAACCCCAAACAAAAAGAGTTGTCGAGTCAGGATCGAAGGTAAGAAAGGGTTGCCTTTTTTCACACTATTGGCTCAAAGTTCAAACAAGAGATGAAAGGTTTGAGTTTAGAATTTTTCTTTAATAATAAAAAATATAAATCAGCTTTCATAATTTATTAATAAACAAGGCATTTGCTCACACTTGCCCTTCAATCCTGAAGCAAAAGCTTCGTTGGAGTTTCTTAGTTAGATAACTGAGCTGAATCTAAGTTTTCGCTGCATAAGAAATGATTCCAAAAATCGGGTGAAGATAATAAATGGATCTTCACGTATTTTTCCAGGCCTATCTTGGAGAGTTTTTTAATTTTAAATCTTATCAGTTATCAGAAGAACCAAATCTACATATCTAGAAGATAAAATGGCTAAAGAAGCAAGAACCAAGAGAGTTAAGTTCTTCTCCACTGAACAACCAAACAATATTAAAGACAACTTCCTATTTTTCAAACATATCTTGGAAAGCTCAAGTTAATTTTAAATCTTATCTGTTAATGTAAAATCTTATCAGATGCACAAAATTTTCGTTTATCTAGCAGATAAAATGGCTAAAGAAGCAAGAACCAAGAGAGTTAAGTTTTTCTCTACCGAACAACTAAACAATATTAAGAAAACTTCATATTTTTGTAAAGGTTGATCTTCTATCAGAACCTCTTATCACTGTTGTAAACCTTTCTAGTTAATACAAATCATTCTAAAGAAGAAAAACAAACTAAATGGTTGGAATTCAATTCCGAGAAAACCCCTATTCCGATTTAATCAGGTCTTATTCATACTTGTATTTGTCTTACTCTAATCCTTTTTTTTTTATCTCTTGTCGAATTTTTCGCTAACATACTTTTACGGTATGTTCTTGTTTCTATGTATTCTCTTATTTTCAACCTTAACTCATTGTAACCTTGAAATTTCCATTAATGAAAAAATTCTTTGTTTATCACAAAAAAATAAAAATAAAAATAAATATGAATTTCATTTCATCAAAAGATAAATAAATTTGTCGTTGATACCGGAAACTTCATTCTTTCTTGGATGGGATTCATTATTCCATCCTCCGTAATTTTTATGTTTTTTTATTTGGGTAGCCGAATCCCTTTCGATTCCCCTTTTTTGTTCGGTTGTAATCATTGGGTTAAGGCACCTCTCTTAAATGCCTTTTTTTCAATGAAATTTCTATTTGACCATCAAAAGAAGAAAAAAAAAGGACCAAGAGACGTATATTTTATTTCAAATGCATGTCTAACATCTCTATAGGATGGTTTACAATTTGTCGAAAAACTTTTTGAACACTGTAGTGTCTGTCCATAATCGAATTCCTGAGCTAATTTGGCATAGACTCGCTAACTAAGACCTAGTCATCTTACGGTCAACCAGATTTCGTTGAACTTGGCGCACCATTAAGGTTTAGCTGCCACGTGTCAAGTAATAAAAAGAGACACGTCGTGGGCATGATTTGGGACGGAAGAGAGACGTGAGATAGACTAATTAGTTTGGTGTTAATTAGATTAGGTGATGGAGTTTACAAGCAATTAGGTTATGCATGAAAACGTCAAAAACCATTATAAAAAGCGTTCGGACCGACGTGCTTCCACCTTTCTTTCCCTTGTTAACATCAGCTTGTAGTTGAGTTTTGATTAAAGACTGATGCATATTCTTTGGGGTTGTTCAGCTAAAATTAGGATATATTTTTGGTGTAGATTGTGCTGAAGGCGTGGGATGGATGGTTGAACCCATCCAAAGAAATTTTGAGATTTCTTTAAGGCTTCTCTTAAATGTAGCCCATACTTTTATTAACCATAACCCATTTAAAATAAGTACTTTATCTAACCAAACAGACCTTTAAAATCATTACACATAGCCCTCAAAATTATACATAGCCCAAAATAAGATGATCATTAAACCCTAAATCAACAGAGAAAAAAAAAGTTAATTATATATTTGACATGATTAATATTTTTGAAGAACAATCAATACCCTCAATCAATTTTGGTGCAATCATGATTGAGAAAAAAAAAATCATCTTAGAGATTTTTCTTTTGTTGATTGTGTTCATAGAGTTTTAGGAAAATGGTCATAGGAAAAGAATCAAGCCAAAAGTTAATTCCGTTTTGATTGATGTTGTTGAGGAAATTTTTGAATGGAATAATTTGACTAGACACTCCTATTAAGTTTATTATTATCATTATCATGATTAAGAAAAAGAATACCGTTTTAGAGAAAATTAAGAATTAGGATGTTTTTGGTTTTGGAGAAAAATAAGAATTTAGGAATTACAATTGTGTGAGCATTATAAAGGGATCAATTAACTAATTTTAAATAGATGAAGTATGATTAAAATAAAAATTAGGGTTTATTTTGATTTTGAATAAGAAGAAGAATTTAATTGTTAGTGAAAATTAAGACGTGTTTGGATTTTCATTTTAACTTAAACTTTTTTTGTTATGGTTAATAAATGTGTGGGATATATTTAAGAGTGTTATAAATGTGTAATTATGTTAAGAATATCTAAGGAAAATCCCGTTTATTACTGGGATGCCCTTGTGTCTAGCCCTATAAATAGAGGCTCTAATGTTAGTCTATTGTTCACTTCTAATAAGAATTTTCTCCCCTTTTTGGTCTCTAATTTGTGTCTTTCCTTCTCTATTTTCTAGTTCCACAACACGTTATCAGCAAACTTTACACTGAGCTTTGAGCTTTGAAATCGCTTACAAGAACGCAGCAAAAGAGAGTTAGCGTTGAAAAAAATTTGGTGTTTTCCTCTCTTTTTATCGTTTTGTTGTTATATCTTAGCATTTGATTTACAAATCATATAAACCATTATAATTATCGTTTTGATCATTGAACAGTACGCTAACTTTTGTCTTTATACATGTATGTACTCATGGTTGCACTAAAACAATTGAGACAATGGAGTTTTTGGATGGCAAAGCATCCATGTGCTTACGGACGGCTACTACAATGGACGGTGGAGGCTCAAGGGTTTGTCGGTCCCACCTTGAAACTTTAATATTTCCGTTTATGTAGATTATTTCCTTTTTCTTTTATATGGAACATGGGAGATTAATCTTTCTGTATAAATTTCTCCCTATTTTTCTTCCTTCTCTAATTTTTTCTATATAAAAAGAAGAAGAAAAAAATCCATCAAAGGATGGTTTACGGTTTCTATTCTTTTAATGAAATCGTAATCACCAAAACTTGGTGTTATCGTAATTTATTTATCTTTACGGTAACTAATCACGTGCATGGTTGAGAAACCTCCGGCCAATTAATTTTGGTATCTTTGTCTTTTAGACAAGGATCATGTGATTTACATATGGTTTCTATGTTTTTTTATATACAAGAAACCATCCGTCAACATTAAAATAGGTTTCCTAAGCGGTAATTAAAACGACAGTATTTTTATTTTTTCGATACGAGTTTGATAAATCGTAAAAACCAATTTCTGTGAATTTTCTCACTGGTATCTATAATACAAGAGAAAATAGATTGGCATATTTTCTAAAATTTTGCCAATAATGGTTTGATTTTTCCGTATTCTGGAAGATTGATCATTTCAAACAAAATTTTACGATCAAATATGAATGGTTTTATCTAATAATAAACCATTGGTTTCCATTTTCCTTTACATGAAACCATTCATCAACTAGAAAGAGTGGATTTTATCTCTTCAAAGAAAAATAACGATAATGATTTCTTTATATTCTTAAAAAGAAACATATAATTCAGTCATAATTTATTTCATCTATATCGATCCCTAAATAACGATAATGATTTCTTTATATTCTTAAAAAGAAACATATAATTCAGTCAGAATTTATTTCATCTATATCGATCTTTAAATAATGAAATATCGTTATTATGGTATAAGTCAATCGTTAAATACCGATGAACGAGAATTTGCTGCATTCTTAAAGATATTGAGCAATTTAAAAAAAAATAAAAAAAAATAAAAAATATTCCGGATTAATTAGTTGTTTATGTCAACTTCATAGGTCTCTTGAGGAGTCCATAAAAACACTAAAATCCACTTTTTAGAAGCATAAATTCTATTTTTTTCTTCTTTCTTAAATCTGCAGTTAGAACTATGCTAGCTTAAACTCGTATTTTGATATAGACTAGAGTTATTATTTTGATGCGTGGTTTAGCATCCATATTTACATCAAAAGTTGTACTCTTTTTCCCTTCGTTTTAGGTTTTGTCCCATGTGGTTTTCCTGACAAGGTTTTAAAGAGGCAACATCTCATTGACGTTTAACTTTCTTTCAAAATGTTGATATTTGTGCTCTTTTTCCTTCGTCCAAATTTTTTCCCATTGGGTTTTATTGGCAAGGTTTTAATGAGGCAATAAAATTCAATATGGTGGTCATCCAAGGGGGAGTTGTATAAATGTCGGTTATTTATTAACTAGGTCATTTTGTTAGACCAAATCAACATAACAGTCTCCTATGAATTTGGATATTATTCTAATCCATATATGGTATGATCACAACTTTTGTTCACCTATGCAACTGTAACTAAATATTGGCGGCACTTTGTTGAAGAAATTACATCAACTACTTCCGCAAATCATCTTCGAGAAGCTAGCAATCCAAGAAGCAAGTCCTCAATGTATTTAAAGAAGCGTGAAGACTCGAGAACACTACCATTAGAAGACTAACAAAAAATAAGACTTCATCAATTGGGAAATTTCTCACGAAAGTATTGCTATCTACAATATTCAAGAAATTCGTTTATTGAAATTGACTCGACTCGAAGATTTGCAAGCCAAGATTTAACTAAAATACTTATCAGGTGGAGTATCAAATTAGAAGGTATTTTACTGGACTATCACGTTGTACTCTTTTTCCTTCATCAAGGTTTTTCCCATTGGGTTTTCCTTGTCAAGGTTTTAATGAGACAATATTTGCGTGTCCAAATCTTTTCTAAGTTTTCTCAATTGTACTATTTTCCCTTCGATAAGGTTTTGTCCTTTTGGAATTTCCTGACAAGGTTTTAACGAGGCAATTAGCTTAGACACAATGTCATCAGGGGGAGTGTTATAAACGTGTAATTATGTTAAGAATGTCTAGGAAAAATCCCGTTTATTACTGGGATGCCCTTATGTCTAGCTCTATAAATAGAGGCTCTAATGTTAGTCTATTGTATACTTCTAATAAGAATTTTCTATCCTTCTTCGTCTCTAATTTGTGTATTTCCTTCTCTATTTTCTAGTTCCACAACAAAGAGAAGCCTTCTTTAAAACAGTAACCACAGTAATCGCTGGTTGTGAAATCCAGTTTCAGTAGTCACGTAACTTTCATCTCCAACTAAACATTGTATCTAAAAAAGAGTCCCAAAACAAAACTGCATTGTTCGTTTTTGGGTGGGTAAGAAATTTTGATCGATGAATTCTCTTAACAGTACTGGTCAACGTACACCGAAACAATGCATCGGTTTTTCTTAACAGTCAACTCTTCGGGGTTTAGACTTTAGACTATGGTCAGCCCGGACGTTTTCGGATTACCTCAGCATTTTTTGTTTTAACGAGTGAGATGCTGCCATTTGGAAGTAAAATATAAGCTTCCTTTTGTAGAAACAAAAAACAAATATGTTTAATTGGGTGCAGGTCAAATTATCTGGATGGATATGTCCCTAAAGCTTAGATAATGCTGTTTAATTTTCAAGACAAAACCCTCGATTTCATCGAAATAAAGTAGCAAACAAATTTGATCAAATTGCTCAAAAGCTGTCTTGTATATATAAGTCAAAAATTTAGTGCATAGTGCACTAGCAAAAGCTGGTCGGCGCAAATAAGTGACGGCACCGGGGGGCGGGGGCGGGGGCGGATTCATATCTGCCCCCACTGAGATTTGAAAACTACTCTCAAATAGTCCGGCCCATTTAAATATGATTTGTCATAAACTGAGCCCAACTGAGCCTTTTATTTCCAGGTATACACTAAGAAACTTTCTGCAAAAAAACCCTTGAAAATCAACATATTGGACATCGTACGTAGGGGTGAGCTTGGGTTCATCAGGTAGGGGTGAGCATGGGCCGGTATGAATTGGTTTTCACCTCATCCGCATCCAATCCAATACATTACGGATTTCAAATTTAGCATTCGCATCCATCCCAATATCCAACGGATTTGCATCCAATGGATGCATGGATGGGCGGATTGGATACGGATAATCCAATGGATTTGTTTTAGTTAAAATTTATAATAAAGAAAATAAAGCCAACACAAATGACTCGTTATAAAACCTACATATCCTATATATGTATACAAATATAAAAATGCCATGTACAACACCACAAACAAACACCTTGAGAATTTCTAAATGATCCATACTATTTTCTAGAACTATATAAATGCTCTTAATTTAAAGGATATGGGTGTCTAATGGATTTTCAAGGTTGCATCCGGGCCCGATCCATAATCCGTTGGATTTCAAAAACTCCATCCGTATCCAACCCATTAACGAACGGTCCGGACATCCATCCGCAAAAGAACAGTCGGTCCTTGTTAAATCCACGGATTACGGGCCAAATGCTCACCCCTAATCGTACGTTTGTGATTTGATTTAGACTATGATTTTGATGGCTTAATGTGCGGCTTGGGGACTCAGAAGTCCCACAAACTTATTAACATGCATGATTCATGGAGATACTAGATATATGACCATAATCATGCACCAAAGTGATTTAGATCTGGTAAGGTTTACCGGCCATTTCTAAGGACAACTACACTGGACACCAGAAAAATCAAATTTGGAACACCATATAAATAGGCAAGTTTGTCAAAGTAAATTTTGACCTTCGCCATATTTGATTCGGTATAGTTTCCTAATCCTGATCTGTAGAATTCCCTAGTTATATAGTTTCCATAACTTCGATTCTGGGATTTAACAATTCGAGGACTTTCTTTGTTTTAGTAGTTTACTACAAATTTGGAAGTCTTATTTTGGTCGAGGATTTAGAAATCTCTGTAACTACAGGTTCATATAAATACCTATGGTCTCTACCAATTTTTTTCCACACACAAGTTGTTAGTTTTCTTTTTGAGATTTTTTTTTGGCAGAAGTCATGTCAATGGGAGAAATTGAAGAGTTTCAAAACAAACATAAAGTTGATCTGGATTCTTGCAATGAAGATAGTTTTGTGGTTGAATCAGGGTTTGGTAATGTTATTGTTGTTGATAATCTTCCGGTAGTGGCTGCTGACAAGTACGATAAACTGGTACGAGTTACCAAAAAGATATTTGGTATCACAGAGGAAAATTGTCTATGGATGCCTGTTGATCCAGAAACGAAGATATCTCTTGGTTATTGTTTCATTGGGTATAACACATCCAAGGAAGCTGAACTTGCTATACAGAGAAACAATAAAAAGAGATTGGACAGCTCCCACATACTTGCCGTCAACTCATTCGATGATATCGATAGATTCATGAAACTTTCTGCAGACGAGTGGGCTTCTCCGGAGATTAAACCGTATACCCCTTGGGAAAACCTGCAACAATGGTTAACTGACGTAAAAGCTCGTGATCAATTTGTTGTCCGTGCGGGTAATGATACTGAGATCTTCTGGAATGATCCCATGCAGTCAGGGCCTGATCCTGTTTATCACCGTACTTCTTGGAGTGATAGTTTTGTTCAGTGGTCTTCTTATGGAACATACTTAGCTACTCTGAACACGCAAGGTGTTGACGTGTGGGGAGGTGCAGGTACCTTTGGCCATCTTTCTAGCTGTGCTCATGCGCAGGTTGAGCTCATTGATTTCTCTCCCGGGGAAAAGTACCTGGTTACATACAGCAGTCACGAACCTAGCAGTCCTCGTGAGACACATAGGGTTGTCTTGAATATTTTTGACGTGAAGACGGGTAAAGTTATGCGTGTTTTTGAAGGAAGTGCTGATGAGTTCGCTACTGGGGGTATCTCTGGATTTTCATGGCCCTTTTTCAGATGGGTTGGTGGAAAAGATGATAAGTATTTTGCAAGGATTGGGAAGAATGTCATCTCTGTTTACGAAACAAAGAATTTCACTCTAATCGACAAGAAATCTTTGAGAGTTGAAAATGTGCTCGACTTCAGTGGTCACCTGCTGATCCCATCATTGCTCTCTTCGTTCCTGAACTAGATGGAACCCGCCAAGGTGAGCCTTGTTCAAATTCCCGGAAAAGAGGAGCTCAGGAAGAAGAATCTCTTTGGTGTCATTGACTGCAAAATGTACTGGCAAGGAAACGGAGAATACCTTGCTGTTAACTACACAAAAACCAGGAAAAGCACTTGTGCTAGTTTTGAGCTTTTCCGAATCAAAGAAAGGGACATCCCTATAGAGGTCCTGGAGCTGGAGAACAAGAATGACAAAATTATTGCCTTTGCTTGGGAGCCAAAAGGACATAGGTTTGCTATTATCCATGGAGATTCCCCCAGGGTTGATGTTAGCTTCTACTCAATGCGGACGGCTACAAACACTGGGCGGGTTTCAAAGCTCACAACACTCCAAGGAAATAATGCTGCTAGTGCGCTACATTGGTCTCCTTGTGGTCGTTTCGTAGTTGTTTCCCGTCTCAACGGACAATTGGAATTCTACGATGTTGATGAGCTTCAAACAATGGCAACTGCAGAGCATTTCATGGCGACAAACATCGAATGGGATCCCACTGGAAGATATGTTGCAACTTTTGTTACTTCAGTTCATGAGATGGAAAACGGGTTCAACATATGGTCTTTTACTTGAAAGCTGCTGTACAAAATCTCAAAGGATCACTTTCATCATTTTTTCGTGGCGTCCAAGGCTACCATCTTTCTTGCCCGCTGGAAAAGAGGAAGAAATTTCAAAGAACCTTGATAAATTCAGCAAGAAATATGAATCTCAAGACCAAGATGCTGCTGCTCAGTTGCATGAAAAAGGCAGGCAGAACCGAGAGATGCTGCAAGAAGAGTGGGACTCCTGGATCAAGAATTGGAAGCAACTGCACGAGGAGGAGAAGTTGGAGATGCAGCAGCTCCTAATAAATGGTGAAGCAAGTGATGATGAAGCAGCAGCATATGAAGCTGAACTAGTCGAGGTCGAAGAACTCTTAGATGTTAAAGAAGAGGCTGATGTTCCTTGGGAGTTCGACCAAGAGTAGTTTCTCAAAGTGTCAATTACTTTTTCATCCTTCTTCTTATTTGCATGTTGACAAACACTATTATAATAATAATACTGCAACGAGAAATCTATCTCCATTGTTTATTTTTACTGAATTATATACTACAGCTAAGCGTAATAGTATTGTTATGTCTATTCATTTTCGACCCCACGAAGAATTTTTTTTCTAGCTTTAAATTTTGGAAGATACAAGTGTTGTTGCTGAAATTAAATAAGCTTTGGTTGCTTACACATCATCATACACTGATTGATCCAAATTGGCCACTAGCTACTAGCTAGGCCTTTAGAATTAATATTAAAATCTATGAACCTACAGCTAGCGGTACCACCCTTACTGACCATCTGCCCAAATAGCAACATCTCATGTTTAACATTCATTGGTCTCTACCAACATGTCATTCTTGTAGTTAGCTGAAACCATATACGATACGTGTGTTCAATATTGATTTACGGGTCACATTACACACATTAAAGTTTGTGTGTTCGAGATCATTCTCTCTTTGCCAAGTCCCTCTATATAAATAGAAGTGTGGTAGGAGACATGTAGCAAAGATCTGCATATCTTCAGAAGCTCATCTTTTTCCATAGAGAGAAAAAAAATACAAAAACATAAGCTAGAAGAGCAAAATTGGTGTCATGGGAAGTGAATCAGTAATCTCCGGTTACGGAAACGGTGAAATGGCACGACAAAACAACAACGAGAGAACATCATCTTCATCATGTGGGGGGATGTACTTTCAGATGCCATTACACTATCCTAGGTACACCAAAGCTGAGTACCAGACCATGCCTGAATGGAAGATAGATGCTCTGCTCAAACAGTACGGTTTACCTGTTACCGGTGATATTGTTCACAAACGAAACTTCGCTATGGGGGCTTTCTTGTGGAGTCAGTAGAACTTTCAGTCACTAAGAGTGTCAAGTGGAGATAATGAACACTAATACCATGAATGTTTGTATCAGTAGATGAACATGAATAACGTACGCGTCATCGTCGAATTGTATCTCTCTCTATATATGAATAACTAGTAATGTTGTATTGTATAATTATGTTATGATCTAAATATATATGTGGTTGGATTTACAGTTCTTCAGTTCTTCCTTAAAACTCCAGATCTTGACATAAATTTCCTAAAATGCATGATTTATGCTATATATGGCCATAGTTATGAACCGAACCTATTTGCATTCCGCTAACTGATCCAAGGTCGTCTACGCCTTCCAATAGAGTCCACAATGGACACCCAAGAAAAGCTAAATATGGCTTTGTTGTGAAGCACAATCAAATGCAAAATCGGTAAAATTTATTTGTCAAATTAATTTGGCCAAGTGCTTCCTCAAACTACGTTTGATGCTGGATGCAATATAAACTTGAACTTGACAGAACGCGAGGATTAAAATACCTCCAACATATATACTGATTGAGTGATTTCCGTCTCACAAAAAGTCTGTCTTTGAGTTTTTCATTACTGTCTATAAGTTTTTTTGGTAGGACTGGTGTTTTATAATATATCAGTTAAATTAAATCATACCAGCGGGATTAAAAAGTGAGCCAGGTATACTTATAAACCTCGCCTTGCCTGATTTATGTGCAAGTTCTTAAGTAATGTCTGAAACATTTAAATTACCAATTCAATTACATGGGGGAGTTTGTGGCTCACTTTTAAACTACGTATCGGCGCCCCTTTAATCATTGTGGGTTTTGTCCAAATCCTACTGCTAAAGGTAACTTTGGGTTAGCTTCCATTATATATGTCGACTAACCAAACAAATAACTATTGTGATAAATATTATCGGTTATAAACATAACAGTATATTGGCCAAAATTTTCTTTGGCAGCCACCCTTGTGAACGCTCGGAGCTGAGATACACGAGAAGATGGATATAGCAGGCTGCTATATCGTGCATTATTAATGAATTGGGTCCAAACATATCCTGACATAACCTCA
This sequence comes from Papaver atlanticum, assembly GCA_023531105.1. Lineage (NCBI taxonomy): Eukaryota > Viridiplantae > Streptophyta > Magnoliopsida > Ranunculales > Papaveraceae > Papaver > Papaver atlanticum. The sequence continues at coordinate 505,171 of JAJJMB010001820.1, read as the reverse complement.
GGTACACGAAACATTGAAGGCTGCATCATTTCAAGGTATTTAATACGGTTTCGATATACTTGGCTCAGATTTCCCAAAATCTCAGAATATTCTAGATGATCATGACATTTACAAAAATGAAGGATGATCATGACCTCGCATTTCCATGAAGTAGTACGTTTTTTATCGCCAGTTTTCCGCCATATATTATTCATGATCGACATAAGCTAAAATTTCATCATGATCGACATAGGCATTTTTGAAGTGAAATATGCTAAAATTTCATCCGCAGAACCTGCTTGATCACCCTGATGGTCCAAAATTTGCACCCAACTTTTACTGATAATTAATAACTCTTATGGTCCAAATTTCACCCAAACTATGGCTTGTGAACCAAATTGCACCCAAACTATGTCTTGTGAATTAAAATAGAATCCTATTATAGGGGCTCGGAGAATATTTTTTGAGGGCTTCTAAGGATTCAAATATCCTGCAATGAAAATAAGGGAACCTAATTCTTAATAAAAATACTAAAATAACCTTAACCTATTAAAACTAATATTGAAATCTAAAACTCTTTCATTTTCTTCTTCCCCATAAACCTCCATCGCCCATTTCTTCGACTAATAGTCAATTCTCAAAATAATTCATTATCGATTAACACCACTTAATCCACCCGCAATGACTTCAATAAGGTAAAAATAAGAAAACCCATCTTATTTCATTGGTTTTAATGCATGGATAGGCGCAATCGATCGAATTAGGTTTTTGAAAAAGCAGTTTCAGAACTGTCTACAGTTTGGAAGTATGAATTGATGTTGGGTAGGGCTAGACTTAGAAAAAATAAATAATTGTTGTCGCATTACTTTATAACAAAATTTAGATTGTGCTTGCACCTCTTGGTCCTCGTTTTCTTCTTTTCTTCACAGAGTCTTGTATCTATATTGCTGGACCATTCAATGAACTTTTATAAACTTGGTTTCTCACGTAAATTTTGTCTTTCTTGACCAGTCTCAAGCCCTGCTGATATTGATGGATGGATAAGAAATCATGGATGATGAATCTGAAGAGTAGTGTGTATGAAGATGGAGATGGAGATGTAGACAACGGGATTTCAGGGGAGGAGAAACAAGTTGATGCTAAGGGTATGCTGCCTGATTTTTAGGTGCAGTACGCAACACACATTTGTTTCCTTCATTTCCATTTCCATGCATCATGCTTTAACATTTGCATCAAGTTTCCAATTTTCGGTGCAGTACGCAACACAGTTTTATCCTCGCTTGATGCTTTATCACTTGTTATCACTAGTTATCACTTGACCTGGCGCAAGTTGTGCAAGGCTCTGACAGGCCGGCGTAAAAACTATGTTATATTTTTGGGAGATATTCTCCAGTCGACCCGGTACTTGCTACTGGAAAAGACTTTGGATTTGGATTTGGATCACTAGTTATCACTTGCATCAAGTTTCCAAGATGGAGTTGGTAACAAAAACTAGTTATCACTTGCACGTATCAATTTTTGACTCCCACTCGCGCGTACCAAATTTTTGAATATGGGCCAACTTTGGGATATTTTCATCTCAGTGCTGGGCTAACACCCAAAAATAAGGTAACTCAGTATACTTAAGATTTTCTTTAGCAAATCTAGGGACGGGCTATAGCCCGGGTTAGCCCCTTGCTAGGACCGTCCCTGTTCCAAACCGTAGGCATGTCTACGGTTGGGAAAATTCATACTTCCAAACCGTAGACAATACTGAATTTGAATACGGTTTGGAAAATTTATACTTCCAAAACGTAGGTTTAACTGACTTTTGCATACGGTGTTGTTTCCCAACCGTAAGTCATCTACGGTTTGGAGTTCTTAACTTCCAAACCGTATATTCTGGGTTCAAAAGTCCTACGGTTTGAAAAAACCATACTTCCATACCGTAACTTCTACCTACGATTGGTTCGATTGAAGTTTCCTCACCGTAGGTTAGCTTACGGTTCGAATTTGGGGATGATCAAAAGAAAAAATAAGTGATGGGTTTTCTTAGTTTTTTCTTTTTATGATCGTCATCTTCATCGCGACGGAAGAAGAAGAGAGAAAAAATAATAATTTTTTTTTTTTTATGATCATCATCTTCATCATGATTTATGAATGAAAAGAGAAGGAGAAGAAAATAGATTTAGTTTTTTGTATATGATCATCATCTTCATCATGATGAAATTATGATCACCATCTTCATCATGATCTATGAATGAAAAGAGAAGGACAAGATAATAAATTTAATTTTATAATTCATGGAAGGTATTTTAGCAATTACAAAAAATAGTTGGATATGGGGTTTTGTTGATTACTTTTTATAACCCGATTTTATCATCTTGTGAGCCCTTAAAACCCAATATTTGGAACCCCTATAATAGGTTTCTTAAAATATGCGGCATCCTAAAAATTGACTTGTTATTCAAGATCCGCTTCGTGACCATATTTGCCATTGTAGCAAAAAATTACATGTGGGTTCAAAACTTGTACTGTGACATGAAATCCGCCACCGTAACCTCCTAAGATTAGCCATTGCAACACAACTCTGTCTCAACCAAAAAATACTGCGACTCAAAACCTATCTTGTGGTGTAAAACCCATGACTCAAAAATCATAAGAAACCAAAAATTTACCTCGGGACAAAACGATCATATTTTTTTTATCAGTAAAGAATATGGTGCTAACGAGTTTCGAACTCAGGTCACTGTCATTATCACCCAATAACTTTACTATTGTGCTACAGTGATCCCGGCTCAAAATTTACAAGGCATGATCGAATGTCATTTTGGTTTTGCTACGGTTAATTTTTAATTTTTTTATTTTTAGGATTAAATGAGATCCTACTCGAACAATATCAAAAAAGAAAAAGAAGATCCCACTCAGGCCATGAATGATGGAAGGATACAAGTGTTGCAAAAACATAACTTTCGTGGCTTAAATTAGGTGCTTTGGTTGCTTATCCATATAGGCACACATCATCACCATGCACTGATTGATCCCAAATTGCCCACTAGGATTGAGCTATAGGGCACCACCATTAAACACCATCTGTTAAAGAAAATTAAAGTAGCTAGGTTCATGTATAACATTGATTGGTCTCTCCAGCAACATGTCATTCTTAGGTAGATATATATATGTGGTACGTCTTGTGCTCAATAATTTCAAGTTGAGAACGACTTTATATTTTAAATCTTATTAATCTCTACAATTAATTCCTATTGAATTCATAAAGGTAAGGATTCAATGTAAGGTTCCATTTTCTAAAGCTATGTAAGGTTAGTTGGCATGCCATGGAAGGGCATTCTGATTTTGGTTCTTGGTAAATATTTTTGGCCATTGACCTACAGTTGACTGTCTTTGACCATATAAGGCTCGTTTAAAATTCATTGAAGAAATCTTAATTATGAATATCATGGAATAGTAGGCTGTATAGTTTCAAATTAAGTATGAAATTCCTTCTAGAGTTCCCATGGAACTACGTAACAAAGGTTAAGTTGGTATTCACGATAAAACTTCTAGACATATAATGGCTATAGTGCTATACTACTCAATTATTAATGAATTGGGGACTGATTGATTCCTGAGATAACCTCAGGTACACGAAACGCTGAAGGTAGCATCATTTCAAGGTATTTAATATGGTTTTGATTATTGGATCAGATTCCCGACATTTCAGAATAATCAAAGATTATGACATATATTGTACCTAGAAGCAAAGAATGACGATCATACTAGAATTCTCTCGCATTTCCATGAAATAGTTTGATTTTGTTTCATCAGTTTATCTACTATCATTATTCATCCAAATTTCCAACCCCAAGACACTTTTAAATGTGAAATTTGGTCCATTTATTTTGAATGCTTATGTGAAAAATGCCATTTAGAAGCGGTAAAAAGCGGGTACTTTGTATGCTTGTTCGCCCGTGGCGACGTCATGTGTTTCATTTCTTTTATTTTTCTAGTAAATTATATTCGGTTTAATGGATTTTCACTCAAAGATGAACAAAGTATTTACAGCAAACTCTTATGGTGCTTCAAATTCAACTTTCAAATTGATTGCCATGTCAGATTAAAAGGGAGACTAACCTTATGATTTTACTTGATTCAAATATAATTCTAACAATTTGGCGAAAGAATGCAAAATCATTTAGCAAAAACAATAGAGAGTCGTTGGATATTAACCCTACAGGAAATATCTGATGGCTCAAATTCTCTACGCCCAATAATTAGGCACAAAAATGAAATTTCTCTATGCTAAATGGTTGGTGACGAAAACTTAGATTCAGCTTTACGCTCACGCCTCAAGCACTTGCTTTAACCACATCTTGAATCAAGACTCGACGGTTTCTCAAGTTGAAACTTGAGCTTGAACAACCATACTATTCTTATTTTTCTAGTGTAAATTTGTTACCTCAAAAATTGGTTACCTCAAGACAGACGTGATATATTTTCAATTTTTGCTTTTAATGTCAATGGTTAGTATACTTGTACTACCAGACAGGCCGGATTGAGAATATAAAATTCTTGTATACATATGCACTCTCCTGCAATGCTAAGTATTGTCTCGTAGACATTTCTCAAGCAAAACCTCAGTCATTACGATGTTAATGCACTCGCCTGTACCCCAATTTCTACCAATGGGGGGCAACCAACCCCTGACTTAACTATGTTGCCACCGCCACGACTGCCAAAACTATAAACTCCTTACAAGGGTATATTATAACGGTCAGTAAATATTCAATAAAGATTCACGTACCATAATATGGGTAATTTATTTCCCCCGAAAGCAGTTATACAGGTAAGATCTTATTGCTTCCTAAATGCAATATATACGGTTTTGGGAGAATTTACAGCCCGTTAAAAATGATTTGCAAATATTCTCTACATTATTACCGTATATTCAGTGCATAGTTTTTTTCTTCAATATTACAAGCTGTAATTTCTCATTACGCGGTTGTCAAATACTCCACCAAAATATGCGTATACCACTCCACAAGTATTGTAAAGTAAATGCTAGGGTTTTTTCTTAGAGGGTCGCATTCAAACAAAGTTCCAAGTGTGAGGGGCACAACATGAACCTACATAACCTCCTCAACAAATTGCGTGTAGTAGTAAGATTCTCCTCATGAGGAGGTGACAGTCAAGATCTCTCTGTTTTTACGGGCCGGTGTAACTTCTCTCAACACCCTATAAATACAGAGTTTCCAAGAGTCTCTTGCCATCATAAGCAGTTTAGGGTTCTACAGAGAGGCAGAGACAGAGAGAGTCATCTTTCTAACTTACATCTTCTTTACCATCACCTTCGTTTCATTTTTGAGACTTAGCAGCAATGGGTGAAGAAGTTGCATATGATCATAGCTCAAACAACAGTGAGTTGATGATGAAGCTGCAAGACGATCATGTCCATGGGAACAAGAAGCAGCAGCAACAAGTTTATGGAGATATGTTTATAGAAAAGAAAAACAAGTGTGGGTATTTTCAGATGCCATTGCATTACCCAAGGTATAAGAAATCAGATTATGAATCAATGGATGAATGGAAATTAGATTGTCTTTTTATTCAATATGGATTATCTGTTCATGGTGATCTTGAGTATAAGAGGAACTATGCTATTGGTACCTTCCTTTGGCCTACTCAATACTAGATCATGAATCTATGAAGCTTAATCAATTCCTTTGCTATGGAAAAACTTCATAGATGATGATAATCTCCGGGGAGGATGATCAGAGAAAAAATTATCTTCAGAAACTGCGCTCGTTCGGATCGAAAAGAAAGAATTTTATATAGGGTTGAGTATTCTCTTTACTTACTAGGGTTGGTTATATGAATTTTCATGGTCTAGTAGAAAAATTGTTGGGTTTCTTTCTTTTCTTATTGGGATGTCTGTAGCTTATTAGTATTATGTAAAATTATAAGTCAATTTTCTTGTATAATAAAAATTTAAGTTTCTAATTAATTCATTTGTAGTTTAATTTTGCCTTCACAAATTAATGCAATTTTCTTTCCTTGATGAAATGCTTCTCTGTGATGACTGATGAATAGAAAAACCCAAAATCTCGAGTAATTCGGTTCTTAAGAAACAGAACCGGAGTGGCAGAACTTATCAATGGGCTTAGAATTATCTGGGCCTTTTTTGTCAAGTAGTATCTGGCTTCATCTTTTTAACTTGCTTTGTTTATTGATGTAATCGAACATATGCCGGTATTGTCATATTGATGAAAAAATGAGGTATTTGTCTCCATTTACGATGTAATCGAAAATGTCGCATTGTTGTATAAACTTTAACTTTACGTACACCTCCGGCCATTATGGTTCTAAAATAAAGTAATTATGTGATTCTCTGAAATTACATTGTTTTGTTGATTCAAAAAATAATAGAAGTATGGAGGTATACTGTTTTCTGATTTTCTCCTTTACTGAATATTATGTTTTAATTTAATGATTAAGGTACTGTAACCATGTGATTCTCTTTTTTTCTTTTCTTTTTTCCGAAAAGGAGGAATAACCTCATTCATTGATGTGAATCTCTGGCTCCTCGTTATAGAGAGCAGCAGAGTGAATTACATTTGCATTACATGCTTGAAATTGAAGATTGCTCGAAGGGACTCTAAGGTTTTCATCTGACCTCAAGTGGTTTGTAGCTAATCGGTTTGTAGCTAATCTGTTGTAGTAAGCAATAGTCTCGGTTACATTTGCTTTCCAGAATTGAAATTGAAGATTGCTTAAAAGTACTCTAAGGTTTTCACCGGACCAAGAGTTGTTTGTAACTAATCTATTACAATAGGTAGATATATGAGCTGCTTCTATCATCTGAAATCTACTTTTCAAAATAAATCCGTGGACTTTGAAGTTTATACAGTTTGAAGCCTTAAAATCAAAGTCCTCACTTATATTGTATCTTTTTTCCCTTGCTTTGGCATACATCCCCATCAAAAGTAAAAGAATAGGTTCCGAATCACTTTGAAAGATGATGTTGTGTCCACTCTATTGTGTTTCCCAGTGGAAAGCAGTTTCAGCCTCTCTCAATTCCATTTCTTCCCTGGTTCTACAATCTGCATTGTATCCTCTTGCTTCTCTTGTGATCCCTGCGTAATCATTAAGAGTCAGACCTATACCGTAGCTAGTAATTGGGTCAAGCATAGCTATAGAAACATTAATTATGACATCCATGAACACCTTATCAAAATCAGGTTCTTCATAAGTGATTTTCAAGTTCTCGTCATTCATTGGATTATAATAAAGTGTTTGCATAATGTCATAATCAATTGCACTTGTATTCATGAAGCTATTTATAAACTTGACTATTGTCCTAGCAGTTTGCGCACTATTTTGCTTCAGTTTCTTAAAAACAAGGTCACATCTTGCTTTCCAAACATGCCAACAAACAATACTGCAAAGAACAGACCAATCCATAGCTCCCCCATTTCTATTATGTTTCTCAAACCATGTGTTTAGCCATTCATGGAAGTCAATAGTGCCGTTCGTAAATGCATATTAAATTTCAGATGCATCCATACCTGGGAAGTAAAATTACATTGGATGAAAAGATGAGTAAGAGTTTCATCACCGTTTTTACACAAGGTACAAGTGGTATTTATATTTGGTAGAATGGCTGCCACTCTCATACTATTGGGAAGTATTGAAAAGACGAGGGTACCCAAATATACCTCAATCTAAAACTTTTCCACCTATAAGTCCTTTTCCGAAAGTGATTGTCTATGGACTGAGTCGAGACAATACAACTAATCGGTTCACACTTCGTGTGATCGTCTATGGATACGAGATCGAGACAATACAACAACGAAGTATGTTTACTTGATAATAGGTTCGGACTTAACCAAACTCTAGGGATTGTCTATCAAGTTAAATAGGAATTAACGTTTGTGTATTTTACTTCTAATTATAATAAAACAATTATAATTACGGAAATAGAAAAGTAAAAGACATAGCAAGATTTTGTTAACGAGGAAACCGCAAATGCAGAAAAACCCCGGGACCTTGTCCAGAATTGAATACTCTAAGAATTAAGCCGCTATACAAAATCAAACCAACTTCGTATAGTTGAGACCAAGCAAATAAACCTATATTTCACCTAGTTCCCTCAGTATTCCTACGCCTCCAACTTGTACTAAGTCACGTACTTGGAACAATTCCTTTGGTTCTTATTCAAACAGTAAAGGAACAACAAATCTGTTCGGTAACAACTCTTTTCAAACAAAGTGATATGAGTTTGACAAAGGATCTTCCGTTTAACCAATAAACTCCTTTGTCGGGTCCTTAGATCAATCTCTCAACAACTACCGAAGTAATTGTTAGACTATACAATCAATACTATTAATCACTAAGAAGTGTATTGATGCCGATCTACTCAACTAATCAATCCAATCTATCACAAAGATAAACCGATTATAGTTGGATCCCTTTCCATCCGAAACAAGTATTGTGCACACCAAAGATTATGAACCCAAAAAGTCTTTTTTTTCTTCAAATCTTCTTTAATCTTCAATCAGCACCTGCACATAATCAACTTGAATCTCTTGTGATCAATCATACACAAAACGGAGTCTGTTAACGTTGGATTATCACAAGACGTCTTTAGATCTACAAACAGTCTAAAGATCCCCGTCGAAACTTCGATCTAGTTTGAATGAATCTTATATCAAAAGAGAAGATTCTCAAGCATAAATAACTAGGTGCAATCAAAGTTCAACAACCGTTAGTCAATCAAATCAATCGAAAACTAATAATAAATCGCAATTATCTAGTTTCCCACCAGCGGTACTATTAGAGCTTCTCAATCCCAAAGAAGTCTTTAAACTGAGAGGCCGTAAGAGAGTTCGCCTAATTAGGTTACTTTCCTCTCTGAATAAGCGGCTCCACCAGTAACAACACAAATAGGTAGTTTTGCTGGCTCTGAGGATTAGTTTGCTCGAAATGCAAACTTCAATATTTATAGACAAGGAAGTTTGGACACCAAGGAATTTCCAAAACCGAATATTCTCAAAGATATGCAATAAACACAAAATCGGTTTTCATAATTCCTGGAAATGCACTGTCCAAATATTGACAGAAATCCCAATAGAAAAATCTATAATCAGTAAATGCACATTACTAATTATTATTTTCTAAAGATACACATTTATTTGCTGGAAAATAAATAGCATATAAAAACTAAGAAACCTTAAATAAAAGATTCTCAATTTATTTCGATCCTGGGATTTTCCTTTAGCTATTAAGGAATATCTTTGAACAATTAATGATAAGAGTTACTGCACATGTTCAAAGTATGTCGACATCCTTACTTTGGAAGTCCTTTTTTTTACTTTCAATCTTGGAAACGATTTGACACACTTCCAAACAAGTTTAGAATTGGTTCGTCTGACTTCCAAGAACTATGTGATTGATTATCCTATCAAATCACTAATCATGGGTTTCACGGTTCTACCAAAACAACTTTGGTTCTACCTCCATGTTAGTACTGTGCATAGTCACACTAGTTACTATAAATTCGATTTGCTAGGTACTAGGATCGGTTCCCCACAACTTATGGTAACTACCTTCTTTCGGTTGCACATGTCCATAGGATCGGTTCCCCCAAAAATACAAACTTGTTGCACATGTTCATAGGAACGGTTCCCCAATTCACTAAAAACGTGTTACACCTCTTACAAGGATCGATTCCCCTCTTGTAAATTTGTTGCATCTCTTACTAGGATCGTTTCCCCAATGACTAGATAAAAGTTGCTATTTACAAGGCATCGATCATACCATCTTGAGTGATTACTTAAGATCGGTTTCACTAATAAAAGTCATACCAATATATAAGTCAGGCCTTGTGAATAGTTTTACCAAGATACATAAACAAGTTTATGAGCGGTTATACTAAACACACATATTGGTAATTCAAAATAGATTTGCAATTAATAACAATACCAATAAGCCTAGCGATTTCCCTTTCGATTCACAAAACAAGTTTATGAACTTACTTCCTTTAAACGAATGTAAAACATTGTTTCCTAGGATGAAATATTCACTCATACCCATACATAATCACAATAGCATTCATATGATCATGTCGATATCTTATATACAAAGTTTAATGGTTAAGCAATAAACCTCGTATTGTATTCCTTAATATTATGTCTAATTAGAGTATCATACACAGCTTCGCAGTTATGTTTTCAATATGCACGACTTGAAAGATACGTTAGGGAATGAAACAGTTCAAGTCAAATATTACTAACCTCAAGAGGAAGGATGATGTTGTCGTTGTAGCCCCATACTTCTTCACATTCTTCAAGTCTTCATGTAATACTTGTAAGTCTCATATCCTAATACTTTCAAGCTAACCTATACGAAGTTGACTCTAGTATATAATCAAGCGACTCTTTAAATGATTTTTAATTCACAAAAATTTGACGACCAAACTTGACATACCAACGTTTGATGGGTTCAACCGAGCTATGCTCTAACAAGTATAGAATGGGAAGCTTTCCAAACAAAAGTTTTAACAGAGGGGGTTACATTCATATTCCATATCTTGTTCTATTCCTTAGCATTGGAGTCACTAGTATCACTGGAATTAATCGAATTATATAAGGATTTAACTGAAAACATACCTGTATTGTTTAATATCCACTGAGGTTTATCTTCCTCTCTTCTTGTTGGGATTTGAATTACCAAATTTTTATCAATGGTACTTTGATTAAAGAATATTGAGAATTTTGATTAATCCCATTATGAAACTCTGTTATTAATTGACTAACCTTTTTAAATTCATCAGCACCTGCAGTATGCTTGGAAAGAGGAGGTCTGAGTTATGGAATCCAGTGATCATCCCATATATCGATATTATGCCCATTTCCAAGCTCCCAGAAAATGTTTTTCTTGATCTGCTGGACACCTGTCAAGATTCCTTTCCAAATCCAACTATCTTTTTGTTAGTTTAGGTTTAACATGCAAGATATCACAATTAGGATAATACCTAGCTTTTAAACAAGTTTCCAAAAGAGAATTGGGGTTCTCTTTGAGTCTCCATCCTATTTTATCTTTCATTGCGAGATTGAAATTTTGCATATTTTGAATACCTAACCCTCCCTCACTAATAGGTTTACATACAACATTCCAAGAATTAATGTACACTCCTTTCTTCCCATTCTCATTTTTTCCTTTCTCATTTTTACCCCACCAAAAATCTCGTTGCATGTTAGTGATAGTTTTAAAAAATTTAACAGGAATTTTGAAACAAGTCATTTGATAAACACACAAGGAAGAAGTAACATTCTTCAACATGACAGTCCCTCCAGTTGTGTTAAGGTCTTTACCTTTATAAGTCAACAGTCTTTTGCTCATCTTATCGACTAGTGGCTCAAAGCTTTTGATCTTAGACCTATTGGTAAACAGAGGGGAGCCTAGATACCTGTCATTTAGAGGGATTGCATTAACTCTTAGAATGGTTTGAACATCTTTTCTAATACTAGGGATGGTTTTAGTACTAAAAAAGACTCCTGACTTACTTAGATTGATTAGTTGACCAGAGGCTGCACCAAACTCTTTGAAGAATTAAGATATTGATAATCATATTCATATAAATTATAAATATAAAAGAGAATCATGGAAAATAAAAAACGTAGAATTTATTCCCATTGAAAATTTTGATATCATATATCACTCTATTTATCGTTATATTAATTCGTATGTTATATTATATTGTTAAAAAAAACAACCATATTATGAAAAGTTTTAACATTTGCATCACAAAAAAAATAAACAATCATCAGCAAATAATAAGTGGCTTACAGAAGGAGCATGAGTTGTAATTTTGATACCTTTTATGTGGCCCAAATTTTCAGCATGTAAAATTGTCCTTGACAAGGCTTCCATGCAAAAAAGAAAAGAGTAAGGTAACAATGGTTCTCCTTATCTCAATCCTCTAGTAGGTTTGAAGAAAGCAGTAGGAGACCCATTAATTAAAACTGCTAAGGTGGTGGTAGAAATGCATTCAAAAATAAAATTACACCATTTTTCATTAAAACCTAATTTAGACATAATTTTAATTAGGAAAGTCCATTCTACTCTATCAAATGCTTTCGACATGTCAATCTTTAAACCCATCAACCCATGTTTTCCTCTTTTATTCCTCATTTTATGGATTAACTCATGAGCTATTGTTATATTATCAGAGATTTGCCTTCCCGGGACGAAGGCAGATTGGAATGGAGATATTATCTTGTCTAATAAGCCTTTCATCCTACAAGCCATCAGTTTAGATATGATTTTGTAAGATGTGTTTGCAAGAGCTATAGGTCTAAATTCTGCAGGAGTAATATGATTTATAGTTTTAGGTATGAGGGTGATGAAAGTATCATAAGAGTTAAATCGGGCCCTATGGTTTCCCAATTTTGTTGGATTTTTTTTGGAGGGAAACCATCAGGACCCGGACTTTTGTCAGGTTCCGTGGAGAATTTTTTTTTCCTAATTTCAAGCATAGAAGGAGTAGCACAGAGAATATCATTATCAACATCATTTATGCACTTAAGTATTAAATCAATCAATTTCTGATATATATTATTGTCAACAAGTGGCAATCATGTGGAAATGATTAGATATGCAAGAAGCAATTTCATGTCTACTATTAACCCATTCTTTATTCTCTTTTTGGATAGTCTCTATTCTATTTCTTTTAAACCTTTGTTTAGCTTGACTATGAAAGTATCTAGTATTTCTATCGCCTAGAGCTAGATTTTGTTCCCTACTTTTATCTTTCAGATTTTTTTTCCAGAATGGTATACCGACTATTGAGTTCAGCGGTTAGGATAGCAAGATCTTTAGACTTATCAATGTAATAATTTCTCTTATTTGTTTGATCCAGTTTATTCTTGACTAATTCTATGTTGGTTCTAATATCACCAAAAGTAGATTTATTCCATAACCTAAGAGTAGTCTTGACGGTAGAAAGCTTTTTGACGAAGGTAAAAGCAGGAGATCCCTGAATATCATTACTCAAACATTCTTGAATTAGAGGCCTACATTGTTCATGATTCATACAGTCACCAAAATATTTAAATATTTTCATGTGATTCCCTATTCCTCAAATTATATCGTTTTATTGATCCGAAAAATAACAAAAAAGTTAGTTATTTGTCAATGTGTGCACGTTAGCACATTATTATTCTTTTTATTATAAGAAGATAAAAATTTCACCAGTGGGGTACCGGTCCATCCTTAAGTACAGATTCACGTTGTCCGGCTTGTATCACAGGTTGCTTAGACATATATGGGGAACATGCAGTCCATTGTAAGGTGGATCCTGGTTTCAAATATAGACATGATCATGTGAAAACTACGTTATATGATGTATTATGAAGAGATGGTATTTCAGCAAAAAAAAAGCGGCTATCAACTTTTTGACAAACCTACTTAAGGGGAGATCAACGCCCAGGCCAGTATACGTTCTTATTTTTGGATAGTCTAATGGAAAACATGCATGTGTTGACCTTACTGTGGTTTATCCGTTAGTAGGCATTGGACATGACACTTTTACATTTGGTCAAGCAGCGCTGAGGGCTGCCTCAGGTAAGATAGCGAAGCATGAGAAAGCATGTATTGATAATGGACATACTTTTATCCCCTTTGCTTTTGATACCTTCGGTTTCTTGGCTCCAGAGGCGGTTAGACTCCTCAAGAGATTCCAGAAAGTCATGCACAGTAATGTCACGACCCATGGTTCGAGAGAGTTTGTTTTTAAAAGGATAGGTTTTTCAATTCAAAAAGGGATTGCAACGCAGCTTGTTGCTCGCTTGCCTGCTATGTAATTCATGATTTTCCATACTTATACTGAAATTTTAAGAAAAAAGTTTTATTTGTATAATATACAAAAATAGAATCCAATCAAAGACGATACTCGTATATTTAGCATCAATACTAAGATCCGTATTAATTGGAAAAAAAGTTTCTTTTGAAAGTTTGTTGTTTCTTTCGCCCCAAAATACCAAGGCTACTGCTGCTGGAATAAGGTTCCACCATATCTTTCCATCTCTTGAGGGATGAGCAAACTGACAGCACTTAGCTAATGCATATACGAACTAAACATAACGTGATCTCTAAACGAACAGATAATGGTTTAATTCGAGGAAAACCAAACCTCCCAACGATTACTTCGAGTGTAATCAAACTCCTAATCAGAGAAGAACTCTCAAACTTTCACAATTCAATTCTTAATATCTGATTATATCATTGCATCACTTATATATAACATCCTATAGAAACTACCCACATAACTGCCCAATACCATAATTATCTAAACCACCGTTAAATTCTATCCAAAATACATACATAACATTCCCACCCCCTTCAAAGCAACCTTGTCCTCAAGGTTGTATTACGTACACAAATAGGCTTACCATATTTATCTATATACAATGATAATAACAAAAGAAACAGATCACATCGAACCCCTATCATTTGAATAAAAGTAAACCAGACAAGTATGGATATGCGCCCCCAAACTCTACCTGCGTATTTGTTGTACTTGAGTTTCAAGGAGTTATAGAAATCATCTAACTGAATGGAATCATAACATGAATCAGGCGGATCATATATGGGTTGGGAGAAAGTGAAACTGTGTTGAAGTTCTAGACTTCCTTCATCAAAATTTTGGGAAAAGTCGCTGATGCTTGAAGAAGTAAAGTTTCGGAACCTTGTTTGTACAGTTTCATGCTTTTCTGCAACTTTATTCAAAGAGTCATGAAAATATTTGAGATCTTTGTCATCCATTACATCACGGCTTTGAGTAATTGATTCTTCAAGTTTCTCTTCAAAAATGGGAAAAAAATCATCAATATCAAACGAGATGGGATTTCTAAACCTGATATCTGTGATTTCATTTTACTCTTGAAAGATAATGAAAAAATCAGTTAAATATTTGCAACCTTGTCTTCTGAACACAATCATTGAATGATTATAAGCACATCGAGTTTTCGTCCATTTTTGCACATCAGTAAGTTTTTGTTTGAGGGTGATGAGCAATTTCTGAGTTTCATCAACATAAAAATCTTCACAATCATCTTGAGACACCATTTTTCCCAATTGGGATCGGTGTTTTTATTTTCATAAACTCTTTAAAAAGGAAACAAGATAATCTCAAGTTTTACCGAATCTGCAAATTTCCAACAAACAAGATATACTTCAAATCCAAAAATTGAATTTCTTTCCCTTATCTTCGGATTTCAAATAAAAAACAACACCAACAACACTTCACTGAAACAACTTTAAGAGATAAAGTTGGAGATTGTAACATCCCAAGTTCCGGACCAGGGTCAAACCCGTATGGAGGTCTGAACTCGAAGCGTTACGGGTCGGAAAGAGATTTATGCATATATATTTCTCTTACTTAAATTTTTATATCAAACATGATAAAAGCTTTATGAAACATGAATTGATAAATTTGAATTTACAAAAAAAAATCTTTAACAACATTTTAGTTCAAATTTATATTTCAAACAATTACAAGAAAACAACACAATCACTAAGCCACTCATTTCTTTTCTTTTTTTCTCAATCACAGGATTTTTTTTTTATTTCAAAAGAAAATTAAATGTAACTTACAAAAAATTGGGAATAAAATGAAAGCAAAAAAGAAGACAACAAATGGAGAATACAGACTCTAATATGCAAGGAAAAAACTATCTGCAGAACCTATAATATTTGACACCAGGCATTTCAATGCGGTGAAATGATTGTGGTCTTCCTATATGTAATCTTATTTCTCCTGCTCTTAAATGTGCTATTTCTTTGGCTAGACTGTCTGCAGAGAAGTTGACTTCCCTGTACCTGTGATGATATTGGATTTCAGTTAAACTATTGCAAACTTTAATCCATCTGTTGAAAATGAACCATGGCACCTTATTATTCTTGAAATCACTTATAACAGCTTTTGAGTCTGAACAGATGATGATGTGACTACATTCCAATGATACTGCCCATTCAATTGCACATATTATTGCCATGATCTCAGCAATATAGTTAGTAGCAACTCCAATCCCTCCTGATAAAGTACCCATCACCTGACATATATGATCTCTAGCTATAATACCAAAACCAGCATTTCCTGGATTACCCAAAGAGGCTCCATCACAGCAAAATAGAATATAACCTTCACTAGAGGGATTCCGAGTGCATTCTCTGATTTCTCTGTATTTAATTCCTCTAGGTCCTAACTTGAAGAAATCTAAAATCTGTAGATCATAATCCAGTTCCCATCTTGTTCCTTTCATTCTAATGCCACCCTCATGAACTAGTTGCCATATTCTACATTTAAAATTGTTTTCACAGGGAGATAAGTTATCAAGGAGGTACCTGTTTTTATGGAACCACAATTCCCTTACTGTAGAACAAGCTGCAGTCAGCCAAATCTCTTTGATTAGAGAGCTTTTCTGTTTAACACTATTCCAGATATCATCAAAAGATAAGGGGTTATAAAAACCAAAAATGTTTCCTAGCCATGATCACATTTTCACACTGAAGGTGCAGGACTATAATAGGTGAGCCATTGAATCTTGATCTAATTTACATATGCAGCATTTGGATACCATTTCAAAGCCTTGCTTTACTCTTTTAACATCATCCACATATATCCCTTGAATTACTTTCCAGACATTGCTAGAAATGGAAGGATGCATAAATGATTTCCATATCTTAGCAGGCCGGTGCAACTTTGGTTCTTTCTCTCCTATTCTATTTACCGCAGAAGAAGTATTAAGTTCACCCTTAACATCTCCAATCCAGAACAGTCTATCATTCCCACCACTTACTACTGGTAAATTTCTATTTGCCAAAGTAGATCTTAATTCCTCAGGGATCATCCATGCACCATCTTGCAATAAGTCTTGAACTTTCATATTGAGATGCTCTTTTACAAAGTCAGTCAGTCCAATAACCTCAATTAAAGGAGTTTCATCAATCCAATTATCAAACCAAACAGAGACTTTAGATCCATCACCTATGCACCATCTCAAATCATCTTTCATAGCTATCCAAGCCCATTTAAATCCTGGCCAGACAGATGAAAATTTCCATTTCAAGGTCCACTGACCATACTTATCTGTAAATTTGCTAGAAAAGAACATTGCCCAGTCTTCTTGAGAATGTATATTACTCCACACCATCTTCATAAGGATAGATTTATTAATCACTTCTAATCTTCTTATACCCAAACCACCTTCTTCATAAGGTGTACAAACTTTTTTCCAAGCTAAAGTAGAATACTTTCTACATTTAGCATCTTCAGTCCATAAGAAATTTCTAATTATCTTCTCACAAACTTTGATAACAGAAGAAGGCCATTTGTAGACAGACATGTTATAAATTGGTATACTACATAGGACAGATTTTACCAAGACAAGTCTATCATGAAATGATAATAATTTACCTTTCCAGGAAGCTAACTGACTTTGAAACATTTCTACCATTGACCATATAGTGGATGATTTTACTCTCCCATGCCAAGATACTTGTCCGGGAAAGTTGAAAGTTCCATGTGAAATAAATTAGCTATCATAGCTTTTCTTGAATTGCTTGTCCCATCAACAAAACATTTTCTCTTTGCTTTGTTAATACACTGACCTGAACTTTGATGGTATTCACTTAGGAATTGATTTAATTGTTCTAAACCCCTTTTGTTCCCATTATAGAATATAAACACATCATCTGCAAATAGTAGATGAGTGGGAGATATCCCTTTTCTTGTAACCATTGGCTGTAGCTTCTGTTGTTCTATCAACTTTGTTAAACCCCTACTTAAAACTTCTTCCATTAATACAAATAGAATAGGTAAAAGTGGGTCACCTTGTTTCAAACCTCTACCCACTGAAAAGAAGCCACATGGGCCACCATTTAACATTATTGAGATTTTGGCTGATTAAAATAAAGTTTGTAACCACCCACACCATTCTTGAGAGAAACCATACTTCTGCATGACCAAGAATAAGAACTCCCAGTTGACGGTATCATAGGCCTGAGAGATATCCAATTTTAAACCAACATTGCCACCTCTTCTTTTTAATCTCATCTCATTCACAAGCTCAGATGCTAGAAGAACCTGTTCATGGATATTTCTTCCCTTAATGAAGCCAACTTGTTGAGGAGAAATCAGTTTAGGCATCAATAAGTTCATCCTGTTAGTGATAATCTTTGTAAATATTTTGAAACATACATTACTTAATCCAATAGGTCTAAACTGAGCAGCTTTTTTTGCACTTTGTACCTTAGGAATGAGAGTCAAAAAATTGGAATTAAGCCCTTTGGGGATGAATCTTCTTCTCCAGCAGAATTGGATAGCAGCCATTAAATCTTGTTTTATCACTTCCCAACAAGCTCTGTAGAACATCCAAGAGAAACCATCTGGACCAGGTGCACTCTCAGGATCTATATCAAAGATAGTTGCCTTTATTTCTTCTTCTTCAGGAATAGAATCCAATTTTCTTTGATCTTCTATAGTGACAACATTTGGAATGACTTCAAGTAAGGAATCAGAAATAATGGCTTCTTTATATTGGAATTTATCCTCAAAGTGTTTAACCAGAATCTCAGTAATTTTAGACTGATCAGTAATTATATTCCCATTACCATCTTCTATTTCACAAATAAGATTTCTTGAATGCTTGATTTTTAAATTAGTATGGAAGAAATTAGAATTAGAAGAATCTTCTTTGATCCATTTTACCCTTGATTTTTGTCTCAGTAATGTATTGTATTGAGCTTCTCTACTATTATAAGCATTCTGAGCTTCCACTAATTTACTCAATGCATCTTCATTCTCTGGACTAGCATCTGAAGTAATCATTGCTTCATTTTCTTTTTGTTCAGCCTCTTTGATTTTAACTGTTACATCACCAAATACATTTCAGTTCCACCACTTCAGAAATTGTTTCAATCTCTTAATCTTTTGTGACCAAATAAATGCAGGATCACCAGATATATCTTCTTTCCAATTTTATTCTACTGCTTTCATGAATTCTGGATGAGGTAGCCACATTTTTTGGAATCTTAAAGGAGCATTGTGAGGTTTTGGAATATTCACACAACATCTAAACAAAGGAGAATGATCAGAAGCTATGTGAAGGCCAACTTTATAACTCCAGTCACTAAACTTTTGCAGAAACTTCAAATTATAAACCACTCTGTCTAAATTACAAAGTATTCTATTACCCCCCTGCTGACAATTAGACTATGAGAATTGTAGACCATTTTTAGGAGCATGAATTAATTCACATTTATCTTAGCAATTATTAAAATCTAGCATAGCTCTTCTCTTTGGTTTTCTCCCCCCTATTTTTTCTTCTTCCGATGAAACTACATTGAAATCACCTAGTACTATCCAAGGTAGTTGCAAGTCACTTACCATCTCCATCTCTGACCATAGAAATCTTCTCTGATTAACATCCACATGTGCATGTACTCCAGATACTAAAACACCACCTACATTCACTGTTAACATCTGACTAGATATTGAAATAACAGAAGGAGTAGTAATTGATGAATTCCAGAATAACCATATATTACCCTTTTTATTAAGAACTGGATCATGAATCACCATTTTCTTCATACCAGGCAGATTTAGTTTATTGCAAAAAGCAGAATTACAAAAAAAATTAGGTTCTGCAATCTAGACTAGAGTAGGATGAAAATTGTTTACATAAGACCATAGCTTATCTTGGGTCCTCCTCCTTTTCAGGCCCCTAATGTTCCAATATAATATTTTCATGGTTTGGATTGGAGGTGTTGGGTACCTCCTTTCCCTTGCTGTTTTCTAAAGTTATATTTAGTAGTAGCAGTAACTGGTTTACTAACCTTTACAGAAGAAGTGTGCATTCCTTTAGAAGTACTGCCTTCACTAGATGAAACATTTATTATTCCCTTCTCCATTGTTTTAACCCATGAAGTTACTGGAACCAATTCATTTGTAACTTTCCAAGATTTTCCATCTAAAAAATTAACTTCACTTTGAGGAATTGAGTTATCTATAGCTATAATAGGATCCAATTCATTTGTAATTTTACCAGATTTTCCACCAATAAACTTAACTTCACTTTGAGGTATTGAATTGTCTGTAGCTATTTGTATTAATTTAGCAGGTTCCAATTCAGCTTCTAACTCATCCTCAGTAACAGTTTCAACTTCACCTTCTTCATATTCAATAGGACTATATCTGCTTACTTGTGTAATGATTCCTACACCATTCTTTTTTTCTTGTGGGATCATTTCAATAGTATTCACTACAGAGTCTTCAACTTCAGTTCCATCACAAATATCAAATGGAACATGATGGTGATTTTACCTCCCTTATCAGGTTTGTTTCTTGTATTTTGTTGATGAATGGAATTACCAGCAGCTACATTTTCAGTCCTAACAGCTCCATTTTCAGTCCTCATATTTTTATTTTTTTCTACTCTGCACTCAGTAATCAAATGTCCCACAATTTTACAAGTATTGCAGAACTTAGGGCAATCTGGAATCACAATATTTTGAAAGAAACCTCCAAACTTATTATTAATCCAAATCTTTGCTGGAATTGGTTGAGCGAAGTCCACCTTAACCAAAACATTTGCATAGTATCCATATTCACATTTCAAAGTGGCTTCATCTACTTTAATAGGAGAACCAATTTCATTACAGATTTCAAACAAAATTTTCTTCTTCCAAAATTTCAGACCTAAACCTGGAAAACGTACCCAAACCAAGGCTTTAGATGTTTTCTGATTTTGATTTTCAGGACGAAAATTTGAAATCCAATTTGGAACTCTCAAAAACTGATTGGTTACTTCCCATGATCCTGCTTTAATGTAATTACGATCAATTTCATTATCCAACTTGATGGTAAACCAACCTTTACCTAGAGGAATAAGTTTACAATCTCCCACTTATTTCCATTGTTGTCTTAAGATTAAAGATGCATCAGTAAATTTTATCTTCTGTAAATCCAACCTTCCAATTAATGAAAATTTCCATGGATCTAAACCTTCTTCAAAAATATCATCCGGTAGATTAATTGATGGATATTTAATAGGTTCAGGTTCACTAGGAGAAGAAAAACCCAAATTTATCATGATTTTTGATGGATTTGATAAATTTTGACAACACCGATCATTTAATTGATTTGAAATAAGAATTTAAGACATAAATTCACCTGAATTAATGGTGAGGACGCTTGAAAAATGAAATCTGGGAAGAAAAAAATCTCCGAGTCAGTCGCCCGATTTGCAGAGCGTGACTCACCGATTCTTCCAAAAAGTTTAAAAATAAAACCATCAACCACTCATTTCTAGCCTCCGCTGCGCAACTCTAATAAATATGCAAGGATGTCAATTGGGGTGAGATGACAGCTCAGTAGAATGCATTCCCAATTCTCTAAAGTTGCGCAAACGTAATCATTTTTTCAAGGAAAAACATATAACAAGAACGCAGTACAACTTCAACGAATCAATGATATATTTCAGAATAACAATACCAACAATATTTTCGATAAATTATCCAATCTAGAATTTAGTCTATGGGTTCACAACATTAATATTATTATCAACTAATCATCCATTTAGGATCAACTCAACAATTCACAACAACAATATTGTTTTCAACAATTCATCCATTTAAGTTTCCACACGTCATTCACATATTAATATTGTCACCAACAAACCATGAGTTTAAAATACCAAAATGATTGTCAACAAGTCATTAATCAATGATTCAACACATCTATTCACGTATTAATATAGTCACAGAGAAACCATGAGTTCACGGTACGAAAACCTTGGTTCGTACACACCAAATAGCGTTTATCGGCATGGACAGCCTCCATCGATGGTCATGAACAAAAGTTCCTATGGGGATCATTCCCATCTGCCCTCGAGGATCATTACCCATTTCATTCATGGTACGAAAACCTTGGTTCGTACATCCACCTATCGTTTACCGGCACAGACAGCCGCCATTGATGGTCGGGAAACACAAGTTCCCATGGGGGTCAATACCCATTTAACTCTCGGGGATCATTACCCGCCGTTAGCATGAAACATGTTCCATATAACGGTAAAACGTGAACTCATTTACTTTTATAAATAATTTTCACAAACAACAGAAGCAATCATGGCTTAAAAACATGAATTTCTTTCAAGCATTTATGCAAACAAGTTAACTGCAGCCATATAACATTATATGTTCCATGGTAATAACTTTAACTGATCATCTTCAAACTATAGAAATACATATATGAATCAATAATATACAACATATCATAAATTCACAGTAAACCAACGGTTCAAACAAAATATGTTGAATTTATAATGACAACCTAAAAACTGGGAAGATTATATGTTATTACCAAACAATTCACCATAAATTCATATTAGTCTCAAATTAAGCCAATCTAAATCAAAATGAAAGATAAGACATTTATATATAACTTTTATTAAGACCTCAAATCATTTTAACATCATTAATACTACCTAAGAACATAAAAACCACAGCAAAACGAAACTGTTAAGAATTTCAGAAACTATTATCCAAATTACAATAAATACTCAACGGTGAATTTACGGTGGATTATTCTCCAATTTGAACCAGTAAAACCCAATCATGTTACCTATCACAAGAACAAACCTGATCATCAATCAAATATACATAGTTATACAAATAAATTTATAAAACCTAACAATACAAAATCATACAAGAAAACACATGAAGAAAAACACCAAAAGAGAAAGGGTCTAGCATTCTACCTCAACTCCATTGATTCTCCACTGATTTCCTAATTAAAATTTCTCCTCAAGAACCTTATCTCCAATTCATCTTCTTACCCTCCATAGCTTTCTCCTTCAAAAATCTCTAGCGTTTTGGTTTTCTAGTCTCTAACTTCTCTCTCCAAAAATCTAATATAAAACTTATACTAATAATACTAATCAACATTATTATTTTGTTTATTTATATTAATTGCCTTTCTCATTTTGTGTTCATTTTCATTACTTAATAAAATATATTAGGTAACTCTATTTCCATCCCAACCTCTAGTCTTTTCTAGTTCAAACAACACTGAAAAAGCGGGGATCTAACAACCACACCCAATATTTCGCTTAGCAATCTGTATGGACTAACTCCAATATACTTTTAAGAGAATCAACTAGACAGTCAGACTCAATCTTAAGAAAAGTATATCCAAGAGTTATATCTCTATTTCTCAATGTAATCAGCAAATCAAACAGATAGAATACGTGAGCCTGATTATTATGACAAACAACTTGAACGGTACCAAAGACCAATGTTCAAGTGTCAATCAATTTATATCAACAACCAAAGGTTGGATTATCTAATTGATTGAACTACGCACAACCTGTGATATTTCAATTATATAAACAAATATAATGCGGAAAAGAAATAACACAGACACCAGAAATTTGTTAACGAGGAAACCGAAAATGCAGGAAAAACCCCGGGACCTAGTTCAGATTTGAACACCACACTATATTAAGCCGCTACAGACACTAGCCTACTACAAGTTAACTTCAGAATGATCATGGTACAGTCGCGTTCCTTACGCCTCTGAATCCCAACAGGACTCTACGCACTTGATTCCCTTAGCTGATCTCACCCACAACTAAGAGTTGCTACGACCCAAATTCGAAGAATTGATAAACCAATCTGTCTCACACAGAAAAGTGTATTGAATAGATAAATCTGTCTCCCACAGATATACCTAGAAGTTTTTGTTCCGTCTTTTGATAAATAAAGGTGAACAGGAACCAATTGATATATCAGACTTATATTCCCGAAGAACAACCTAGAAATATCAATCACCTCACAATAATCTTAATCGTATGGTAGCGAAACAAGATATTTTGGAATCACAAACGATGAGACGAAGATGTTTGTGACTACTTTTTATCTTTCCTATCGGAGAATAAATCTCGGGCAAATCTTAGAGAAGATAGTACTCAATACCATAGAAAACAGCAAGATCAGAACACGCAACTACAGAGAAAATAGTTGGGTCTGGCTTCACAATCCCATTGAATTCTTCAAGTGATTAACCTACAGGGTTTCGTGAAAAACCTAAGGTTAAAGGAGAATCGACTCTAGTCGCAACTTGTATCACACAGGAGGTGTTGGGATTAGTTTTCCCAATTGCTAAAGTTCTCTTTTATATAGTCTCAGGGTTTGCAATCAATGTTACCTTGGCAACAAAGAATTCAGTATTCAACGTTAGATGAAAACCTTATTAGACTCAAGCTAATATCTTTCAACCGTTATATCGAACTTAGCTTGTTACACAAAAATGAAAAGTGACTTCATTTAGATATGAGTAACCGTACCAAAACGTGTACACCTTGTTGGCTCAACAATAGTTAACCGAAGTTAGCCATATGAACACTTTCATATCAACATTATTCATCTTAACCATAACTAGTTCAAATGACTCAAATGAAACGTGTACACCTTGTTGGCTCAATTGTTTATATTCTCATAGAAGTGTACAAGACACAATTGAAGCAAAATCGATTTTTATTCACTCGAATCAATTCATGAACATTATAGCCACGGTTTTCAAAAGATTGCATTCCTTATTAAATAAATGTATTATTTCATGAAAATACCGATTTTACAACATAACCTACTCAAGTATGAAAACGGGTAGGCATATGTAAGTGGCCGGACCAAGTTTGGGTTTGCCAGTATGCGAACGGGTACGCATACCTTCCAAAACTCAGTTGAATTTCGGGAACTTAAAACTTATGCCAGTACGCATACCGGTATGCATACTAAGTTCCCGGACTTCCATAACCAACCAGTACGCATACGGGTATGCATAATATGGTTCCTGGACTTGGACAACACACATGCAAGTATGGATACTGTGCTATATCCAATCATGATTATTTGTTCTAAACTTCTATTTAAATCATTGAAACATTCTCGGAAGACGATAATAGCTGTCTCACATAAACTATTAGCTTCAAAACAGTTTTCAAGTGCTCGAATGATCAATATGAAACATTCCGAGTCTACATCAAATGACTGTCTCACACAAATCATGTAAGATGTTACAAGGTTATTTTCACATGATCATCTTTTGACTTTCGTCAAGAATATAAGATGAACTTGGTTAAAGCGAAAGCTTACCAGCACATATTTCGAGAAATATGTAAGCGAGTTAAACTCATCTCGAAATATCCAATGTGTATAATCGAAGTCTATATAGCTATATGCCTTTTGTCTCAAATAGGAGATAGAGTAGATAGACTTTTCAGTGATAGATGAGTTCAAGTCTCCACATACCTTTTGTTTATGAAGTTCCACAAGCTCCCCTTAGTAGTTCTTCGTCTTCAATCGATGAACGCCGTGAAGTCTAATGCTCAACTACACTTACTATCCTAATCCGAGACTTAGCTATAAGTAGACTAGAAATCAAGACTTATAGTTTTGACAACTAAACTTGACAAACAAGCTTGAGATAGCAACGCTTGCGAGTTCGACCGAGCAGTGCTATAATAATCTCCCCCTTTGTCAATTTTAGTGTCAAAACTATCAATACATATGGATTACAAAATAAATAAACTTAGTAGCTTCTCATCCAAATGCTTGATCTCCTTGGTACTTCAACATTACTCGAAATCTTCGTCACTTCCAAGTACTCCAGTGATTCTGAACGTGTTCAACTCAGCATCATTGTTGTTTAAGATCTGTAGCTATACCAATGTTAAAACAGTAGCTCCCAATCATTGTTATACAGTGTCACAGTATTATTACACAATATCAAAGTCCTATTGTATCACAACTTTGACAACAATACTATGGTGATATGTATCACTCCCCCTTAGTCAATACTTCATCTCACATGAAAACCACTCCCCTTACATAATGATCCGTAAACCATATGTATTTGTAGTGTGAACTACACATTAATTCTCCCCCTTTTTGTCAATATAAATTGGCAAAGGTACGAAAACTAGTGGGATCATAATGAAATTCTCATAGAGATTCTTCATTATTAAAAGAAAACATATCAACTTTGTTTAGATGCAATCATATAGTCGAAAATAAATGCATTCATCAAGGAGTTTATAAAGATACAAGAAAACTCCTACAAAATTCCACAGCTGCACTCCCCACAAAGATTTGGCAATTAATCACAAGTTCAATTAAGAATTCTCCCCCATAAAATGTCATTCCCGAAAGAACAACAAGAGCGACCTTAATTTTACAAGAAAAGAAGGATTTCTTTGGACATTAACAAATTACATGAGACATGAATTTGTATCAAAAAAACTCAATTAAATTAACCACAAGAGAACCCATGATTAATTTAATCGGAAATGCTCAACATAAGAGAACTTAATGGAGCCACACAATACTTTCACATAGAAGTGGATCAGGGAAAGATCAATACTGCGGAATATTCAAAGAATCATTTTATTTTTCATCAATATTTGCATAAAGCCATATAATAGACTTAATCTTTCCAATCAAAAGTTCATCCTATCTTCAACAATATTTGCATAATGACATAATAGGATTAACTTTTGACATATATGGGACAATCATAGTTCACGGACGCAAACACACATATCCCATAAATTTTTTGCAATATATAAAACCAATAAAGATTAATACAGCAAAATCATCTTCCAAATAAACTTTAGAATTTAAATAAATAAATCTAAAAACATTGCAAGATGAAAAACGTTGGCAATAGCTATGTGTACTCACAATAATTGTTATTCCAAACCCTAGTTATCCTTCATAAAAAACAAGAATAAATTCTCATAAGAGGTTCCTAAACATCGTAGAGCTTTCTCATGGCATCTACTGAGAATTCCTTCCCATTATTGAAAAACTCATTGATAATGGGATCGTTCGATTCCTCTAAATCTTCAAAAATATCAGTTAACTCACTAAGTTCTCTTTTTAGTCCACTCAAGATGTTCCTTGTTAGAGACAACATTTTTTCATAGTGAGCTATCTTTTCTAGAGAGGAAATGATTTGAGATTTTAAATCATTTCTTTTGTTGATGAAATCCTTCACCATACCTCTAAAGTTATTATCAAAATGACAAACAGACAAGAGGAAGTTAGAGGAAGAACCTTCTTCATCATTTGTGGATATCTCCTTCTTCTTCCTTGAGGATTTGATTCCTTCACAGAGATACACATTAACTGCTTCAACTGTATCCCTTTGTGTGGTACCTCTAGTTACAAGAGCCATGAAACTGTATCTTTCAAGATTAAAGAAGTGAAGGTCATTTTGATCACAAATGAATATAAATAGACCAATGGATAGCCAAACCCTAGAAGAGCTTTGAAAAAGTCTTTTACGGTTCATGATCCACTATCTATTTTAACTAAGAAAATATTTTCTTAATATAAATAAAAGAAATTAACATTTATACAAAACTTGGGCAACCTTGATGCAATCCTCATTTTCTCAAGTTAAAGATGAGGATGCAGACGTCACTATTGTTAGATAGTGACGGAGTGAGCCGAATGCTCACTTCTTTTATCACACAGTGACTTATCAAGGTTTGTTGTATAAACAGACTTCTTACCTCGTCTGAATCTGGATCTTTTAGATTTTTTCTTGTCTTCAGTAGTACCCTGTTGATTACCCAAAGCCAGATTCATTCTTTGCATGTCATTTTGAAGTTTCGCAATCCTTTTGTTGTTCCTCTTTAATTTCCAACACTTATTTTGGACATGATTTGCATTTCCACAAAACGAACAAATCAAGGAAGATTTATTGTCTTGCATATTTGCCTCATGTTTAACACAACTTTCATCATCAATTTTTCCAAAACCAGCTGGAACAAAAAAGTTGTTAGTGCTCACAGTTTTTCTTTCGAACCCTAAGCCATTTGTGTTCCCAAAAGACTTCTGACCAAACAACATTGCTGAGATTTTGTCAGAACTTCCAGATAACCTTTGCAGGTCACACTTAAGAGTATTAATCTCTTTTCCCTTCAGAGATAGGGTTCTGGTGAATTCATTATTAAGAAAATCTATCTCAAGATTTTTCACCTGAAGTTATGATTCAAGTCTTTCCAACGAAGCCTTTAGTTGGAGATTTTCTTGGTGAATTTCTTCACACTTATCGAAAATCTCAGTGTCAGACTCAAACTCTGAATTAGAATTTGAGTAGGGAGAAGTTTTCTATTGCGAGAGCTGAAAATTCAGTGCACACATCGGAAGTATGCAAGATATTGACAACCTAGGATGATTTTTCTTGTATTGAATCATCTGAAGCATTAACTGGAGAGAGACGTTTCTCACATCTTTTGCTTCTTTTTACAATATGAAAATCAACATGATTGGAAAAACATTCATCAGCCCACGACAAGCTAGAAGATTCGCTTGTGATGGTCACAACATTGAACGCAGAAGTTCTGACTGTATTCTGATCAGGATCAAGTATTTTTAAGTTTCCAACAAGAGTGTTTCTGGAAAGCATATCAAGGTTATTTCCTTCAATGATGACATGCTTCTTAGAATCGTATTTGGCTGGCAACAATCTGAGAATTTTCATCATAATGTCCTTTTCAGGAATAGTCTTACCCAATGCAAAAGGTGCATTAACAATTTCAGACACTCTGTGATTAAACTCATCAAATGAATCTTCATCAGCCATACGAAGGTTTTCCCAATCATAATTTAGGTTTTGAAGCCTAGCTTCCTTTTGAGAGGTATTCCCTTCGAATACAGTTTCTAAGATATCCCAAGTATCTTTAGACCGAGTGCATGTAGTCACATGATGCTGAAGATCTGGGGTAATGGCATGAAAGATAGCATTTAAACCGTCAGAATTTTGCTTTATAGCGAGAATCTTGTTAGGTTCATATCTACCAATATCCTTTGCAATAGAAACACCGTCTACTGTAACCATTGGAGGATCATATCCATTAACAACATAAACCCATGATTGAAAATCACGCGCTTGAAGAAAGGCACGCATAACAATTTTCCACCATAAGTAATTCAATCCATCGAAGACTGGTGGTACGTTTATAGAGATAACACCTCTATCCATAGAGTCAGATCGCTACAAATACAGACTTATGTGGTATTAATCGTGTTTGCCTGCTCTGATACCAATTGAAAAAGCGGGTGTATAACAACCACACCCAATATTTCGCTTAGCAATCTATATGGACTAACTCCAATATACTTTTAAGAGAATCAACTAGACAGTTAGACTCAATCTTAAGAATAGTATATCCAAGAGTTATATCTCTATTTTTCAATGTAATCAGCAAATCAAACAGATAGAATCCGTGAGCCTGATTATTATGAGAAACAAATTGAACGGTACCAAAAACCAATGTTCAACTGTCAATCAATTTATATCAACAACCAATGGTTGGATTATCTAATTGATTGAACTACGCACAACCTGTGATATTTCAATTATATAAACAAATATAATGCGGAAAAGAAATACCACAGACACCATAAATTTTGTTAACAAGGAAACCGCAAATGCATAAAAACCCCGGGACCTAGTCCAGATTTGAACACCACACTGTATTAAGTCGCTACAGACACTAGCATACTAATAGTTAACTTATGACTGGATTGTAGTTGAGCCCTAACAAATCTCACACTGATCAAGGTACAGTCGCGTTCCTTACGCCTCTGAATCCCAGCAGAACTCTATGCACTTGATTCCCTTAGATGATCTCACCCACAACTAAGAGTTGCTATGACCCAAAGTCGAAGACTTGATAAACCAATCTGTCTCACACGGAAAAGTTTATTGAATAGATAAATCTGTCTCCCACAGAAATGTCTAGAAGTTTTTGTTCCGTCTTTTGATAAATCAAGGTGAACATGAACCAATTGATATACCGTACTTATATTCTCGAAGAACATCCTAGAAATATCAATCACCTCACATTAATCTTAATCGTATGGTAGCGAAACAAGATATTGTGGAATCACAAACGATGAGACGAAAATGTTCGTGACAACTCTTTATCTTACCTATCAGAGAATAAATCTCGAGCAAATCTTAGAGAAGATAGTACTCAATACGATAGAAAGCAGCAAGATCAGAACACGCAACTACAGAGAAAATAGTTGGGTCTGGCTTCACAATCCCAATGAAGTCTTCAAGTCGTTAACCTACAGGGTTTCGTGAAAAACCTAAGGTTAAAAGAGAATCGAATCTAGTCGCAACTAGTATCATACATGAGGTGTGGCGATTAGGTTTCCCTGTTTCTAGAGTTCTCCTTTATATAGTCTTCAAATCAGGTTTTGCAATCAATGTTACCTTGGTAACAAAGCATTCTATATTCACCGTTAGATGAAAACCTGATTAGACTCAAGCTAATATCTTTCGACCGTTAGATCGAACTTAGCTTGTTACACACAAATGAAAAGTGACTTCATTTAGATATGAGTAACCGTACCTAAACATTTACACCTTGTTGGCTCAACAATAGTTAACCGAAGTTAGCCATATGAAAACTTTCATATCAACCTTATTCATCTTAACCATAACTAGTTCAAATGACTCAAATGAAACTAGTTCTTGAGTTGTTCAATTGTTTATATTCTCATAGAAGTATACAAGATACAATTGAAGAAAAATCGATTTTGATTGGCCACGGTTTGCAAAAGATAGCATTCCTTATTAAATAAATGTATTAGTTCGTGAACAAACCGATTTTAGAACATAACCTACTTAAGTATGCAAACGGGTACGCATACCTAAGTGGCCGGACCAAGTTTGGGTTCTCCAGTATGCGAACGGGTACGCATACCTTCTAAAAGTCAGTTGAATTTCCGGAACTTGAAACTCACACCAGTATGCATATCGGTATGCATACTAAGTTCCCGGACTTCCATAACCAAGCAGTACGCATACGGGTATGCATATTATGGTTCCCGAACTTGGACAATACACATGCAAGTACGCATACTATGTTATATCCAATCATGGTTATTTGTTCCAAACTCCCATTTCAATCATTGAATCATTCTCGGAAGACGACAATAGCTGTCTCACACAAACTATTAGCTTCAAAGCAATTTTCAAGTGATTGAATGATCAATACGAAACATTCCGAGTCTACATCAAATGACTGTCTCACACAAATCATGTAAGATGTTACATGGCGATTTTCACATGACCATCTTTTGACTTTCGTCACGAATGTAAGATGAACTTGGTTAAAGCGAAAGCTTACCAGCACATATTTCGAGAAATATGTAAGCGAGTTAAACTCAGGTCGAAATATCAAATGTGTATAATCGAAGTCTATATAGCTATACGACTTTTGTCTCAAATAGGAGATAGAGTAGACTTTTTAGTGATAGATGAGTTCAAGTCTCCACATACCTTTTGTTGATGAAGTTCCACAAGATCCCCTTAATAGTTCTTCATCTTCAATCGATGAACGCCGTGAAGTCTAATGATCAACTACACTTACTATCCTAATCTGAGACTTAGCTATAAGTATACTATACATCAAGACTTATAGTTTTGGCAACTAAACTTGACAAACAAGCTTGAGATAGCAATGCTTACGAGTTTGACCGAGCAGTGCTCTAACAAACCCTGCTAGGCTAAGGCAAATGAAACAACCTAAACCACACGGTTAGGTAAGTCGGTAAAACCCGAACCGAAACAATAGATAAAAATACAGGGTATTACAGAGATAATCATGGATATTGCTGTGCAGAACACGAAACCCGATTCTGATGATCTTCAGGATAGTGCAGCGATTAACCTTGCTATGATAATACCACTTGTTACGAAATAAAATGTAACGTGATCTCTAAACGAACGGATAATGGTTTAATTTGAGGAAAACCAGACCTCCCAACGATTACTTCGAGTGTAATCGAACTCCTAATCAGAGAAGAACTCTCACACTTTCATATTTCAATTCTTAATATATGATTACATCATTACATCACTTATATATAACATCCTATAGAAACTACCCAAATAACTATCCAATATCCATATCACCCAAATAAAAAGTGACCTTACTGTTTCCTTCTCATCGAATTTTAACATTTGTCGGATTATTCCATAAAACCTTATGCATGTTTTTTTCCTTCGCAGGTGTGGTCACTGCAAGCAACTGAACATATTGTCTGGTTCAAAAAGAACCGTATGTGATTTTGGTCTCTATATTGAAAGAAATTGACTGATTTCTGGTGTGTAGGATATTGGTATTTGCTATGCAGTTGTTGAATATGAAGATGCTACTGGTGCTCAAATTGCTATTCAGGTTGGATTCTTATTCATTACTAGCCAATTTCATGATGAAAAAACCTTTGAGATGTTTCCACTTATTTGTATGTCGGTTTCCCTTTTTTTCCTTCAATCCTTATCTATAATTTCAACAGTCTTTGTTGCGTGTTTATGCGGTGTGTTGTTCTTGCACAATGGGCTTATACTTCTAAGATTCTGATAGGTCATATTTTTTGTGTAGTCATCTCCAATACAGCTTAATGGAGGGCAAGTACACACCAAGGAGCGGAGGCCAAACCACAGTGGTGTTCGCGGAAGTATGTGTCTGTTGTATCCCTGATTCTATTTGTTCTTTCTGAATTATTAACCCCTTCAACTGGTTTTATATAGTCTAAATTTTTGTGTTCAAACTGTTAATGGATTCTCAGTTATCTGATTTCAAAAATGGTTTATATGTCATGTTGATTTCCCGATGAACAGGGAAACTTAATATCCTGATCCGTGGCTTTGAATCTAAACTACGGCTTGGAAAGAAGCCGTGGATTTGAATCTAAGCTATGGCTGGGTTCTTAGCCCTTTTTTTCCCTGTTCCTAAAAAATTTCGCAACGGCAGAAGGCGGTTGCGAATAAACAATTTAGCAATGGCAGCCGCTGTTGCGAATCTTCGTTGCTGAATGAGGTTCGCAATGGAGCTTATGCCGTTGCGAAAAATTGCAACATGGTGTTTTGCAATAGATAATTGCCGTTACAACCCCAGTCAGCAACAGCCAGGGTCCGTTGCTAATCCTTAAAAATGGTGTAGTGTATTGTTGTCAAATTTAATTGATCAAAACTATATCTTGATTTCTACTCTACTGATAGTCATGTCTCGGATTAGGATAGAAGTGTGTATTTTAGCATTAGACTTTACAGTGTTCACCAATTGGAGAAGAAGATTTACTGAAGACTTTGGAGGAACTTCGACGACAAAAGGCATGTGAAGACTAAAACTTTTCTGTCACTCAGATGTCTACTCAATTCTATCTACTAAATGAGACTAAGTCGTATGGATATATAGACTTTATATTATATACACATTGAAATTTAGAGTCGAGTTTATCTCGTTAATTTAATTCTCGAAATACAAGTTTAAAGCTTAGAATGGTTCATTCATCTACTTGACAACTTTGGTCAAGAACAATTCACTTTGTTGGAAACTAATTATTAAGTCAAGATAATCATGCGAAAATTACCTTGAACATCTTACATGATCTGTGTGAGCCAATTATTTGATGTTAACTCGGAATGTTTCTTATTGATCAAATAATCATTTGAAAATTTACTTGAAGCTAGTGGTATGTGTAAGATTACCATTGTCGTTCTTCTAAGGATGTTTGGAATTTATTATTGAGAGTTTTAGAATTACTACCAAAGTATGGATACATCAAAGTATGCGTACAATGTATGCGAACTGTGAAACTAGTTTCGGGTCCGGAACTCTTGTTTGCGAACAAGTTTACATGTGATAGTTCTGAAACTCTTGTTTGTGAACGATTCACATGTGATGGGACCGGATCTGTAGTTTGCGAACAACTAAAACTATGTAAGGTCCGGAACTATGGTTAGCGAACTAAGTTCGGGAACTAGTAGTTATGTTCTAAAATCGGCAATTAAGACAACTTGTTCACATAGTTGATTATCAAATTGAATCTAGAAGTGTTTGATGAATATGGCTAAGCTAAAAGTGTTCATATGTCTAACTTTGGTGAACTATGTTAGAGCACTGCTCGGTCGAACTCACAAGCGTTGCTATCTCAAGCTTGTTTGTCAAGTTTAGGTGATCAAAACTATAAATCTTGATTTCTAGTCTACTTATAGCTATGTCTCGGATTAGGATAGAATGTGTAGTTAAGCTTTAGACTTCACAGAGTTCATCGATTGAAGATGAAGATCTACTGAGGATAGCTTGGAGGAACTTCATCAACAAAAGGTATGTGGAGACTAAAACTTATCTATCACTCAGAAGTCTATTCTATTCTATCTCCTAATGAGACTAAGTCGTATAGATATATAGACTTTTACATTATACGCATTTGATATTTCGAGCTGAGTTTAACTCGCTTATATCTTTCTCGAAATATATGTTGGAAAGCTTTTTTATTTAACTACGTTCATCATTATTCTTGACGAGTTTAGTTGGAAACAGTTTATTTGTTGGAAACTAAATAATGAGTCAAAAGATGATCATGTGAAAATTGCCTTGAAACATCTTACATGATTTGTGTGAGAGAGTCATTTGATGTAGACTCGGAATGTTTCGTATTGATCATTCGATCACTTGAAAATTACTTATAAGTTAATAGTTTGTCTGAGACAACTATTGTCTTCTTCTAAGGATGTTTCAATGATTGAAATGGGAGTTATAAAAAATAACCATTTTCTGGATATAGCACAGTATGCATACCAGTATGTAAACTATTGTAGTATGATTCAGTTCCGGGAACTAAGTTTGCGTACCAGTATGCGAACGGTTTTAACTGTCAAAGTCCGGGAACCAAGTTTGCATACCCGTTTGTGAACGGTTTCATATGAGTTAGGTCCGGGACGATAGTATGCAAACCCGTTCGTGAACTATCGGACAAGACCAAAGTCCTGAACTTAAGTTTGCGTACCCGTTTGCAAACTGAGTTGGTTTAAGTTCTAAAATCGGTTAAGTTTGATTTCATACTCATGAACAAATACATTTATAAATTAAGGAATGCAATCTTTGCAAACTGTGGCTAAATGTTCATGAACTGATTCTTTTGAATCAATCCGATTTTGTTTCAATTGTGTCTTGTATACTTCTATGGGAATATAAAAATTTGAACAACTCTATGAGTAATACAATTAGATTCATTTGATTATCATTTGATCTAGAAGTGTTAGATGAATAAGGTTAATACAAAAGTGTTCATATGGCTAACTTCAGTTAACTGTTATTGAGCCAACTCAATATACACGTTTAGGTACGGTTACCCATATCTAAATGATGGTATATTTCATTTGTGTGTAACAAGCTTAGACCATCTAACGGTGGAAAGATATTTCTTTGGTTTTAAGCAAACTTATCTTGAATCTTAAATCAGGATTTTATCTAACGGTGAATAATGAATTCTTTGTTTCAAAGCTATCAAACCATGATTTGAAGACTATATAAGGGAGAACTCTAGCAACTGGAAAACCTAATCCACACACCTCCTGTGTGATACTAGTTGCGTACTACAGTCGATTCTCCTTTAACCAAGGTTTTTCCTAAAAGCATTATAGGTTAACGACTTAAAGACTTCATTGGGATTCTGAAGCAAGATCCAACTATTTTATCTGTAGTTGCGTGTTCTGATCTTACTTTTTCTATCGTATTGAGTACTATCTTCTCTAAGATTTGCTCGAGATTTATCTCCGATAGGTAAGATATAAAAAGTAATCACAAAGATCTTCGTCTCATTCTTTGTGATTCGACAATAACTTTTTCTACTACCATATAATTAAGTTATTGTGAGGTGATTGATATTTCTAGGCTGTTCTTCGGGAATATAAGACTAGATTATCAATTGGTTCCTGTTCACCTTGATTTATCAAAAGACGGAACAAAAATTCATAGGTATTTCTGTGGGAGACAGATTTATCCATCAGAATAGACTTTTCTGCAGGAGACAGATTTGTTTATAAAGTCTTCGAATTTGGGTCGTAGCAACTCTTAGTTGTGTGTGAGCTCAGCTAAGGGAATCAAGTGCATAGAGTACTGCTGGGATTTAGAGACGTAAGGAACACGACTGTACCTTAATCGGCAATAAAATTCATCATCAGCAACAACGATGGTAACAAGTTTCTTCACATAAAAAACCCATAAAATGTTGAGACTATTAGTCCCACATTGTGTGGGTTATCTAAGATCCTGCGGTTTATAATCACTTAGGGCCTCTCCACTCATTGCCAATTGGTTTTGAGTTGGATGCCCGTATTCTAACATGGTATCAGAGAAGGCTATTTGTGTCGAGTCATTTGACCGCACCTTTACTCCGCGTCACCCGATTTAATTGTCCACGTGTTAGACCCAACGAGGCTACACGTGAGGGGACGTGTTGAGACTATTAGTCCCACATTATCCTGCGGTTTATAATCTCTCAGGGCCTCTCCACTATTTATTTGTAAATGGAAGTCTATGAAACTTCCCAGGAATACAACCTTCAGATATTTTATCTCCACCGCTGATATTAGGAAGACCGATTACCATGTTCTTTTGTATTTGTCTTTAGAAGTCTATATGCTTTAGACTCTTCGCTGTATCCGATGAATATTAGCTTTTCTCCTTTTTCATCAATTTTTTCTCTATGTTGGGATGGAATATGAGAATATGCTACGCAACCAAAAATTCTGAAAGAAGTTACCTCAGGCTTTTTCTTATGCCAAGCTTCATATGGAGTTTTGTTGAGAACTGCTTTTGTTGGCGAGAGATTAAGGATGTAGACTGCCGTGTTGACTGCTTCTGCCCAGTAGCTGTTGGGTAGCTTCCTTGCTTTTAACATACTGCGAGCCATTTCTACAATTGTACGATTTTTCCTTTCCGCGACGCCGTTTTGTTGTGGAGTGTATCAGACGGTGAGCTCCTTTTTAATTCCATTTTCTTTGCAGTAGTTGATAAATTCCTTTGAAGTAAATTCTCCACCACGGTCTGTACGGAAAACCTTCAATTGATAGCCAACTTAACCCAGTAATCCCAAAACTCTACCCATGGCAATTAACCAAAGTATTCAAGGTTTCAATTATGCCCAAAGTTTAATTCCAATTTTTGATGGTGAGAGTTATGATTATTGGAGTCTACAAATGAAGACATTGTTTATTTCTCAAGACCTATGGGATCTTGTAGAAGAAGGTTATGATGTACCCGAGTCGGCAGAAACTCTATCTTCATGGACGGATGCAAAGAAAAAGGAGTACAAAGAAAATAAGAAGAAAGATGCTAAAGCACTACTGTTTCTACAACAAGGGGTAAGCAAAGCTATTTTTCCTCGAATTTTGGTGGCAAAAACTTCAAAGGAGGCCTGGAATATTCTCAAAGTTGCATTCCAAGGTTCGGAAAAGGTAATCTCCATAAAACTACAAAATTTATGGCGAGATTTTGACAATTTACTTATGAAAGAAAATGAAACTATCCAGAATTTCTTTCAAGAGTTACTGGAATAGTAAATCAAATTAGTAGTTATGGAGATACCATAGAAAATAAAAGAGTTGTAGAAAAGATTTTAAGAAGCTTACCGTTCAAATTCGACCATATCGTCGCTGCCATTGAGGAGTCAAAAAATTTATCGACTCTCTCGGTACATGAATTAATGGGTTCATTAGAGGCGCACGAGAAAAGAATAAATAGGTTCGCGGAAAAATGATTGTTGGCTCAATGAAGCTAACTATACCGAGAAAAATGATTCTCAAAATCAAGTATTTTATTCCTGCCTCACTTCGCAACAAAAGCGCAAGGTATATGGTACGTTGACAGCGGATGCAGCAGCCATATGACAGGAAACAAAGAATATTTTGTAAAATTGGAGGAGCAAGAGATTCCACCGGTCAAACTCGGAGATGGAAAGTTCCAGAATGTTGAAGGAAGAGGAGTCATATCCGTACGCACAAGGTCAGGTAAAACTCGATACATATCTGATGTTCTTTATGTTCCTGGCCTAGCTCAAAATTTATTAAGTGTTGGACAACTTATAAGAAAAGGGTACTCACTACATTTCGAAGACGGAGAATGCACAATTTATGATAAAATGAATAAGCAATTGGTGGCAAAAGTAAAAATGTCAGCGAATTTTGTCTTTCCTCTATCCATGCCATCAATTGGAAATTGTGCAATGAGTACCAATCACATAGATGAATGCAAGTTATGGCATTTGAGATACGGGCATCTCAACTATAGATCCTTGAAGGTTCTAAAATCAAATAACATGGTATCAGAGCAGACTATTTGTGTCGAGTCATTTGACCGCACCTTTACTCCGCGTCA
This sequence comes from Papaver atlanticum, assembly GCA_023531105.1. Classification (NCBI taxonomy): domain Eukaryota; kingdom Viridiplantae; phylum Streptophyta; class Magnoliopsida; order Ranunculales; family Papaveraceae; genus Papaver; species Papaver atlanticum. The sequence continues at coordinate 466,904 of JAJJMB010001820.1, read as the reverse complement.
CCCGATTTAATTGTCCACGTGTTAGACCCAACGAGGCTACACGTGAGGGGGCGTGTTGAGACAATTAGTCCCACATTGTTTGGGTTATCTAAGATCCTACGGTTTATAATCTCTCAGGGCCTCTCCACTCATTGCCAATTGGTTTTGAGTTGGATGCCCGTATTCTAACATAAAACAATTTAATTTCCCAGTCAAATCTTTAACCTGATTACAAATCTAACTTCAGATTGATGCTCATGTTCAAATCAGCGTTACCCATATAATGTTTGTGTAGTCAAATCATTTACAAATTCCAATTTTTCGATTTAATGGAGGAAATTAGGGTTTATCCGATTGTAACTTTGGAAATCCATTAATCCGGTTAGTATGTTTGATGTGTTTATTTATTCACTTCAAATACGTTTTATGTGGATTCAGTCTATTAGAACTTTGGTACCGGTTTAAATTCGTTTTTTCAAATTTCTTATGATTCTCATTAGTTCCTCAGAAATCTATTCGATTCTTGACTCTTGTGTTGATCTAAAGAAAATAAATTGATTTGCTAATTAGGCGTGGGTTTTGGTCTGTTTGAAGGATTTGGATGCTTGGGTATCCATCAGCAGCTGAAATTAATCACCAGTTTTGGGTAATTTTTTTCTTACCTTTCTTTTCCTCGTTTGAGCTAATCTTAGTCATCATTTTGTTCTGTGTTACCTGTTTGAGATAATGTCTCACTTGTGAATGTTATGAATTGCTTTCTCAACAGTAGTTAACTAGTTATAGGGGTGAAGAAGTTAGGCTCTAGTTTGAACTACGAAATCTGCATGTAACTAGAGATTTCTGATCTCCAATCCACTTCAGAAGTGAAATTATCAAAAGTTCAATGTTAATTTGCCTTAGCTACACTTCATATTTCTTGGGCCTGTCTATTTTTAAACATTTATGAAGTTTTTTTTGATTAATCGTATAATGGGAATGATATTAAGCTTCCCCAATTTTTTGCATTTCTGGTTGTAGTTGAGTATTTGAGGACTTAGGGTGGTGTTGTACACATTTTATCTGAGATTATTGCATTCGAAATTAGTCTGTAGTTGAATGAATTGGTTATCCTTCCCTTCCGAAGACCTGAATTATTTGCTGGGAAGCTCCTCAGTCCACAGAAAGGTGTATTTTATATAGCCCACCAGGAGCTGGCAAGACTATGCTTGCCAAGGCAATAACAAAGGAATCTGGAGCAGTAATAATAAACGTTATAGTTATAGACTCAAATTTGATGTGTTAGTGGTTCGGATATGCTCAAAAGCATGGCAAGTGCTGATAGTTGAATAAAATATCGATAGCCTTTTATCTCCAACTGTCAATCCAGTTTCGATGGGTTCTTACATATGCTGTTTACGGGAAGTAAAAGATAGTAATTCCTCTAATATAATGCTGTTTCATTGAAGCTAGCAAACCATACTTGTTACTTGGGTGTTAAAATATGCTACCTTCAGTTTTGAGTATCTCTTGTCCAAGTCAATCATAATAACGTTAATTTATGACTTAAAACATTTCTGTGATGTTTTTTTTTTTCCAGTTGCTGCGGTGTTCACCTTAGCTCAAAAGCTTCAACCGGCTATTATCTTTATTGATGAGGTTGATAGCTTTTTGGGGAAGCGCCGTGCAACTGACCACGAAGCTTTGACAAACACGAAAACAGTGATCACCGCTCTCTGGGATGGTTTTACCACAGACTGTGTCCGTGAGTACTCTCTTAATTTTTAAATTCTGTTCTTTCCGTTGTTTCAAAAAAAAAAATTCTAAGCAAAAGTTTAGATTACAAAATTTGAATAAGGTGCCTTGAGCTTCAAAATGAACTCACAGCATACTTGACTATAGCAAAGAGTCTCATACTTACAAGAAGTCAGAGACAGAGAATCCTTGAGAAATAAATAGTGGTTTTTTTCTGTGACTACTTTATGAAAAGTTCTTTGCCACAATCGAATTTTTCTTTTAACACATACCAATGTGTAGCGTATGCTATACTGTTTTCTTCTCTTCTTTACTATTTTTCTGCAGCTGAACAGTTGGATATTGCCTATTAGTATCCGGACTCACCTAATTGAATCTTGTTAAGAAGACATCCTATGTTCTAACTGTTTCTGGATCGCTGACAGTGATTGAACAAATTGACAATAGGTTCCCTAATAGCGTTGCAGATGTAGCTGTTCATCTTGTAACCAACCTCCTCCTCCTTTAGCTGTCAATAGTAGCATTTTAAACCATAAATATAGATGAAGCATGAAGTTTATCTTCTTTGGGGCCGGAATCAACCATATATTGGAGTCATGTAGCCTTTTTTTTGTCTACAATTGCTAATTGTATCTGTTATTTGCCGAAAAAAGATATACTGTTAGAGAAAAAGATACTGTAATATTTACATCGCTCAGCCTCAGACTAGGTAGAGTACTAATTCAGGTCTTAGAGATACCATGTTAAAATGCTGTTAAAACCTCTTAGGTGGAGTACTAATTCAGTGCATACAACCTGCCATTTATCCTGATGAAGTGGATATCTTATTTGTATCTATGCTCTGCTAGAATTTATTTTGTTTTGGGTTCCTTCTGGCACAGATGACAGATCTTCCAAAATGATCCAGTCAAATATAAGATCGCGACCGAAAAACAAGTCACACTAGTTAGAATTCAGAGATACCATGTTAAAATGCTGAGTGAAAATGTCCCATTTTTGACAAACTGTTATATTTAAACCACTGCTGAAATGTTGTTTATGTTCTTTTGAGTCAACTGTTTTCAAGTTGCCAGTAACTATGTTGATGCTGATCAATTTTTCTTTTATGCACAGAGATGTGTTAAGTTCAGTTTGGGAGAACGGCAGGTCTCATATTGGAGGGATACATTGTATTATTAGCAGAAGTTGTGATGGCGTAGACTACCATGTTGAGCTTCCGTTTTCAAGCTGTGGCCAAATGGCATGTCTCTTTTGAGATGCCTTTATTGCTTACAGTATTACTTGTTAGAGACGATGTTGGATAGGCAACGTTTCAAAGACTAGGACAGTAGAAGGATGCCATACCTATTGGAAATCTATGTTGAGTACATGAGGTATCTGGTAATATTGATGCTTACAGAGCTGTTGCGGACTGTTGTACTGAACTTAGTGAACTTGAACATCCTGGGATATTTTCCGATAAACACATTTCTCCAGGCCTAATGTTTTACATTAGTGTTTCAATACATGGAGATCTTTCAAAATAGCTAGAGGCTCTAATTTTGTTAAACCTTAACTTTGAGATGTTTGGGCTATTAAAAATGGTTTTAGAGAACAACAAAGGCAATGCACTTTGTGACATCTCATGGCAACGATTTAAAAGAACTTCATGGGTAGGTAGATAGAGCTAGTCATTCCATCATGACTAAAGACAAGTTATACATCACAAAAAGTGATTTTGTGTGTGTAACCTGTACTCAGTTCCGTCTAGCTATATCATTCGATTCATGAGCTGTATGCATTCTCAAACATAAAATTAATTTTCACTTACATTTTTTTGTTTTGTTGGACTATAGTTGTTTTTACTTTCCGGTTCAACCACCTAAACATTGGGTGTTCTGTACTTTAAACTGGAAAAATGGATTGAGATGTTTTAATTATTGAATGAGGTGTACTATAGTTGTAAGTGAAATGTGAGAAGGTAATGCAATTTGTAGTACTTATTCCAAAATTCAACAAGTTAAGTTCAACGTGGTCATGAAAAAAACTGCACAAAACTTACAAATCAGGAACAATATTTCAAGAATGTTTGATGGCAGACTTACACCACCAACACTTTTTATTGATGTTCTAAAATATTTTTTACTGCATATGGTAATACCTTTTTATCAATCGTAGGATGGCAATCGCTGCTGCTGGTTTTGGTTTCCAAAGGCTTGGGCAACTAGGCAATCGGTTAATTATCGAAGCTTAGTTGCTGAGAGCGGTTTAAGCAACTAATGTGGCCTTAGTTCGTGTTTTAGTTGCCTAGATGTCTGAGGCAACTAGTGCATGTCATCTAGTTGGCACAAGTTAATTGCTAAAGAGTTTAGAAACTAATGAAAACGATAGTTGTGATTAATTTGTTGCCGAAGTATATAGGAACTAGCAGTTGCCTTTGCCTAGTTCCGAAAACATTAGGCTACTAGCGTATATTTTGAAGTTGGCATATGTTTGTTGCGAAAGAGTTTAGAAACTAATAAAGGTAATAGTTGCGATCAACCTGTTGCCGAAGTATATAGGAACTACTAGATGCCTTCGACTAGTTCCGGAAGCATTTGGCAACTAATTTTCTGGGGCAGTTGCGAGATTTTAGTGGCCTTTGCTAGGATTTTTTGTAGTGGGTTTATGGTGGTTTATCTGTTTCCTTTGGCATTTGGGTAAGTCCTTGTTTGGATCGTCCAAGTTTGGATCAGAAAAATAATTACTCCATCAGCTCAATTTTTTTTCTTCTTTTTTACTTCTTTGAAGCTTGGTACTCAAAAGGCGAAAGAATAGTTCTCTCTGTGCTTATCAACACTTCCTTGGATAGCCTTCCAATTTATTTTATGTCAATCATGCAAATGCCTGCTTCAGTGGAAAAGAGAATAATATAGATCATGAGGCATTTCTTATGGGGTGCAACAACATAAAAAAAGAAATTACATTGGGTGGCATGGGATAAACTCTACAAATCTAAAGAGGCAGGGGGTTTAGCAATAAGAGATATAAAAAGCACAAATAAAGCAATACTGGTCAAATGGAGCTGGAGATATGCAAATGAAAGGCAGGCTTTGTGGAGAAAGGTAGTGCAGCTAAGAACAAAGTCTGATGTGAATTAAAAGTACCCTAAGGAGTACAAGCTTGCACATGGAAGAGGATACTGGAAGGGGATACAAAAGGAGAAATGGATTCTTGAAAGCAACTCCAACATCATAGAGAGAAATGGTCAAGGAGTTAACTTCTGGTTTGACAAATGGCTGGTGAACACCCCACTCTTCATATCTCATCCAAAAGTTTTTAAACTGGTTGTAGACAAGCATGCAAAAATTTCAGATTTAGTAGAGATTGGTAGATGGAAAATTGCTCTGAAAAGTCATCTCTCAACTGAAGATATGACAGAGATTAACAATCCATTATTCATGTTGGCCCCCCCTCCTATTTTGACTACTAAAGAAGATGATACAATCTCATTCTCCTCCTTCTATGTCTTCATTACAGTTTCCTCATAAGCTGATATGGGTAAGGATGGTTCCCTGAAGGTGAAAGTTTTCCTCTGGTTTATATGGCATATCTCCATCCCAACGGTGGACAATCTCAACAGAAGAGGGTGCGAGATAGAAAATACAAGTTGCAATCATTGCTTATCTCAGCAAGAGACGATTGATCACTTACTATTAGGATGTAACTTCACAACTGATATTTGGGATTACTTCATATATCGGTTTGGGATTCGATGGGATTAAAAGAGCACAGTGAAGGATCATATTCTAGAATGGGAAATAAATAGAGGAAAAAAAAGAGGAAAGAAAATTTGGCCTCTCATCCCGCCAGCAATTTTTTGGGTAATTTGGTAGGAGAGAAACATGAAAGTGATAATCGAAGACAAGAGATTCATCTACCAATGAGGTTCCGTCAAGAATTGTTTCCCTAACCACTTTTAGGGATCTGATTACAAATTGGGTTGAAATTCTGGATTGTAATTAAACTAAACATTGTCCATCTTTGCGCTAAGGGGCTTGGCCTTATCCTTTGTGATTTCCTTTCTTTTTCTTTCAATAAGTTATTGCCCTTTTCCTTACAAAAAAGAAAAAAAAGAAAAGAAAAAAACCTTGGAACTCAAAATTTGAAATCCCGCATGCATCTTTTGTAGTACTCTAGTTTATTTTTATTTCAATGATTATTGCCATTTGTAAGTCAAAAAAATAAAACATATATAAGAAAATAACAACAAACGTATTAAATAAGAGGGCGGATCCATCCTCATTAAATAATAGTAACAATAACGTACCAACAATAATAGCAGATCTCTTCTCTCTCCTTCCTCTCAAAACCTTAGAAAACACCTCTTCATTTTTTCCTTCTTTGCTCAAATCTGGTCCTCTAGGGACGGGATCTGAGCAAAGATTTCTTGTTTTAGTAGTTAATCGTGATTTAGAAGTTGATTAATAAATTTCTTCGCTATTAGGACGATTCTATCTGCACTTTCATAGTGTTTCTTTCTTTAGATTTGTTCGTGATTCGTTATCTTGGATACAAATACATCGGCGATTCAACGTGGTTAAGATCAAGTTCTTCATCAAAAAAATAGATCTTGGTTTTCCGGGTTACTCACTACACATGAAGATTTGGGCAAATTACTCCTCTCTCATAGGAGCATCTCTTTTCAAAGAAGAAAACATATCAAAATGGTCGAATTATAATTTCGAATACCATTCCTTCTCCAATCTCTATGTACAAGAATTGGGTGTTGTCTTTGTTGTAGATCGCTCTTCTCTTCGCGATTTATTTTCTCGTTGCATCTTACTTGTATTTGTTTCTTTGTTTTTGATGTACTTGTTTTTCTTGAAAACCATCATGTAAACGTTTCTTTTATGGAATGAAATACTTATGGTTTAATTATCAAAAAAAAAACAAAAAAACAAAAAAAAAAAAAAAAAAAAGTGTTGAGATTAGTATGGAAAATAAAGATCCAGAGGTATATAAATCTTGAACAACCCTAACCTCGCAAACTGGTTTTCGAGCTGAGTCAAGCCCATGGGCTTTAATTTATAAGGTGTCGGTTGTAATTGTGACGAGTCGTGTAACCGCACCTTTATTCCGCGTCACTCGATTTAGTGTCCACGTATTATCCCCAAGGAGACTACATGTTATATGGTATATTGAGATTAGTCTTACATATATCCTGAGGTTTATAAGTCTCGGACAACCCGACAACCCTAACCCTGCAAGTTGGTTTTTCACGAGGTGAATTAGGCCCATGGATTATAATAATAAGCACCAATAATACTACACGGTGTTGAGATTGGTCTTACATAGTATCGTGGATAACCCTAACCTTGCAAGCTGGTTTTTGAAGTGAGTTAGGCCCATGAACTTGGATAATCATCGCATATTATATTTGTTATGAGAATAAACAAAAAAGAGGTGATCTAGGCCCATCGATTTCAATAAAAAGCACACCACATATATCATGTTTGTTTTTAGAATAAACACAAGAACATATACTAATCACCACCAGGTTAATCTGACAGAGGCGAATCCAACTTGGGAGTGCCTCAGATAAAGCTGACTCCTTTTTGGTTTCCCCCATCTTTTCCCCCGAGACATACAACAGCTAGCATTCAACTTTGTCTAGCATGTGTGTCACTTTGCACAAAACAAAACAATACATGTAAAAACCAATCTAGTGTCGTCTGTACTGATCGATTCTTCGATCAATTTGTTCTCCTTGATTGATAGTGTTATACGGTATTCTTCGGTGACATTTTAACATGAAAACCATCTTTGACTGATAAACCAGGCGATCGAACTGCTTGTCCTCCTCTGACTTTGGTCCAACTGACAAGATTTGGTTTACTTAAAGTTATATTAATAACAACAAATAAAACATGATTGGCTGCTGATTGAGGATACCAAGTGAACCAAGCAGAAGCATTGGATCGGTATACTCCCAAGTAATTAATACTAATAACAACATGGGAGTTATAATAATAAGTAAATTACGAGTACTAATATATACCTGTATTTGGTGACCAAAACATGTAGAAATACGGACATTAAAACCTTAAAAAACTCAGTCCCAACACAATTCCTCTTGCCTCCTCCAAATGGGATGAAACTTTTGCCAACAATATTGGATCCAGTATCCTATAATATTGTAGCCAACACTGAACCATTTAGTTTAGAATTTTATTTACTCAAAGAAACGTGATTGCTATTGTTCAATCCTTTTCACCTCCCCACTACAGTGTACTTACATTCCATCTCCAGGGATTAAAAGAGAGGGGGTCCTTGAATTTATCTGGGTTCATATGTATTGCTACTTGGACAACGATGATTATCCAGTCTTTAGGAATTACATATCCTACATACAACAAATTTACATCATTAATCAAATTATTTTTATATATGCATTCGTCTCCAGGAATTACATATCCTACCATTAATATGTATGTCTTTATTTGCCTTTCTCACTATCCCTGGTAGACTGTTTGTCATCCTAAGTGTTTCATTGATAACCTGCAAATATTCTCGTATGAACAGATTGGTGGTGGTATTAGAATTGTGAATATATATATATATATATATATATATATATATATATATATATATAAGAGTTAATATGTATACGTACCTGAGGCGTAAAAGTCATTGATTTGTATTCTTGCCATGTTAGTGGAGAATCAACTTTTTCTCTCTTGTTAATGATTGTTTGATGCTCCTCCTGTTAGACAAATTAAGAAAAGGTAAATTAGATCATTGTGCTATATTAGCTAAATTAAAAAAATAGAAGTGGAATCGACCTAGCTAGATATGTAATATATACTGAAACAGACGTTTAGTACAAACCAATAGTTCATTCACAACCAACGGTGCCTGCTTGTCTGTCAGAAACATCATAGCAACTCTCAAAGTTGTAGAGACTGTTTCAAAGCTAGCAAAAACAAGTGCAATCATTATAACAGCTGCTAATTCCTCGCTCATGAATTCCTCCTTTTTAACATCATCGATAAGTTGATCAAGAAAATCCCCTTTTGGTTTTTCAGTCGACTTCTGTCTCTCGCGTAGGATGTCCTTCATTAGTTGCAACACTTTCTTTTGGTTCTGATTAAGCATACATACATATACAAATTATTAAGTTAGTTATATGGGCATTATATATGATTAGTATTAATATTGTTGCATAACGAATGAACTTATGCGTACCTTCATACATCTGTGATAAGTAGTACCCGGTACGTTAAGAGGAATGCTCATAAGACCTTTTACGAATTCAGACAACATCTTAACCAAATTATTTGTAGATTTAGTAGAGTCATAACCTAATTGTTCCTTCAATACCAACTCGATAACCATCTGTTGATGAAATAAGCCACCAAACAATCAACAAAGAAAACAATACAAAATTTCAGAAACCGCACGATAATTTGTATATAATTAAGGCTTTATGTGCAGTACTACTAGACACATACAATGGCAGTGCACTCTTTTACTTCGACCGAAGGTTGAGTCGACCAAGTATTTAAAGCTTGGTTGACTATCAATTCAATTTTAGAGAGCAACTTTTCTTTCAAGCTTTCGTTGCCAACGTGATTGAGAATTAGATTTTTAAGATACTTATGAATGTATGCACTTGTTGTTGAGTTTATTAGACCCTCTCCTATGAACTTATCAAACGAGTCCAAGTACCACAAATGAACCGACTTCCCTTCTTCCATGAATATGTAGTTGCTGATATCAGGATCTGTTGTGATAACCATCTTTTTACCTGCCAAACTAGTTTTGAACAGCTTCCCGTACCTGCCAAACAATTTTTCATTAGAAACAAAATTTACCGGCGAGCCAGCTTAGCCTAAGAAACACATACTGGCAAGTTATCAATGGAACTATTACCTGGCAACTCTCTTCTTTATGAAAAGTGGGGTGTCCAAGGAGTGACTTGGGATCAAGAACTGAATGGTTTCTCCGATTAGAGGGAATCCCATTGAACCCGGCGGGAGTTTTCCACTTTTGCACTTTGGGTTTCTCCATCTATAAGCATAGTGGGTAAAACCGATTGCTCCCAAAGCTACCAAAAACAGTACAACAGGCCACATGTTGACGATTACTGAACGAGTCTGCTACCGTCAAACTGGAAATGGGAAAGAGTTATATAAGCGATTCCAACTAAACCACGCAAGAGGGTGGACTTTTTGGAGTGAAAAATGGATAAGATATTTTTAAATCTGGAATTATCTAAGAAAACTTAAAACAATGGAAAAGTGGCTCCGGATTTTCTCTGTATCGTTTTCTTCGGGTTCCTCTTTACCTCGTTTCCCTGCTTTCTTAGAGTTATTCTTTCCTCAAAGTTTAACTTAGAAAGCGGAAATTTCTGCTGGATGTTTGTTTTCTTCGAACTAAAGTAACTCAACTAATCCGTATGAACCAGAACCAAACTCAATGCATTTGTATTTGACTCGCTACAGTTATATTCTCTCCCTTCTATTTTAGACGAGGGTTTATGGAGTTTTTCTAGTTTTGTAATATTCGAGGGTTTTCATATCTTTCCATAAAACTTTTTTTTTTTGAGCGGTTTGTTTCTTCTTTTTTTCCATAAAACTTCCAACTATGTTCTAAATGTAGTACTGCCTTCGTCCTCAATATATAGGAGGAGATTTGAATTTTTGGATGTCCCAATAGATAGGCGGAGATCTATTTTCAAGATGGGTTTTTCCATATATTACCCTTATTTATCATCTCTAGGAATCACCACAATTAATCTAATGTCTCTAGTATTGGAAGTTGTACAAAGGGTAAACCAGGAAAGATAAGGGATATGTATAAAATCAATAAAACTTCTTATTATAAGAGAAATCTTCTTTTCCGCCTATATAGTGGGGACGGAGGGAGTAATAATAATAAATGTTTAAAGACCTTCATCTAGAGTACATAGAGTTGTTTATTACCTTCTCCCTTAAAAAAAAAATCTAGGGTATAGATGGAAAAAATTTGAACCTTTCTCTATTCCTTAAACCGTGTGATATATTGTAAGTCCTCATCTAAAATGTAACGAAGGGAGTATAAATTTTTGAATTCAATCACAACGAATCTGGTACAGAGTGATACCTGATTCAAAATATTCTTTTTTTCGAAGATAAGGTTATATTAAAAATAAAAAAAGAGAATACAATTACAAAGAGTAATTACTCACTCACGAAAGCTTCTCAATTGCTCCAGATGAGACTAGATGATTCAAAATATTCTAAACCCTATCAAATATGCTACTTAGAAAGTATGAACTTTTGAATTCAATCGGATATATTCCCGACGAATAAGGTACAAAATGATCCTTTAGTCTGGTATATCTGAGTCTCTTTATAATCCAAGCCATATCACAAGTGGGCCACTAACACAAAATAACGAATCAGGTACAAAATGATACTTTAATCCGGTATAATGAGTTTCGTTATAATCCAAGCCATATCAAAGAATCTGACTTTTGACTCGAGCTGAATTGATACATATAGCGAGCCAAACCCAAACACCAACCAAACAAGGTGTTAGACTAACAAGTTAGCATCACTAAAAATTGGACTTCTACGTGCGTATACAATTACAAGGGAAGAAACTAGAGCATCTAAATCCCGACGAAATAAGATTGCATAATACTCAATTTCCACTTGTCCATGCGGACCATGCGACTTACCTGTTGTGGATCTCAGTCAGATGAGTTATTTATCGAAGAATGTGAGCATCGATGTTTCTATTAAATGCTAACTAGCTGGCTAGCTTGAATCTTGATTAAACCAACGTGGTAGTCAAGATTTACGTGACCATCTTGATTGGGGATGACGAATAGATGGAGTGGTGTATGGGTATTGCAATGTGCATGTTCAAAATGGCGCATTACATTCTCCATGAAAGTAGGTTAGGTTAGTGGTATCAGACTTCGGAAATTATTTTGTCTTTCTCGATGATTCTCGTCTTTTATGAAAATTAGTATGCATTTGTTTAGTGTTACTTAGGCATGATATTTCTGTATATGGCCCACCATCAACCATGGAACCAGGGGCTTCATCCACCTCGTTTGACTTCTCAAAGATATAGAGCTTTTAAACATCATTTTTATCTTACGAACCGGATAAAAAATAGTGCCGAACTAGTCAACAACAAGTGTCACCGTAAGAAGTAGTTTTATTATGCGGGGAACTCCTATAAATGCCGAACTAGTCATCTTGTTAACAAAACACAAAGGCCAAGTACTGTGGTAGCGTGTTTCGCTTGGCTTTAGCTTAAGTATAGTGTGGAGATTTCGCTAGGCTCGCTAAAGAGTGACACAAAACTGTCCCATTATTAAGCTAATCGCTGCCTCACGGAAACTCAGTTTCCAAACTTAGTTTCCGTTTTTTGGTCAACACGGAATATTTTTTTGTTTTTGATTGAAAGAGAGAATTTAATAAATGAGAAGAAGAATGTACAAAGGTCTACAGAGAGTAGACTTAAAAAAGAAACAGAACAACAAAATCTACATCAGTAAAAAACAGTGTCCCAATTTTGGACTGAATTTGCAAAATTAATATGAAGTCTTCCCCGAAAAGCAACTGCCCAAGTAAGAATTAAAGTCTTGACTGTTGGCGACCCCACAATCATTCTGGATTTTGGTGAAATCACCTAAGCGCTAACTATCCATGTCACCGCTATTTAATTGGCTACTCCTATATGATATGATCCAGTAGGCAACCCAACAGTCACCAAATGTGTAAAGGACACAGTAGGCAACTCCAAGTCTCCAACGGTCACCTAAAAAGAGATGCATATGCCTGCAACCAAAACTTACAAATGTTCAATAGATGCAATCAAATTCCCACTCATATCACCTGCAAAGTTAGAGTGCGAAAACTAAACTGAGATAAAGCAAGCAAATAAATAAAAATGACAGATTACGAAAAAAAAAATGTCATGTTTGGTCGATTAAAATAAATGTGTTGGTTAGTATTCTTGAGAGACGTCACCGGAAACCTAACAGATGCGTCTGATGGCCATAAGATGTTAATTCTAAACTCATTCTCATAGAATGTATGAAAAGTTACGTCTTGTCATATACAAAGCATCATTTCAAGCAAATAAATACATCCTTAAACACCTGTGGGGACCTCGGTATCAATGGAAGGGAAAACTTGCAGAAACGAACTTCACTACTAAAGTTGAGAGTTTGTAGACTGCCGTTTCAATTAGCACACATATTTTGCTTCTTAATATTTTCACATTTAAATAGATTATTTAATGAAATTAGACAATGACTGTCATTTTTGATCCAATGTAATAATCTATATAACAAGTTAAGATGTATCACTCCTTGCTAATCCACTAACAACCAAACAGGAAACAGAAAATTACCAAGGAAGGAAACATCGTTGTCAAAATGAGAGCAGACCAAAATGAACGCAGTATTAACAAATCGGATGAAAAAATGTTATCGTAGCGCGTTCCTAAACCAAAAGCTTTGCTTAATACCACTCTAACACTTTCAAATGTATAATTCCAATAACATTATAGTGGTTAAGTATTGGTGAAACTAGAAAGCTGGAGAATTTATCACAAAACTGGCATAACAATTTAATTGGGAGTAAGTACAGAAACATAAAACAAGTATTTCAATTCTGCTAAGTTGACGTGTGCTCAATAATTAGGACCTTTCGTAAAATCAAGGCTTTGAAAAGATCTATATAAGTACACCCTGAACGAATAAAACAAAACTTCACAGACATCTTTTATTTTGCTTTACATTTGATTCACAAACAAAAAAATCATGTCCTATGCAATTTCTTACAAACAGTGGAAATTTGTTTACAAAATATCTCTATGGTCACACCAGAAGTTTAGCGTTGGATATTGGGTGGAAGTAAGCATTAACGAAGAAGGGTTTTTCCGATTCCCATTACAAAGCTAAGATAATGCAAATTTTTGAAGAAAACGTTGCAATAAAATACTGCACTTTAACTGATGATGAATAAAGCCTACTCACAGAGGTGGTTCACATAAAGCAGGCCGACCCGCTCAACCGATTGAAACAGTTTTTGACTTTCATGTCTCAAACATAGTAGGCGCATTTTATAATGAAGGATGGTGGTGCGGACGAATTATAGAGAAAAGAAATACTACTTACTATGTGTATTTTAAAAGAACACAGGGGATTATTGGTTTGGTTTTGGAGAATTGAGGCTGCACTATGATTGGATTGACGGTGTCTGGGTGCGTTAAGATTAAATGGTTGGTAATTACTATCGACTGAGTTTTGGTTTGATGATATGCGATGTTTAACATTGGAACCTATATATTTTGTAATTTTAGTTTAATTTCATTTTTGAAACAGTAATGTATTATGAAACTTTATTAGTTAGTTATATCCAAAGTACTGAATGAACAAAAATTAAATCTCCTGATTCAATGAATTGGGATTGAACACATATGGGTTTAGACAGAATTACCTGATCGTATGGTTTCCGAATTCTAATCTTCGATACAACAAATTCTCCATGAATAATACCGCCTTTATTCCTCTATGAATATGGAATCGTAGAAGAAAAAAGGGGAAATTTGGGGTCTTAATGGATTTATGAAATCGTAGACCGATTTTTTTTTTGTGGTTTTCATTTTGCAACCATTAATGGCGATGAAGCTAAGAACTGTTTGGCTTAATGGGGATGAAGCTAACAACTGTTTTCTAAGAAACTTGGGTTATAATGATAGGCAACCTAAGAAATAGTAATAGACCATAAAAGAAAAACACGGGCAATCGGTGTACCCAAGAAGTAACTAACCTTGGAGAATATTTAACAAGGGAAATAGACTAAAAATGAAAGGAAAAAAAAAAAAAATCAAAGAAGGGCAATCATCATAAATTAACCGTAAAGTGCTGCACTGTGATGACAAAATATGCTACTTTTATGCGCCTACGATATAGATATTATCGGAACAGCCGGTGCATATGCATCGGGTTAGATGCTTGTTCTCTATATAAAAATAGAGTTTTTTCGAGCGCTCTTATTAACCGGAGCTTCTGGTTTATTCTGGACCCACCATTTAAAAATTTTGACCAATCAAATTCGAGGAGAATCTTTTTGCCCCACAATATATTTTTCCACCAATCACATTCAAGAAAAAAATAAATTACTTAAAATTTTCTATATAAAAATAGAGTTTTTTCGACCGCTCTCATTAACCGGGGCTTCTGGTTGATTCTGACCCAGCATTTAAAATTTTGACCAATCAAATTCGAGGAGAATCTTTTTGCCCCACAATATATTTTTCCACCAATCACATTCATGAGAAAATAAATTACTTAAAAAATTAAATTTATAAAATCCTAATTAGATTTATGCATTAAAACAAGTATATACGTATATATATGTAAATAAATAAATATAAATAATAATTTGATTCTAGCTATTCAAAATCTTTCCCAGAAAAATTATAATCACGTGATCAAAACAAATCATAAAATTATTAAAAAATGAAACAAATTTGTCCAACGTCCAATGTTTGATTACACTTCTAAAAATCAAACTAATCCTAATTATAATTCTAAGTTGTTGATAATTAAACTAATTTTAACCTTACAATTACAATTTCGAAAGGAACCGGAGCTTCAGGTTGATTCTGGCCCCAGCATTTAAAATTTTGACCAATCAAATTCAAGGAGAATCTTTTTGACCCACAATATATTTTTCTACCAATCACATTCAAGAGAAAATAAATTAATTAAAAAATTAAATTTATAAAATCCTAATTAGATTTTTGCATTAAAACACGTATATACGTATATATATGTAAATAAATAAATATAAATAATAATTAGATTCAAGCTATTCAAAATCATTACCAGAAAAATTATAATCACGTGATCAAAACGAATCATAAAATTATTAAAAAATGAAATAAATTTGTCCAACGTCCAATGTCCGATTACACTTCTAAAAATCAAACTAATCCTAATTGCAATTCTAAGTTGTTGATAATTAAACTAGTCTTAACCTTACAATTACAATTTCGAAAGGAAAAAAACTTAAAATAACAAATACATTTTCGAACCTAAATATTTGATAAAATTTAGAAAAATATTAGAAATTATATAAAAGTACCTGGAATTAACCAATGTTTACTATAGTTCTTCATCCATCAGAGACTTAGTTGAGACAAAACTTTAGATACCGATCCTCTGAAAAACAAAAACACAAAAAATCAAGGGGAGAACAACAAAACAAAAACATATCATGATGTAGAACCATTAAACAAAGAAAACAAAATATTCAATAATGATTTTTACTTAAAATGACATTCCAAAAATAAAAGAATAAATTATATATATTATTAGATTGTAAAATAGGATTTGGACGCAAACATTTTCGCGTGCAATGTGGCCATCCAAAATTATAGAAAATTATGTACATTTTGATATGTTAAACTACATTTCCTAAACAAAGTTTTTTTTTTGTTTTTTTATGGAATATTCTGCCTTGGTTACTCTTTATATAAATACCGCCAACAAATAAGATGCAAATTTTAGAATCCATTCTCACTTCTGGACGTGTAGGATATTTTAGTTTTTTTAGGACAAAAATATCGTAACAACAAAATGCGACAATCCAAAGATATCGATATTTTAAAGATTACATAACTTTTAAGAATTGGTTTTGTTTCCTAAATAGAGATTTTTTTAATGGAATTTTCTTCCTTGATTACTCTCTATATAAAGCTCTCGAGAAAACGCCAAACCTGGCTTGTAGGTTGCTCTCTTTTTTTTAAGGTTTTTATTTTCATATATTTCTCGCATTTTTTTCTAATCTATTTTGTTGTGTCTTACTGTTTGTTTTGCATGTAGCATTGATTGACCTTTGGTTGCAACAGTGGGTTATGGTTATTTTGTTGCGGTTGTTTTGTTGCGGTAGTGGTAGTGGTATAAAGTTGTGGTAATGATAGGTTATGGTTCTTTTGAAGCTTTGTGATGGTAATAATAAACTCACACTAGGATTTATTTATATTTTTCTGAAACATAACTCACACTAGGTATAAGATATTGGATTCGTTTTTTTTTCCTTTTGGTGATATCTCCTCTCAAAGAAGGAATGAGGTGATGAAACTAAACCTTCTTTTTTTTGTAGGTTTCTTTTTTGTTTTGTTTTTAACTCTCTAAATTCACTTTTATTGTGGGGTAGGGATAGCGAAATAAGATTATACAACACTCTGTATATGGATGAGGTGATAATCTAATCCTTTTTTTTTTTAAGGAAATTGAGGTTTTCTTTGATTTTATTCCTTTTTTTTAGACAAATTTTATCATACTTTTTATCTTTGTTTTTTTGCCATTTTTATTTGTGTTGTTCTTATCCTTAATTTAAACCTACTTTATTTTTGGGTTTGCCATCTATAGGATGATGCAGGGAATTTTAGTGAGGATAAAATGGTTCGAGTTTCGGATAATTTTATGTTTGGTTTTGTGTTTATTATTTCGATGAGTTGTTTCCATTTAGCCGGAATGAACTTATTGCAGGACTATGCAGAACAAAATTTCATAATAATCCATGTCGATGTTTTTATTTCGTTAAAGAAATATAGCAAGACACTGTAAATTGCATTCCCATACAATAGTGTGATATTGGCCCTGCTTTCTTCTGGAATTGCTTTCCCCACTTCGTATGCGAGTGACTATTTAAGTCTATGGGTTTGTTGCATATTTTTTTGTTGAGCCATGTACTCATTATGTATGAATTCGGATACACTCTTCTTGAGGAAGATGTAGCTCTTCATTTAATTGTCTTTTTGACGGATAGGTGTACTCATTTTTAACCATGTAGCAGTTCGCTTAACTCATGGTTCACTACCAAAGGGACTGCACACGTCACGAAACAGAAATGTCCCAACAAAGGGCCTCATACTCGGAGAGCTTATACTTGCTTGATTATTCTCGATCTAAGTTACAATAAGATCTCCCTTATCGGCAACGGTAAATTTTTGTTTAAATTTAATCATATATGAATTTATTGCAATCAATTGTAGTCTAATGAAGCCCGTGAAACAGAGATTTGTTTACCAGGCAATGAGGATTCTTTTACATGTATTTCCAGTCCAATCTTTGGCCCCAGCAGTTTTTATCCATTCCCTTTATAACCATAATTGATTCCTGAATTCTCTTTTAGTAGTTTTATCAAGAATTTGAGATCCGTTGTGGAGACAATCATAGCCTTCTCAAAGTAGAAAGAGAGAGCGTATTACAGCTATAGGAATTTTCAATTAGGAGAGGTCTTGCTCATTATAGGTTAGTTCTTTATAGAAGTTTCAATTTATGGAGAGGTTGTCGTTTCAAAAACAGCAAAACGAACATGGATTGCAACTGCCATTAAGCGGACTAGAATATCAGCTTCAAACTATTTTATTACGATTGGGATTAGGTAGCATAATATTCTTATTTCATTCCAGAAATGAGGATTATGGTCGAACAAAACATGTCAATGCATGGACACACCATTAGTAGGTAAAATTTGTACTGTTGGGGCGTTCAGGCGGAACATGAATAATTGGTTCTTGGGTTTTACGTGTAATAAATTTTTTGACACTTAAGAATTAATAAAGAGAACTCATAGATAAATCTACTTTGGATAATATTAAAATTTACTCTCTCCCTTACTAAAAATAAATAAAAAATAGGTACTTTTCCTTTTGATATTTGTATATTTAAAAGATAATACTTTAATTTATAATAGGAAGAACTTCCAAAATAATCCTTCCCCAAATTAATGATAATTAGTGGCTATTGTGGTAATTAGATATTTTGTTGACGAAAGTTTTTGAAAATAAATTAAAAAAGATATTCACTCACATGCTTGCCTTCAAAATTGAACGAAAAATATATTTTTTTTAAAGAACAGAGGGAGAACTCATAAATAATCTTACCTCAGATAATATATGTAGGATTTCAATTGCAACTTTGGAAAATAAGGTCTCGATGGCAAAGTTTTTACAGGGATATTGGGTTAGAGTGTACGTAAGTTTGGCATTTCTTTTATATTATGAACCTTTCTTGGTTTTACTACCTCGAAATAAAAGTTATATTCGAGGATGATGACAACTTTTACATTTTGAAGGATAAATATCCTAGGATTTCCAAGATTTGCTTAATGATGGAAGTATATATGTAAGTTATATGAAACCTAAGGTGTTTGGAATACCAGTTTTTCTCGCAACCTAAACCTAGCTGACTCTATAGATTTGCTGTAATTATGTCACGAACTAAGAAACATCCAGTTGCCGACTGTTGAAGAGGACTCGATGGTGGAGTACAAATCAGGTGATCCGTTTTCAGCTTTATCTACGGCGTACAGGGTTTAGGAGGACTCATTTCCTTATAGGTCTCACCAGTGACGGAGACAGAAACTAAGAATGAGGGGTGCTAAAAAAATTACATAAATATATGAATTTTAGTGGACTAAAATAACAAAGTGGATAAACTATGAATTATAACGTAAATATAAAAGTTTTTGGATTTTTTAATGGTTTTATGGGGGCAAGAGCCGGGGTTAATCAACCCTTGGTTCCACACCTATAGGTCGGTCACTCAAGAATGACGCTACGCAGGAGAGGTTCATCCTATAGTTCTAACAGACACATGCATACACATATATATATACACGTTCTACATGTAATCACTTATTTGAATCCTACCTTTTTGTTGCACCGAAATGAAACACACACTTCAGTATATACGAAGTATTGGATTACACTAATTGAGTGGCTCAATCAATTGTGAGCCACTCAATTAGTGTATGCACAATGTCAAGGTAGGTAAGGCAGGTTTCTTTCGGCGACCAAAAGTATTGCACATGCATGACCTGGATTTAGTAGCATAATCAAAATGAAAGAAACAAATTCATCGAGGCCGTAGATTATATACAGAGCTTTCCAGTTCTTCTTTCACTCTAAACTGTTGTGCCTCACTGCTTGGAACCTTGGAACTTATATTTGTTTTAGCTTTTTTTTGGTTCATTTTGATTTTCTGCATACCAACTTAGATAGCTTGTTGATTTTTTATTCGTAGCAAGAATATCATGCTTAATGATAGGTCACTGTTTTTTATAATGTTTTAGTAACAAGTACATCCAATGTTCCATAAACAAGAAACAGATCGCACGGGTGAGAAACCAGTGTAATTAAAAAACAATAACGATACTCCATGGATATGTATATGTAAGGAAAGTTTATGAGTAATCAATTTACTTTTACTTAAAATAATAATATACCTGTATTTGGTGACCAAAACATGCAAAAATACGGACATCAAAACCTTAAAAAATTCAGTCCCGACACAATTCCTCTTCCCTCCTCCAAATGGGATGAAACTTTTGCAGATAATATTTGATCCAATGTCCTGTATGTAATTTTAAAAACGCAGCTAACCAACTTAGTTTTGAATTTCTTAAAGAAACCATATCTTTGAGTCAATTCCATCACTTTCACCTCACTCGAAAATTAATTTATCTCACAGTGTACTTACATTCCATCTCCACGGATTAAAAGATAGGGGATCCTTAAAGTTTTCTGGGTTCATATGCATTGCCGTTTGAATAACGATGATTATCCAGCCTCTAGGAATTACATATCCTACGTACAACAAAATTAATAACATCATCGTAAAATTATTTGTATGCACTCGTCTCCGAAGGATTATTTTTCAGAAAAGCACAAAAGCGGACATATATATACCATTTTATGTGTACATCTTTATTTTCCTTTCTCACTATCCCTGGTAGACTGTTTGTCATCCTAAGTGTTTCATTAATGACCTGCAAGCATTATTATCCGGTATAGAATTAATGTTGACATATGAACACATTGGTACGTGGTATTAGAATTGTGATTCTTTAAGTGTTTCATCCGTTTGTATATCTTAGGCGTAAAAGTCATTGATTTGTATTCTTGCCATGTAAGTGGTGAATCAACATTTTCTCGGTTATGAATAATTGTTTGATGCTCTACCTGTTAGACAAAAGGTAAATTATAATTGTGCTATATAAGATTACTAATAAAAGTATTTTTCCGTTTGGATGGATTTGGTTGGCGAGGAATAATCGAGCTAGCTATGATGTATATATATACTGATATATTGAAACAGACGTATAGTACAAACCAAAAGTTCCTTCACAATCAAAGGCGCTTGCTGGTCTGTTAGGAACATCATAGCAACTCTGAAAGCTGTAGAAACTGTTTCAAAGCTAGCAAAAGCAAGTGCAATCATTATAACAGCTGCTAAATCCACGCTCATGAATTCCTCTTTTTTGACATCATCGATGAGTTGATCTAGAAAATCCCCTTTAGATTTTTCGGTCGAGTTTTGTCTCTCGCGTAGGATGTCCTTCATTAGTTGCCACACTTTCTTTTGATTCTGATTGCACATAGATATACAAATGGAGTTATATGAGCGTTATGTATGATTGTTGTAGCTATTTACATAATGAATGGTGAGTACCTTCATACATGTGTGATAAGTAGTACCCGGTACGTTAAGAGGAACGCTCATAAGACCTTTTACAAATTCAGACAACATCTTAACCAAATTATGTGTAGACTTAGTAGAGTCATAACCTAATTGTTCCTTCAATACCAACTCGATAACCATCTGTTGATGAAAGCCGCCAAACAATCAACAACAAAAATGTAGAATACGAAATTTCATAAACCAAATAAGAAGGGGTCGGGCATATATATACATACAATGGCAGTGCACTCTTTTACTTCGACGGAAGGTTCAGTTAACGAAGAATTTAGAGCTTGATTGACTATCAACTCAATTTTAGGGAGCATCTTCTCTTTCAAGCTTTCGTTGCCAACGTGATTGAGAACTAGATTTTTAAGATACTTATGAATGTATGCACTTGTTGTTGAGTTTATTAGATCCTCTCCGATAAACTTATCAAATGAATCCATGTACCACAAATGAACCGACTTCCCTTCTTCCATGAATATGTAGTTGCTGATCTCAGGATCGGTTGTAATAACCATCTTTTTACCTGCCAAACTAGTTTTGAACAGCTTCCCGTACCTGCAAATTAATTCTCGATTCATTAGAATCAAAATATACAGGCCGCGCGGATAGCCTAAGAAACGCAAACTGGAAGCTCATCCATGGAATGTTGTTGTTACCTGGCAACTCTCTTCTTTATGAAAGGCGGGGTATCCAAGGAGTAACTTGGGATAAAGAACTGTATGGTCTCTCCGATTAGAGGGAATCCCATTGAACCTGGCGGGAGTTTTCCATTTTTACACTTCGGGTTCCTCCATCTATAAGCATAATGGGTAAAACTGATTGTTCCCAGAGCAATCAAAAATAGTACAACAGCAGGCCACATGTTGACAATTAAGAGTCGGAATATCCAACGGAGTCTGCTACCCTCAAACGAGAAGTCAGGAGGAGTTATATAAGAGCATCTCAACAAAAGGTGCAAAAAAATCCAATGTGTCACTCGAAAAAAGAAAAATCACCTTTTATTGGAGATGCTCTAGGAGATCAATGTTGCTAGGTAAGCCAACCAAGAGCTAGGCTGGACTTTGAGTGAAGAATGGATAAAATCTTGGTAAATCTGAAATCTAGGAGAACCTAAAACCATTGAAAAGTATATTATTGTCTCTTTAAGTAAGCCTTGGGAATCTTTATTAAATTAAATTAATTTTGAAGTAGTTTTAATTTGTTTATCGTGATGCAGTCGTTTGTAGCAGATGGGGGAGCATTTACCCCCACTTGTCTATACCTCTGACTTTCCCCTTGTTAGCAGATTGGGTGGGTACGATAGGAAAATGTTAGTTGCATGTTTTTTTATTTTAAATACTAAATCCTGCTAGCTTTAATGTTCATTAAATGAGGCGTACTATCAAATATCAATTCGTTACAGAAACATAGTAATATTGAGATTTACGAACATGCATGAGATCGTAGAAAAAGATGCAGTTGTTACCGGGATTTGAGGTATGCAAATGAATCTTGTTTTCAAAATATTTATTTACTAAATCCTGCTTTAATTGCTTGAATCTTAACGTATCAATTAGATACGTCAACGAAGGAAAATCCTCAAAGTTGAGAATCTTTAATCGCCTGAACTCGACTTTTCTGGCACTGATCCCCACAGTTGAAAACCCTCTCCGTCCTAGTGAGTTTAGGCCCATTAGCCTTTGTAATTCCTCCTACAAGATTATTTCCAAAATCCTATCAAATCGGCTTAGGTCGGTTTTAGCTAAGATTATCTCTCCAGTGCATTCTGCTTTTATGCCAAAAAGGAAGATTACTGATAACATAGTTCTAACCCAGGAGGTAATTCACACAATGAAGAAAGATCATAAAAATGGTGACTCTATGGGGCTGAAATTATATATGAGCAAAGCTTTTGATAGGGTTAATTGGTCCTAGATACCTTCTTCAAGTAATGAATAAACTAGGTTTTTCTTCCGAGTGGTGTGCCTTGATAGAACAATGTTTTAGTACCCCATCTATATCAGTGCTTTGTAATGGGGTACCAGGGATATTTTTCACTCCCATTAAGGGGCTTAGACAGGGGGTCCCCTATCCCCCTATTTGTTTCTTATATGTATGGAAGGTCTGTCCAGATTGCTTAAGCAGGCTGAGGTTTCAAATAAAATTAGAGGTGTAAAGGTAGCAAAAGACAGTGTAGCAATTACCCACCCTCTCTTCGCCGACGATTGTCTAATTTTTACGAAAGCTTCTCTTAGTGAGGCTAGGAATTTACTAGAAACTGATAACATTTTTAATAAAGCAACCGGACAAATGATTAACTTTCAAAAGTATGGGGTTTTCTTCAATGATCAAACGCCCAACAAATTCAGCAAAATGATCATGAGAATCCTAAAAGTTCAAAAAAAATCAATGACCGATAACTATTTAGGAACTCCTCTCTTCATTGGTCGTGCCAAAGTGAAGTGCTTCGAATCTATGATAACTAGATTCAAAAGCCGACTTCAAAATTGGTCTGGGAGAACTCTCTCCCAGGCTGCTCGGATAATGGCTGTTAAATCAACCTTAGAATCTCTTCCCATTTACCAGATGGGATGTTATGTGGCCGCAACCAGCCAACTTACTTCCCTCCAAAGAGACTTCTGGTGGGGGAAGAAGGAAGGCATCAAAAGTTAGCATCTCAAGGCTTGGACAAGCCTTCATAAACCTATTCTGGAAGGAGGACTAGGATTCAGAGACATTACTTTTAACAATCTTGCTCAACTAGGCAGACTTACATGGAATCTTCTCTCTAATGCTGATGCTATGTGGGTAGTCGCGCTGCGAGACAAATACTTCAATAAATGTCGCCACGCTCTAGACCCAAGAATATCCAAGAACGGTTCTTGGATCTGGAAATGTATCCAAAAAGGTTTACATCAAATCAGACCTCATTGTATATGGGAAATAAGATCATGTGAATCAATCCACATTTAGGGGGGATAGATGGATTCCTTCCCTAGCTAGCTCAAACTCCACCTTCCTTAGCCACTGATTTTAATGGAACCCTAGTAAGTGACCTAATTTTCCAAGAGAAATGGAACGTTCCCCTTCTTCATATGATCTTCAATAACCAAACAGTCGCTGCTATAACTCTTATTCGTATCAACTCTAGTGGTAAGGACATACCTAAGTGGAGCCTCAACAATAATGGGATTTTCTCGTCAAAATCTCTTTATAACTTCATTCGGGGAAATAATAATTCACCAACCCCCTCGAGGATTCCTTGGACTGAAGTATGGGATATTGAAACATCTCCTAGGATCAAACTTTTCATTTTCAAACGTATTCAAGATATGATACCCACCACAGCGAAACTTTTCCAATATTCGGATATCCAGAATATTTGTCCTTTGTTCTCTCATTATAATGAAACTCTTGAACATTTGTTTTTTTCTTGTCCCTTTACAAGAAGTGTGTGGTTCGCCTCACACCACAATCCTTTTCCCTCTGATTCTTTTCCCCCCTCTGTTCAACAATGGATGCTTGAATGGACCACTAACCCAACAGGTTGGGATACCAGTCAAGGCCAGTGGAAAGCCATATGTGCTAACATAGTATGGCAAATATGGAAAGCACGTTGTGATAAACTGTTCAGGGGAATTACCCCTAACCCAAAACACACTCTTACTATTGCTCAAACGGAATGGATCCTTTATAAAAGACATTCTCAAGAATCCCACTCTAGACTCGCCCATAATGCTACTACTAATTATAAAATATTGACCTTGCCACCTACAGGGACTTGGAAAATAAACATCGCAGGTAGGTATATCTCTAACTCTCATGGGGGTTTCATTTCTCTTATTCTGAGAGGTTGTTCTGGTTGGTGCAGGGAAACGAGATGGATAGGTTGCAGAGCTCAAAATCAGGATGAGATGGATGCCCAGGAAATGCTAGAAGCACTCAATTGGATAAAACAGCTTGGCTACAACAACTTACAGATAGAAGGGAAAACAACCAGACTTACTAAGGAAATCGGAGAGGACTACAACACTATCAGCTGGACGGCCCTATCAAGAGTAGAAAAAATTAAAACTTGTATTAAGGATCTGCAGGATTTGAACATAAATGTAGTAGTAATTAATTGTTGTAAGGAAGCCAACAAGGTAGCTATTGCATTAGCTAACAAGGCAAATGCAATAGCAACCTTGGATTGCTATCCTCCTAGCTTTCTTTTTGAAACTCTTTCGATGGATAGACGTTTGACCTTGAACTCTACTTCAAGGACAAATGATATGTATCTAAACTCTTTCTAATATATTTATATTTTATTATAAAAAAAAAAACGAAGGAGATTTTTCCGTTAACCTGCTAGGATTTGCTCTTTGTTATGTGGGTTGCTTTGTTGTAGTTTTCTTTGTGATTTGAGCAAGGCATTTGCCTGGATCTTGGTTGTTGTGTTAGGTGCCATTTTTCTTGTTTAGATACGCCAACGTGGTGGTTAAGATCTTCGAGGTACATAATTAATATGCCGTTGTTAATGGCGCATCACATTCTAGCTCCCAGCAATGCCATGGCCGCTAAAATTCTGACGATCCATATTTTTTTATTTGTTTTATTCCATGCACGTTAAACTTTCGGGTAGACTTTTTGTCTGTAGATACAAAATATCGCTTAACCAATAAAAACTCGATAAGATCATTTAGCAACAGTCACTCGAAGGCAGAGACAACAAGTCTACTACATCACTCCTGACACACGTGATGACGTCACGAGAGTCACACTTAACATGTGAAGTCAAACGCAATGATAATACGGGCGCGATAAGATTGCACTTCTAGATCCGAAATAAGGGGCTTTATTAGTTGTACTCCACTATGTAACCTCCCTATAAAAGGGACTAGAAGCCATTGTACGCAAGAGAGAGCTTTTTAGGTGAGGAATTTAAGAGAGAAAATGTTATTTGTTCTCCAAGTTAAGGTTTCTCCATATTGTATTTTTGATAGTCCATGTTCTTAATTAAAATTACTTTGAGAATTTCTCCTCATGTCTTGGATCTGTTTCTAATTATCACTTGGGTGTAGCTTGTGGGATTTCTTGCAACTACACATTGGCGCATAGAAACAACTCAGATGAGTAAGAGGGATGTTCCTCACCTGTGAAGTTTTCAAAATGGTTTAAAACAATTGTTTGTTTGGTTTTTTTACATCTAAAGTTTATCCTTTCCTTTCAAGAGATTTGATGGTTTTCCCGGAACTTAGATCTAAAAAAGAGTTGAGTTTTCTATAAAAAGTTCTTATTATCCTAGCAGTCGTTCTTCTAGGTTTCAAAAGAACTTCTTATACTCTTTCAAAGAAAAGGAGAAATAACATTTCAGGTACAAAGATGGTAAGGATAGCATCTGGAGCAGAGCACGTCATAGCAGCAAGAAGGAGTATGCGAATTGCAGGAAGAAGAGGCGGCGAAATCGGTGAAACATCAGCCATGGGTCAAAGACTTAACCAAGCTCAACACGTAACACACTAACATGGACAAGAGAACAACTATGATGAAGTAATTTTGCACACAACAGATACGGACACGGCGGAAGAAAACGAGGAAAGGATCCCTGAAGAAGGACCAACTTCTGGGAATGAAGAAAATGTGACAATATGAGAGTTAAGGCGAAGATTAATTGAAGAAAGACGGAGAGAAGATGAGGAGAGAGCAGAATTAACGCGACAAAATGCTGCGTTGAGGGAAGAAAACAACAGACTTAATGAGGAAAGATCACGTACGACAACAAGGACAACCCGTGCGACTTCGACGTCAAGGATAAGCAGAAACACATCAAGGCGAAGCCGATCGCATCATAGAGATAACTGTATGGAGCATCAGCTGAACAAAAATCATATTGAACATCCCAACGTAGGAGATAACGTATCGCGTCGTACAACATCATAGAGAAAACAGAGCCGAACAACAAGGCGGAAATGATCGCGCTATAGAGCGACCAAGATAGAGAAGAATGAGACCTTATCGAAATCAGCAACATCGCACTAAGAGAAATGAAGAAGAAACACCGGATGATACAAGGGACGAAAGGCGAAGACATAGAAGGGACGATGTAGAAGAGCGAGAGTTTCAGGAAGAATTACGTCAGAGTCGACAGGAACATAGAGCAAGGGAGGCGAGACTAAAGAGACCAATGCAACAAGACCAAAACGTAAACCAAACAATACTAAGGGAGCTAGAAGAAATGAGGGAAATGATGAATAACACGCGAAAGGATGGAGGAAAAAGACAGCTTGCAGAAGCAATAGAAAAAGCAGGGAGATCACCGTTTGTGCATGAAATACAATACGCAGCAGTCCCCACGAAGTGCACTTTACCTACATTCACCAGCATCTTCGATGGAAGTACATGCGCGATCCAACATATCAAAGCGTATAACTTATCTCTGTTGCAGTGAGAGCACAATGATGCAGTATTATATAAATATTTTCTAGCCAGCCTTGCAGGGGAATCTTTGAAATGGTTTGATAGTTTGTATGTGGGAACTATCTCATCATTTTATCAGTTACAAAGCATATTCCTAGGAGCGTACATCAGCAATAACATGATGCGGTCCGGAATCGAGATGGTCTTTAGCTTAAGGCGAAGAACAAATAAAATTCTACGCAGCTTAACAACCCGATGGAGGACCATGTGCAGTGAAATGGATGGAAGATAAGAAAAAATAAACATGATCCTCGCTTTTATTAACGCACTGTTTCCAACTGACTTTTTATACACGCAGATATTTAGACTAAAAGATTCCATCAAGATGAAAGAGCTACACGAGTATCAGGAGGAATATATCGCCCTTGAGGAGAAGCAGAAGGAGATGGAATCATACCCCGTTGCATTTACCAACGCAAAGGAAGGAAACTCGAGACTTTTTCCACCAACAACAAACGTAATTACAAGCACCTCGCAAGAAAGTCAAGAAAAAACAATTACAGAAGATAGCCAGAAGCAGGTGGCTATGAACATCAGAGATTAAGAAATGTTTGACAGGGAATATAAATAGAGACAATACAATAACCAAGCAGGTAATAAAAAGATCAGAAGACTCGACAATCAAGGAGAAGGATATGGTGGTCAAAGAAGATATAACAATCAGTGGCCTGGAGGAAATACAAGGGTATGGGAAGAGATCAAAATGCCACATTTAAACACCGCGATTGATAAGATCTGGGAAGCGGTCATACTAATAAGAAATTCCAATTCCACCTAACCTGGGAGTGGAACCAATGTCAGGAAAACGTAGGCGGGAATTTTGTGCTTATCATCATTTCATGGGCACACAACAAATAACTGTCGAAATGTGCAAAAGATAATACTGAGGATGATCGGCCAAGGGAAATTAAACCATTTTCTAGCAACACAACAGGCAACTTTACCCCCACCACCCCAAGGACCAGCACCAAGATCAACAACAGGAGAGCAAACATACCTAATTGAGGTAGGAACGAACGCGCGGTGCCTACATTGCGACTCAATCATCCATTCATTCCAAGCTATAGATTTCCATGACAAAGTGTTAAGCCGGGTGCATGTACGAGACAATGAGGGGAGAGAAATACAAAGCATTGCACAAGTGTCGCCCTTACATGAATGACAAAAGCAACCATATCATTTGGTGCAGAAGACGCTCCAGGAGGTGGAGAATCACATACAGACCGTTGGTTGTTAGTCTAGAGATTCAGCCAAAATCAACTTGGGGGGAGGAGGACGATGAAGGAAAGATAACATGGGTGATAAATAGAATTCTCATAGATTCTAGGAGCTCTGTGGATATTTTATTCTACCACACATTCAAGACAATGGGCGGAAATGAATCTGTGCTTATTCCCTCAACTTAAAAGATATATGGCTTCAACGGTACTGCAAACAAGCCAAAGGGGAGATTGCAATGCGCATTCCACTCGGAAGCATAACAACCGAAGTGCCATTTTGTGTGGTTGATGTCGAATACCCTACAATGCTTTGATTGGTAGGCCTTGGCTGCATGGCATATTAGGCGTCGCGTCTACCTTTCATCAGTGCATTAAGTTCCTCTTGCCACTAGGCATAGGAATGATAAGAAGAGACATAACATAGGCAAGAACATGCAATGAGATAGATATTGAGCAAAGTGAGGGGCGCGTATATAAAAGAAGAAACTGGAAGAAATAAACGAAAGAAGAAAAAAGAAAAGAGAGGTTAATGGTTGATGCAGTAAGCAAGAGCGAAGAAATGAAACAGAATCACAATCAGGCGACAGAATCAGAATCACCAATGGACACAAAGACCACTGTGGGAGAAGGATCACGCACGAATGGTTCGGACACACTAGATGATAATGATTTCGCAAAGGGGGAGATTCTTTGAAGACAAAATGGGAAAAGTCATACACTATGAAGGACGAGAAGTGCGAGTTAATTGAAGGCAAAAATTCAGCAATCTTTGGAGTCAAGTTTATTTTAAGAAGCTTTTATCCTTAGGAAAAGTAGCGATGATGTAAGGGAATAAAATGAAGAAGAATGATTTCAAAAATGTAATGATCAGAAATATGATTGCGAAATGAAATTTTTCTACTTCAAATGGCTAGATGCCATGATTCATCAAACAAACAACAAATAGAAGGAAAACAAAGAAAACAAATAAGACCTCAATAGGAGGAAAAATAGTCAAAACCTTTAATTAGGGAGTCTAGGAATCCAATGATGGTATGCACCCTAGTTCGCATAAATGCAAGAGGCAAATAAATAAGACCTAACGCGCGTCACATTTGGGAAAACCTGGTAATGCATGACTCAGGGGAAAGCAATACCATCCTCGAACTTGAGCCATGGAATTAGGGCGAAATGAAAGCCTATCCGGCAGAGACTCCTGGGCCAAAAACACAGGGGAATAAATTATCTGACAAAGAGTGTAGAAATACGATCAGGGCGTCGCGATACACGGTTGAGCCAAGGGTTCCTGGGGTGTCTGGAGCATTTCCAATCATTCTTGGCAAGTCTTGGCTATGATACACTCAGTCCTCAAGAAACCCCAATTAGGGTGTGATCTCGTAACCAAAAGGCATATCGGTGGAGGGATAAGAGGTCACGAAAACAACTGATTGTTGGTAAAACCGGAGGGGAAGAGCCCAACCTAACCTTTAGGGGTAAACTTCCTTGAAGGGGGAGTCAGGGGGAATATAAAGGACGGAACCCTCCACTTGGGAGCTTAATTGTGTCAAAGACGGCAATGTCATGGGGATATTACTCAAGGGAGTACTTAAACCTATCGCATTGTCGCGCGAACATATCTTGCAGAGGCAATAATATGAAAAGATGATAATGCGAGATCAATGGACTACTACTTGAAAGAGTAGTGGTCGCCTGAGATTTTGCCGCCCGACCACAAATAATACCCCGGGGCAAATATAAGACCTATTAAATAGGGGGAGGTTATATAAGAACTCTACTTAGGGAGGTGTGAGGGTAAATTACTCGATGTCCACGTGTCAACATCTCAAGGGATGGTGTCATGATAAGGCGATAAGCTAAGAGCACCGAATCATACTCTAAAAAGGTGATTTCGTCTGAATCGAGACGCCTGCTACAACGTTACATGAATGACGTGTGTAAGGAGTGGTCTAATCGACTCAGATGGTCAAGCCTAAAAAGAAGGACTGTATTTAATGAAGGATCAGAAGAGACGTGGACGAATCTACATCGTATCAGAAGGCTCGGGCGATCTATACTATAACCCAAGGATGATGCAGCACGAGGTTCCCCAAGGAAGAGCAACACGATGACGTACGGAACGAGATGACTCGGAAGGAGAACCAAGCAGGCCATCATGAGGGATAGTATAGAACTCGTCCAAAGTAATGAGAAGATGTACGATAGCTCCACCATCTCGGCGAGACCAGGCCTTCACGAATTTAATTTTCCTATAAATACCAGTCCATGTAGAAGGAGATGAACATGTAATTTTAGATGGTCTTTCTACAGAGAATTCCTGAGAGAGATCTAGATAAAGAGAGAGTGAGAAATCTAAGTGATATTTGTAGCTCTTTCAAGGGTCATACCTTAATAAATAAAGAAAACATCTTCTTTCCCGTGGACATAGGTCTTCATTGCCGGACCACGTTATATGCTTGTGTCAATCTTTACTTTTCATGTTCTTTACATCTTGTTTATCTTTGAATCTTGAATGTTAGTAGTTTTATATCCTTTAGATCTACTTGGGTGTAGCCATCAGAAAAGATGCAACTACATTTTGGCGCTAGAAATAGGGAGGTATGAAGATCTAATCTACCTCCCTAGTAATAGCTCTATATTGTGTTCATAATCTCTTTGAGAGAAGTGGATTTCACACCACTGTGTAGAATTCTGTTCAAGTTCATGAGTAGATCTCGGACACAGCACGATCCACATGATCAGTGAAGTCCTGAGAATCATCAGATCTACGTCTTTTTCGTTGATTTTTTTTAAAATTGTCGTTATTTTTAGATTTCTTGTATCTTCCTCAAGACGCTCAGGAGAGTTGAAGATTGGAGTGAAAATGAAGTTTCAAACGCTTCAAAACAGCACTCAAACGATCTCCTCCATGAAAGGGCTGGGAAGAAGCTTAAGTCAGTAAACTTCATAAGAGAAAATATCATCCTATGAAAGTTAAAAAGACAAATTACTCATGATGTTCTTCATCTTTTGATAAACTCAAGATAATCCATAGTCTTCTTCTTAGAAATCTAACTCTAAGTCAAGGAGAAGGATTAATGAGTACATAATAATTCATCAAACTCAAAGTTAATTTTAAAATCAAGAGTTTAAAGATGATGAGAAATATTTCCTAAAATGAGAAAACGTACTCAATCGTCATAACTTGGTTTTTTACCAGTACAGGTATGACATGTAGAAGGAGGTATTTTTCTCAAAAAAAAAAGACGGACAAAATGCTTTTTTCCTATAACTAAAACTTTATGCAATTAGGGAATGTTTTGACATCTTCACATGTCTCAAAAATTTACTGAAAAGTCTTCCTGTACTAAACCGTCCAGTCTGAACTATGGCTTAGTAATTGCATATGACCTGCAAACTTAGGGTCCCACTTTTCTGAAAGAAAAGACAAATTAAGTATTATTGCATATATCGCAGGTAAGGCAATGGTGATGAGACGATCCGCTCGCACGAGCCAAGGTGAAAATGGCGGATCCCAGTCTGAAAGACTAGACGAGATGGAGCCAGGCGAGGCTATACACAATGGTGTACTCCCAGGAGAGGGACAACCCGATAACCAATATCGGGGAGGGTTAACAAAAAACTCTAGCTCTGACTAAGAGGGAAATCCCTTCGAAGGACAGGACGATATCCAACTAACTCAACCAGGAGGGTTGAATCCTTTGCCAAGGCAAACGGTAAACAACGAGGCAAAGAAGGATGGCACTTCTAACCTCGGAGATGCCACTGCGACTCTGGCAGCAATTCTAAAAGCGCAGAAGGTGTAGGAAGATAGAATGATAAAATTAGAACGGCGTAACAAAAGGCTAGAACGGAAAAACCGTAAGCTAAAACGCAAAACAAAGAAAAAGATGCCACTCCCCATCATAGAGGAGACCCCCAAGGAGGATAATCCTTTCGAAAACTTGCAGGACGATGAACGAGTTCACATCCCTGATACCTCAAACGAGGAGACGGAGGATCGCTTTCCCAAAGGTTGCTAAGGGGTCCCACATGAGAAGGAGTGTCCGTCTGAGGGATCGTCCGATGTCGATCCCTAGCATAGACGAGAAAAGAATAAAGACGAAACTAAAACCAACTGCGTGGCCGATAACCACGCAGCCATAAACCCCAAACGAGTGGAAACATCGAAGTCAACTCGCTCCAAGATTGTGTCGTACGTCTAACAATCAGACGAGGACTCAGGACGGTTAAGGTATCACCGCCCGGAGGGTTCCTTCTCGCCCGAGAGAGCACAAGTACGAAGGAAGAATGCCGAGACAAGGCACAACGATGAACAATTACAAACCCGACTCTGTTAACTCGAAGCAATGTGCATAGAGGCCACAGGGAAACAAGGAGGCCAAAAGTTGGCAGAAGTAATGCAGGAGGAAGGACACCCCCCCCTAGCAGGAAGCCTACTGGCTCAACCATTTCCAAGTAAATGCTCGCTCCCAACATTTGCATCTCCCTTTGATAGACGCATTTATGTGTCTATTTTCATCTCTTTTATGTATAGTGTTAGTACCCATTTTTGTACTAATTTTGGTGTTTTATCCCTTGTAGGTGTATTTTGGAGGAATAGGCTTTTGCGGGAAAATTGGCTCGAAAAGTTGTTAAAGGTTCCAGGGAGGACATTTGCTATTCGGACTCTCATTTTGGATAATGGGTAACCCATTTCCAAGCAGCTGCTAAGCACAGACCGAGACTGGATAGGGGGAGGACAAATTTCTTCACGTTTTCAAAAACAGAAATTTGGCGGGAAAATTTTCAGAAAACAGACGATTTTTTGGATGGATTTTTGATCGATTTTTAGGGAGATTAAAGGGCTGAATTTGATTGGGTTTGTTCCTATGGACCTAACAGGCGAGGTAAGGGTGTTGGAATGGATCCAAAGTGGCTAGAACTCGAATTGGAAGCGAAAAATGGTTAAAATATCACGTTCTATTTTTGGGAAGTTTCTTGGTTTATTTTTTAGAAATTTACGTGAAGAAGAGGAAGGAAACTCTTATTAAGGACTTGTTTCTATCAAGGGAGGAGTTTGGACAATCGAATGCACGTGAAACAGAAGAAAAAAAAGAAATAACTTAACGTGCTGTGGAGGAAAAAACCAAGTTTATTCTCGAATTTTCTTTGCTCTACTATGTATAAAAGGGTTGGTTAGGGTCCTAGGAGAAAAAGGAAGAAGTTAGGGGAAGTTTAGAGCCTTAGAGAAGCTAGAAAAATCATTGGAAGAAATCACGTTCTGATGGTAAAGCCGTGGCCGGAGAAGAAGAAGAACATAAACAGCAGAAAAAGACAGTCGCAGATTCTGTGACCGTAACTTTCAAACTTTAAACCTTTTGTAACAATTTTTCCAACAGTTATCTTCACTTCGCAACGGTTTCTCTGTAGAAATAGGTTTCGTAACAATTATATTCGTTACAGAACCCGCTGTTTAGAACTTTTCACTCTTTTAATCAACTTTTGAACACCAAAGATGTATTTTGAGCAAGAGATTAATATGAGGAGCTAAACCCCTTAGCCGAGGCGACGGAGGAAGCCATTGTTCCATGAAAAGTGGTATAATTCTATTTTTATTATTTATTGCAATTATTTTACATGATTTTTTGCATAGAATTTAAAAGAAAAAATTGGTTTTTATTGAGTAGTTGTGAAGCGTTTTGATGGGACATGCTTAGTTTTAATACTTTTGATGTTTCATGCTTCGTGCTTACAATTATTACTTCAAGAACCATACTAGAGGCAAATATTAGAATCACTTTAAAGAAGAATATTGCATG
The DNA here is from genome assembly GCA_023531105.1 of Papaver atlanticum. NCBI lineage: Eukaryota > Viridiplantae > Streptophyta > Magnoliopsida > Ranunculales > Papaveraceae > Papaver > Papaver atlanticum. The sequence goes on along the minus strand of JAJJMB010001820.1, from coordinate 432,222 downwards.
AATATTGATTAGAGTTTATCAATTAATTGGTCAATGGTGGAATCCAAAGTCTCGGTGTCTTTTTTATAATTTGATACAATTTTATTATAGTTAATTTGAGTCTAAAAGAATCCTTCACAAGTTCGAGCATCGAACCTTTTCACCACTATTTTTACTACAATTAAAACTCACATCACCCTTCAATGGGATCGGTGATGTAATTGAACATCTCAGATCCTACCATATGACACTAACTCAGTGGAATCATTACGATGTAGTGATGTGTAGGTTTTTTCCAACCAGTCTAAAGGACGAGGCCCTAATGTGGTTCAATAACTTTCCGAAGGAGTCGGTCAAGTCGTTCGCCCACTTATCCGAGTTATTCCTAGAAAAATAAATACATAACAACCAAGTAAAACCAGAAATTGACATGCTGTTCCAATTAGCTCGAGGACCAAACGAGTCACTCTTCTCTCTGGTAACTCGCTGGAGAAAATGATGTGCCGAGATCGGAAGAGTCCCAGAGGCCTACGCGATCTTGGGCTTCAAAGACAGTCTGAGGAAGACAGACCCCATATTTATCCGCATGTACGAGACCATGCCACCTAACCTAGGAAAACTGAGAGAAATTCAATAGGACTACACATCCCTTGAGGAACTCCAAGACGATACCTATGAAAAATTGGTAAAAGGAACCAATAGATGAGCAAATGTGGTAGAACCACAGAACCCTCAGGCGCCAGCCCAAGGAACAGGGCGACCTAACAACGGGCCAGCTCAGTTCGATAAACATCGAAGTGGAGGATGGAAAGGGTGAGACCAAGCCCAACAAAAGAATGGAAAATTTGTAGACCCATTCTACACAAAGATAAATACCCCTATATCCGAGATCTTTAAGAAGATCGATGGTACATTCAGGATCACCTATCCATGGAATAGGGGACAACAGCCCGAGCGAGCTAAGAACATAATAGATTTATGTGAATTCCACCAGTTTTATAGCCACACGATAGACTCGTGTAGGGATTTTAAGAAAATGGTGCAAGACATGATTGACGAAGGAAAACTTCAGGAGTTTATCGTGCAACCAGCGATCCAACCAGTGGCAGGACCACCCGTACATTGCGTGGAAATACCAAGCGAGGCACAATACTTAGGATGCAATATGATATCGCATTCAGTAATCATTGCTCCCACACCTGAAGGAAATATTACAGGACGAATCCACAAACGAAACTTCGAAGGTGACGAAGTCTTCAATGTAGCAAAGGAACCCCCCATGGAGGAGTGGATGAATATACCAATCAGTTTTTCAGCCTCTGAGGCACCTGACGGAGGACGAAACCACAACGATCCACTGGTGGTTACGATGGTTATTGTGCTCCCCGAACATGAGGGCGAGGAAGAAAAGCCTAAGGTATTGCCATGGGCCATGCCTACGATACTAATAGATGGAGGAAGTTCTGTCGAAATCTTATTTTAGGAAACGTTCAAACAAATGGGTCTTAGAGATGAATGCCTAATACCATTTACCTATAATATATTTTGCTTCAATGGATTGTCGACCCGCCCAAGGGGCGAGGTTACCCTAGAAATCCGTGTAGGAAAAATCATCACCCTAATCACTTTCTGTGTGGTAGATGTACTTTCACCCTACACAGCTATTGTCGGGCGATCCTGGGTCCGTGGGATCAAATGGGTCACCTCGACCTATCACCAGAGGCTAAGGTTCCCAACACTCGATGGGATCGCAGAGATCATGTGAGACTCAGGGGAAGCTAAGTACTGTTACAACATGGACAAACAAAATGGCGAGAACATAGTAAATTCCCCAAATCAAAGAAAAAGAGGGCAAAGGACGCTAAAAACCAGGCCAAAATCGATGCTTGAATAACAATAACGAACGAAGAAATGCGCTCGGGTAATGTACCCACATCGGGCAATGTTCTCATCTCGGACTCATCTATGGAGCCCGTATAGCAATTACAGAGCCTCTCCGATGACGGAGAGCTTAGGTCAAACTTCTCAAGCTCGGAACCTAAAAAGGAAGTAAACATCAGAACACCTGAGGATCCGGGTATAGTTAAGATTGAAACTCTCCTTGGCAGAGGGGAAGAGGAGAAAGCTCTGAAAATACGAGGGTACCCAAATATACCTCAATCTAAAACTTTTCCACCTATAAGTCCTTTTCCGAAAGTGATTGTCTATGGACTGAGTCGAGACAATACAACTAATCGGTTCACACTTTGTGTGATCGTCTATGGATACGAGATCGAGACAATACAACAACGAAGTATGTTTACATGATAATAGGTTCGGACTTAACCAAACTCTAGGGATTGTCTATCAAGTAATATAGGAATTAACGTTTGTGCGATTTACTTTAAATTATAATAAACACAATTATAATTGCGGAAAATACAAGTAAATGACACAGCAAGATTTTGTTAACGAGGAAACCGCAAATGCATAAAAACTCCGGGACCTAGTCCAGAATTGAATACTCTCAGAATTAAGTCGCTATACAAAATTAAACCAACTTAGTATAGTTGAGACCAAGAAACTAAACCTATAGGTCACCTAGTTTCCTCAGTATCCCCGCGCCTCAAACTTGCAGTAAGTCATGCACTTAGAAAAATTCCTTTGGTTCATATTCCAAACAGTAATGGAACAACAAATCTGTTCGGTAACCACTCTTTTCAAACAACATGATATGAGTCTGACAAAGGCTCTTCCGTTTAACCAATAAACTCCTTTGTCGGGTCCTTAGAACAATCTCTCAACAACTACCGAAGTAATTGTTAGACTATGCAATCAATACTATTAATCACAAAGAAGTGTATTGATGCCGATCTACTCAATTAATCAATCCAATTTATCACAAAGATAAACCGATTATAGTTGGATCCCTTTCCAGCTGAAACAAGTATTTTGCACACCAAAGATTATGACCCCAAAAAATCTTCTTGTCTTCAAATCTTCTTTGATCTTCAATCAGCACCTGCACACAATCAACTTGAATCTCTTGTGATCAATCACACACCGAACGGAGTCTGTTAACGTTGGATTATCACAAGATGTCTTTAGATATACAAACAGTCTAAAGATCCCCGTCGAAACTTCGATCTAGTTTGAGTGAATCTTATATCAGAAGAGAAGATTCTCAAGCATAAACAAACTAGGTGCAATCAAAGTTCAACAACCGTTAGTCAATCAAATCAATCGAAAACTAAAATGAACTGCAATTATCTAGTTTCCCACCAACGGTACTAATAGAGCTTCTCAATCCCAAAGAAGTCTTTAAACCGAGCGGCCGTAAGAGATTTCTCCTAATTAGAGTACCTTCCTCTCTGATAGGCGGCTCCACCAGTAACAACACAACTGAGGTAGTTTTGCTGGCTCTGAGGTTAGTTTTCTAGAAATGCAAACTTCAATATCTATAGTCAAGGAAGTTTGGACACCAAGAAATTTCCAAAACCGAATATTCTCAAAGATTTGCAATACACACAAAATCGGTTTTCATAACTCCTGGAAATGCACTGTCCAAATATTGACCGAAATCCCAATAGAAAAATCTATAATCAGTAAATGCACATTACTAATTATTATTTTCTAAAGATATGCATTTAATTGCTGGAAATTAAATAGCATATAAAAACAAAGAAACATTAATTAAAAGATTCTCAATTTATTTTGACCCCGGGATTCTCCTTTAGCTATTAAGGAATATCTTTGAACAATTAATGATAAGAGTTACTGCACATGTTCAAAGTATGTCGACATCTTTACTTTGTAAGTCCTTTTTCATACTTACAATCTTGGAACCGATTTTCCACACTTCCGAACGAATTTAGAATTGGTTCATCTGACTTCCAAGAACTATGTGATTGATTATCCTATCAAATCACCAATCATGGGTTTCACGGTTCTACCAAAACAAGTTCGGTTCTACCTCCATGTGAGTATTGTGCATAGTCACGCTAGTTACCAAAACTCGGTTGACTAGGTACTAGGATCGGTTCCCCACATACTTATGGTAACTACCTGTATTTGGTGTACATGTCCATAGGATCGGTTCCCCAAAAACTACAAACTTGTTGCACATGTTCATAGGATCGGTTCCCCCATCTACTAAAAACGTGTTGCAACTCTTACAAGGATCGATTCCCCTCTTGTAAATTTGTTGCACCTCTTACTAGGATCGGTTCCCCAATGGCTAGATAAAAGTTTCTATTTACAAGGCATCGATCATACCATCTTGAGTGATTACTTAAGATCAGTTTCACTAATAAAAGTCATACCAATACATAAGTCAGGCCTTGTGAA
>JAJJMB010001820.1:204866-422917 GCA_023531105.1 Papaver atlanticum | reverse complement strand
TTCACAAGGCCTGACTTATGTATTGGTATGACTTTTATTAGTGAAACCGATCTCAAGTAATCACTCAAGATGGTATGATCGATGCCTTTTAAATAGCAACTTTTATCTAGCCATTGGGGAACCGATCCTAGTAAGAGGTGCAGAAAATTTACAAGAGGGCAATCGATCCTTGTAAGAGGTGCAACACGTTTTTAGTAGATGGGGGAACTGATCCTATGAACATGTGCAACAAGTTTGTAGTTTTGGGGGAACCGATCCTATGTACAAGTGCACCAAATACAGGTAGTTACCGTAAGTATGTGGGGAACCGATCCTAGTACCTAGTCAACCGAGTTTTGGTAACTAGCTTGACTATGCACCGTACTAAGATGAAGGTAGAACCGAACTTGTTTTGGTGGAACCGTGAAACCCATGATTGGTGATTTGATAGGATAATCAATCACATAGTACTTGGAAGTCAGATGAACCAATTCTAAATTCGTTTGGAAGTGTGGAAAATCGGTTCCAAGATTGTAAGTATGAAAAAGGACTTGCAAAGTAAAGATGTCGACATACTTTGAACATGTGCAGTAACTCTTATCATTAATTGTTCAAAGATATTCCTTAATAGCTAAAGGAGAATTCCAGGATCGAAATAAATTGAGAATCTTTTAATTAAGGTTTCTTAGTTTTTATATGCTATTTAATTTCAAGCAATTAAATGCATATCTTTAGAAAATAATAATTAGTAATGTGCATTTACTGATTATAGATTTTTCTATTGGGATTTCGGTCAATATTTGGATAGTGCATTTCCAGGAATTATGAAAACCGAATTTGTGTTTATTGCATATCTTTGAGAATATTCGGTTTTTGAAATTCCTTGGTGACCAAACTTCCTTGTCTATAAATGCTGAAGTTTGCATTTTAGTAAACTAATCCTCAGATCCAGCAAAACTACCTAGTTGTGTTGTTACTGGTGGAGCCGCCTATCGGAGAGGAAAGTACCCTAATTAGGAGAAATCTCTTACGGCCGCTCGGTTTAAAGACTTCTCTGGGATTTAGAAGCTCTATTAGTACCGTTGGTGGGAAACTAGATAATTGCGGTTTATTATTAGTTTTCGGCTGATTGTGTGCAGGTGCTGATTGAAGATCAAAGAAGATTTGAAGACAAGATTACTTTTTGGGTTCATAATCTTTGGTGTGCACAATACTTGTTTCGGCTGGAAAGGGATCCAACTATAATCGGTTTATCTTTGTGATAGATTGGATTGATTAGTTGAGTAGATCGGCATCAATACACTTCTTTGTGATTAATAGTATTGATTAAATAGTCTAAAAATTACTTCGGTAGTTGTTGAGAGATTGATCTAAGGACCCGACAAAGGAGTTTATTGGTTAAACGGAAGAGCCTTTGTCAGACTCATATCATGTTGTTTGAAAAGAGTTGTTACCGAACAGATTTGTTGTTCCTTTACTGTTTAGAATACGAACCAAAGGAATTGTTCCAAGTGCGTGACTTACTGCAAGTTGGAGGCGCAGGGATACTGAGGAAACTAGGTGAACTATAGGCTTAGTCGCTTGGTCTCAACTATACGAGGTTGGTTTGATTTTGTATAGAGGCTTAATTCTGAGAGTATTCAATTCTGGACTAGGTCCCGTGGTTTTTCTGCATTTGCGGTTTCCTTGTTAACAAAATCTTGTTGTGTCATTTACTTTTATTTTCCGCAATTATAATTATGTTTATTATAATTTAAAGTAAATCGCACAAACGTTAATTCCTATTTTACTTGATAGACAATCCCTAGTGTTTGGTTAAGTTCGAACCTATTATCAAGTAAACATACTTCGTTGTTGTATTGTCTCGAACTCGTATCCATAGACGATCACACGAAGTGTGAACCGATTAGTTGTATTGTCTCGACTCAGTCCATAGACAATCACTTTCGGAAAAGGACTTATTGGTGGATTTTTTTTAGATTGAGGTATATTTGGGTACCCTCGTCTTTTCAATTGGTATTAGAGCTGGCAAACACGAAAAAGATCTAACAATCTGTGTTTGGTGCGATCCAACCTATAAGACTGGAATCTAAAAATGGTTTTTATAGAATTTGATAATGTTTCAGTTAACGTAAAGCAAGACATCAAGAGTTTTGAATTAACACTTGATGATGGCATCTACGATTCAATATCTGAAGAAATCATCTCAATAGAATCTACTAGACAAGTTAATCTTGTTAATGATGTTGAAACCGATGACAACTGGAATATTTGTCTAGAAGAAAGGATGGATGAAATTTCCGATGATGATTACTCATATTTTGAACGAGAAGTAGAAGAGGATATCACAGAATACTCTAAACTACTGAATCCTTTGAAAAATAAAAAACTGAGATTTTCAGATTTCGTTGGTCTTATGACTCCTCTTTGTCGTGAGAACAAGAAATTGAAGAAGGTTTTTCAAGGATATTATATTGGTTACCAAATTAGTGATTCTCTTCTTAAAGATCGTACAGACGAGCTAAATTCTAAGAAATTAGAATGTGAAAATCTTCGAAGAGATCTCTTTTTGTCGAAAAAGAAACTTGTTGAATCTGAAGCAAGGGGTAATTCTCAACCAAAGAGTTTTGAAGAGAAAGAAGGTATATATTTCTCACGAGAAAAACATCTTAAGGCTGATCTAGCTGGTGCTCTTGATAAAATCAAGACATTGGAAGAAGAAATTTTGGACCTTAAAAAGTTCAATGTTATCTCAAATAATTTAACCTCAATGTTAGAAGCAAGTAGAAATCATCATGATACACGAGGATTGGGCTATAAGGGAATAGATGCTTCAAATATTAACAAAGAGGTAAAATTTGTTAAAGATACTAATTCTTCTCAACCAGAGGCTTCCACTGTTGTCAAAAATGATACTATTTCTTGTAAAGAAGTAAAGCCAGTCAATCCTAAGAATTTTGTTCAACCAGCAGCAATCAAAGAGAGCACTTCTTCTAATGTCAAGAAATCAACAACGTTGAACAAGGATAAGAAGAAGAAGAGGAAAACTCGTCGAGCTCCAATGCAAAAGGATCCACAAAAAGGTAACACTAAAACTCATACTTCGTATGTTTATATTAAGCATTGTTATTATTGTGGCAATAAAGGGCACTTGCAATGGGGATGCAAAGTTCGTAAGATGCAAGATGGACTTTCTTTTGTATCAAACGAATTGGCTAAGTTTGCTCCACAAAAGAACTCAGATCGCTATTGTCCTAAGTTCAGGCAAAGGAATTATTATAATGATAGTTCAAATTTTTCCTATTGCTCGACAAGGTCATCTCATAAAAGACCCTATTATAGAAAGAGAGATGACTTTGCAAATGCAAAGACAAGATCTGATGATCCAAATTGGAGATAGGATGTTTCGCAAAATATCCAAAAGGACAATGGTTCTAATGGTATGAAGGAGAAAGCTACTCTTGCGAAACCCAACTCTAAATGGGTCCCAAAGTCCTCCATAGCCAAGAAGGGACCAAAAGTTAGTCACAAGAATGACTCTCAGCTGTTCATTGTTGGTGACAATAATTACAAGAGTCTCCTTGAAAGACTAAAGAAAGACATCATGTCTGAAATCTCTTGTACTAGTAAAGGTTGTGATAACGACACTCTTCATCACAAGTCAAAGAAGAAAAACAAGAGATGGAACAAGAGAAAACAAACCAAGCAAGATGTCAGGAATGATGATTCTGTCTTAGTCACTCATGAAGAACAAGACAGGGCTCAACTCAACACAACCTAGTTGTGTTAGAATGTGCATGCTCACCTTGGTGATCAATCTTTTGAAAGGTGAGGAAGTACATGAAACTGAGCACGTGATCTCTCGGTTATTATATGACTAATTAACACCTTTAGGGAGATTTATTTTCTTCTATACTCATACTTTATCTATCCATATTTGAGGTTTTGATATAAACGGTAATTTAGAGTTTATGATGTTGATATCTACTGATCATATATGTGTAGCTCTTATTTTTACGGTTAAAACAAGCCAAAAATCACCGAATTCGGACATCGTATGCAAAAGTTATGTAAAAAACAGTTTTAGTGTTGTGATCCGTCACAAGTAACTCTTGGGAACCGATCCTAGTGATAGGTGCAATGTAGGGTACCGATCCTAGTGATAGGTGCATACGAAGGAGAGTAAATCTGTTTTTCCCATAACTTCTTCGTCCGAACTCGGAATGACCTCATTCTTTTTGCGTTGGTTTCGCAATTCAATTCCCTACAAGATAGAGGTAATTAAAATACTTGATTATTTGTTTAAAATTTATGGTGTATTGCATTTGTGTTTATGGGATATTTGATTTCGGTTTCATTACCTTAATATTCGATCTCATATGTGTGAACCCTTATGGTTTGGGTGACTTTTTGATTTAGCGGGATTAAGTTCTAGCCCATGTTGGTAGGCTTTGTCAAAGGATTATGAGGGGTTCCGGTAGAAACAATATGTGAAAAAGTCACAATACGTTGAATCTTTTGGTTTAGCATAAAAGCATATGTGTATCGAGGTTTAAAATGTTGCATCGCATAGTTAAAACCGGTTTTCAACCTTTCTCTGGTAAAGGTTGCTCTTTGTTGTTGTTCTTTTATTTTGGCGGGAGGATGACAACTTTAATGGGGGGGAGTTCTAAGTGAACTTGCGCTTAATGACATATCTTAAGGGGAGAAGAGGATGCGGAATTTGAGGTAACAATCTTGTTAGTTAATTGTTTTCCTGTTTAAGAAAAGCATGATTTTATTGCATATATTTGTTGCTTTTTCTTAACAAAATTTTCGGTACAATTGATGTTTATTCAATTATTTGTGTATGGATGTTTGATTGTGATTCAATTGTTTCCGGTTAAGAAAAACTATTGTTATCTTTCGTTATTGTTTGATATCAATTGTTTAGGCTTAGAAAATTTCGGTGCAATTGCGGTGCTATAATGTCTATGTTTGTTTTAATTGCTTCCGGTTAAGATAAATGATTATGCAAGTTGATTTATTTGGTTTGTATGGATTGCTTATGGCCTAACAAAAGGTTTCGGGATCATTTGTTTAGTCCAAGTGATTTCCGGATAAGAGAAACTAAGTTTTTCGAATCTTAATTAGACTTATCAAATGTGGAGGTTTCGGTTATTCAAGTCTAACCGAATGCCTTAACAAGAATTACTAGTTAACTAACCTAGTATTTGTCTTGTTTAAAAGTGAAAGGTCTAAGTTATTATTGAGAATAATTAGAGCATGATGAGAAAAATAAAGTTAATTCTGATCTTTATTTTGGTCTTATCGAACAAGCGATTGTATTTGTACAATCGGTTTAGCAAAAGAACTAAGGTGCTTAGTCGATTTTTGATGTGCTAAACTATTAGAGAAAATTGCTTCGGGCAATTGTTTCCTAGATAACATGCTAAAACCAAATTAATTGTAGTTTCGGTTTTAATATTGGTTATCTAAAATGGTGTGTAAAACTCTCGTGCTTAGCTCTTATAGGTTTGCAAATTCTCTTTGTGAGATTTGTAAGATCCTTTCTGTTTGTCCTTTATTTTTTCGTTTCTTTGTCATTTTGTGACAAAAAGGGGGAGAAATATAAGGAGTAAAGAAGTGATATTGACTTGTTGTGAGTTGGTATCACTAAGGGAAAGGACATTTGTGCTAAAACGTTTATTCTAACGAAAAGAGTGAAAGCATAGACTAAGGGGGAGTCACATATCATATGATACGTAGTTATGAGGAACTACATGAAAATAACAAAGACGTGCGGATTGAAAATCTACCTATCTTACCTTTAGGGGGAGTATTAGCTTTGTTATTATAATGTCAGCAACGGCATTTAAGGATTGAATTTAATGCAGGTTTTTTGCTGTTAAACTTGGAATCAAGCGTATGTGTGTAATGAATTCTTGTAATTTGTTTATCCTTATAATGTAAGAGTTTTTTCACTAAAATTGACAAAGGGGGAGATTGTTAGAGCATAGCTCGGTTGAACCCACCAAGCGTTGGTATGTAAAGTTTGGTTGTCATATTTTAGTGAATCAAAACTCATTTAAAGAATCGCTTGATTATATACTAGAGTCAACTTCGTATAGGGTAGCTTGAAAGTGTTAGGATATGAGACTTACAAGTATTACATGAAGACTTGAAGAATGTGAAGAAGTATGGAGCTACAACGACAACATCATCCTTCCCCTTGAGGTTAGTAATATTTGACTTGATCTGTTTCATTCCCTAACGTATCTTTCAAGTCGTGCATATTGAAAACATAACTGCGAAGCTGTGTATGATACTCTAGTTAGACATAGTATTAAGGAATACAATATGAGGTTTATTGCTTAGCCATTAAATTTTGAATATATGACATCGACATGATCATATGAATGCTATTGTGATTATGTATGGGTATGAGTGAAGATTTCATCCTAGGAAACAATGTTTTACATTCGTTTAAAGGAAATAAGTTTATAAACTCGTTTTGTGAATCGAAAGGGAAATCGCTAGGCTTAATGGTATTATTATTCATTGCAAATCTATTTTGAATTACCAATATGTGTGTTTAGTATAACCGCTAATAAACTTGTTTATGTATCTTGGTAAAACTATTCACAAGACCTGACTTATGTATTGGTATGACTTTATTAGTGAACCTATCCTATGGACATGTACACAAAATACAGGTAGTTACCATAAGTATGTGGGGAACCGATCCTAGTACCTAGTCAATCGAGTTTTGGTAACTAGTGTGACTATGCACAATACTCACATGGAGGTAGAACCGAACTTGTTTTGGTAGAACCGTGAAACCCATGATTGGTGATTTGATAGGATAATCGATCACATAGTTCTTGGAAGTCAGATGAACCAATTCTAAATTTTTTTGGAGGTGTGGAAAATCGGTTCCAAGATTGTAAGTATGAAAAAGGACTTGCAAAGTAAAGATGTCGACATACTTTTAACATGTGCAATTACTCTTATCATTAATTGTTCAAAGATATTCCTTAATAGCTAAAGGAGAATCCCATGATCAAAATAAATTCAGAATCTTTTAATTAAGGTTTCTTAGTTTTTATATGCTATTCAATTTCCAGCAATTAAATGCATATCTATAGAAAATAATAATTAGTAATGTGCATTTACTGATTATAGATTTTTCTATTGGGATTTCAGTCAATATTTGGACAGTGCATTTCAAGGAATTATGAAAACCGAATTTGTGTTTATTGCATATCTTTGAGAATATTCGGTTTTGGAAATTCCTTGTTGTCCAAACTTCCTTCTCTAGAATATTGAAGTTTGCATTTCTGGCAAACTAATCCTCAGATCCATCAAAACTACCTAGTTTTGTTGTTACTGGTATAGCCGCCTATCAGAGAGGAAAGTACCCTAATTAGGAGAAATCTCTTACGGCCGCTCGGTTTAAAGACTTCTTTGGGATTGATAAGCTCTATTAGTACCGTTGGTGGGAAACTAGATAATTGCGGTTTATTATTAGTTTTCGATTGATTAGATTGACTAACGGTTGTTGAACTTTGATTGCACCTAGTTTGTTTATGCTTGATAATCTTCTCTTCTGATATAAGATTCACTCAAACTAGATCGAAGTTTCGACGGGGATCTTTAGACTGTTTGTAGATCTAAAGACGTCTTTTGATAATCCAACGTTAACAGACTCCGTTCTGTGTGTGATTGATCACAAGAGATTCAAGTTGATTGTGTGCAGGTGCTGATTGAAGATCAAAGAAGATTTGAAGACAATAAGACTTTTTGGGCTCATAATCTTTGGTGTGCACAATACTTTTTTCGGCTTGAAAGGGATCCAACTGTAATCGGTTTATCTTTGTGATAGATTGGATTGATTAGTTGAGTAGATCGGCATCAATATACTTCTTTGTGATTAATAGTATTGATTGCATAGTCTAACAATTACTTCGGTAGTTGTTGAGAGATTGATCCAAGGACCCGACAAAGGAGTTTATTGGTTAAACGGAAGAGCCTTTTTCAAACTCATATCACGTTGTTTGAAAAGAGTTGTTACCGAACAGATTTATTGTTTCGTTAGTGTTTGGAATACGAACCAAAGGAATTGTTCCAAGTGCATGACTTACTTCAAGTTGGAGGCGCATGGATACTGAGGAAACTAGGTGAACTATAGGTTTAGTTGCTTGGTCTCAACTATATGAAGTTGGTTTGATTTTGTATAGCGGCTTAATTCTGAGAGTATTCAATTCTGGACTAGGTCCTAGGGTTTTTCTGCATTTGCGGTTTCCTTGTTAACAAAATCTTGATGTGTCATTTACTTTTGTTTTCCGCAATTATAATTGTTTTTATTATAATTTAAAGTAAATCGCACCAACGTTAATTCCTATTTTACTTGATAGACAATCCCTAGTGTTTTCTTAAGTCCGAACCTATTATCAAGTAAACATACTTCATTGTTGTATTGTCTCGAACTCGTATCCATAGATGATCACACGAAGTGTGAACCGTTTAGTTGTATTTTCTCGACTCAGTCCATAGACAATCACTTTCGGAAAAGGACTTATAGGTGGAAAAGTTTTAGATTGAGGTATATTTGGGTACCCTCGTCTTTTCAAGCAGTACGAGGCTTGAGCACAAAAGAAAGAAAATAAAGAGTTCTCCAAAAGCAAGGGCTGCACGAGCTAGAAAGTTCACGAACTTAAGCTTGTCCACCATCAAAAGCACCCTGATCAGTTTCCATCTGATCCTTGCCCTCGGCAGCATCAGGAGCAACTTGCTCGGGCTCGGCCTCAACAGCCGGAGGCGAAATCACAACATTGGCTGCAGCCGAAGTAACTCTTTGACGCTCATGAAGGACGGCAGCTTTACAGGCATTTGTGATCATGATCTTATACTCGGCATGAAGATTTCTCATCTTCCTATTCTTATCAGCACGTTCATCCTCCAGCTCTTCTTCGTGATGACTCACCAATTCATTGAGTTCCTCTTCAAGACTTTGCTTTGCTGCTTTCACTTTTTCCAATTGCCTCTCCAACTCTGCATTACGCTTACGAGCCTCTGCAAGATAAACAAAATGGAGACAGTTAATCTGAAGAAAACTTCGCAAAGAATAAAAAGTATGAAATAAACATTGCTAATAAGCAACCTTCATGTTCAACTAGAACAGAGGCCAAGTCTGTTCCACTTGGGATTTTTGATTATCTAAAGCACGAATCTGTGCTTCAACATGAGTTATGGCAGCATTACCAGCCGGGCACGATAACATGTGTCTATCACGCTCTCTCTTAAGCTGGATAAAATCTTGCTTAAGAAGAATTAACTCTTCTCTATCATCCTCGGCCTGCGCTAGTAGGGGCATATGGTCGGACTGCCACTCAATCATCCCATCCTTCTAAGTTCGGAGAAGCTTTATCTCATACGAACGAGCTACAGCTACCTGCTTAGCTTTATCTAACATTGCACGAAGCTAAACAATCCGATATCGATGAACATCCACATCTTTCTGAAGTTGCGCATTCTCATGTTCCAGGGAATCAATCTTGCACTGGCGAGAGCTCACATCGATCTTTAGATCGCAAAGTTCCCTAGCATGTCTATGACCGGTATTATCTACCCTCTCCTCCAAACATTTGATGGTGGCTACCAATAGAAGGACTAATTCAGAACTCTAGAACCTATTATGGAGACGAAAAACTTAGGCAAGGAAGAGAATAAATACCTTCCAACTCTCTCTTATCCTGACGAAAAGACAAGGCTTCTTGCTTAAACATCTCCACAGCGAGCCGCAATTGTTCGTTGTCATGCTCCACAGCTCTAGCTCGCCTCCTAGCAATGTGATTCTCGAACAGCATCCCAACTCTTAGATTGTTGCTCTAGAATATCGGACTACAACACCATTTAGATTGGGGCACTAACAAATAAATACTATTAAAAGTATAGTCAAGATTTAATACATACCGCATGCACAAGATGATTCTGAGAGGGCTTATCCAAAGAAGTTAAGATACGAGCTTGCTCGTCTTCGCTCGACCAAGAATACTGATCCGAGCACAACATTCTCATCGCCTCGGACCCTCCACCAAAAACAGTGGAAGAATAACTAGAAGGAACTGTTGGAGCAGAAGGAAAACCACCAGCGAAAGTACTTGGTACGCCAGTACCACTCAGAACCATAGGAACAATATCACCACCGCCACCCCTAACCCGAGCACCTACATCGGGAAGAGCACCCTTATCAGCGAGATTACTCGCCTGGGGCATCCTCACACCCGATAAGATAGCAGTGTCATCGGGATTGATGGGATTATCCAACAAGGCTTGGTCAACATCATCAAAAAATGCATCACCAAGGTCCACCATCTCATTCTCACCAAAAAAAGTACCAATATCCAAATCCAATGCATGTTCTGCAACCTCCACAAGAGAAGTAGATAGCCCAGAACCATCAGCAACCCTCCTCATCTGCCAACACAATTAAGCAAAATCAGATGCTAAGGCATAAAACAGGGGCAAGGTATATATACGTTAAAACATTAAGACGGTATTTTCTACCTTAGCATCCTCAATAGCTCGAGCAGTTTGTGATGAACGCCTACGAGGAGGGACACATCTAAGCTACCATGGCCTGTAAGGTGGCAGATGATTATGCATCTTGGGAATCCCAGGAAGAACATCGCCGGTCTCATCCCAGCCAAAAATATAAGGCCCCATAATGCGAAGAGGAGCTAAAAACCACTTGGGATCATGAGTCTTGCGAAGTGTAAGCTGGCTGGGATTGAGAGGATCCAAATCGTACATGAGAGGAGGACCTCGGAGAGGTTGTCGAGATATGGAAATTCCAACTCCAAAGCCCTCAAAGGTATCAGACTGTTGGCACCAATAGTTCTCCACAAAAGTCGCAGGTGTGTACAAATCCATCTGAGAAGGGATGAACTCATTCAGCTCGTGCTCAGTAACCTTGCGTTGACTTCACCGAGCACATTCTCTGGTGATCCTGTAAAAGTTGCCATTGGGATGGAATATAGCTCGCTGAGGACTAAGCTGACAAAGCACCTCGTACTGGAAAGAATCTAGTGGGCAGTATAGAGGAAGGCGAAGCCCAGCATCGAGCTGGCCCGCCGCCACGATGATCTCGTTGGGACCACAGGGATTGTCTTCAAAGATTTTCTTTGTCAAGACGCCGGCCTGACCCTCCGGAGTGGCAAAAGTGACTTGAAATATCTGAAGATGATGCTTAGTCTTCACCGTCTCAAAAAAAGTGGCATCAGACATGCCGGAAGAACGACTAGTACTCGGAGTTCTCATCGGTCTCTTCTCAGTACTATAAAAAATAAATAAAAGAAAAGAATCAGAACTTATACAAACAGAAAAATGGCAAAAATATCAAAAATAAGATGGAGACGACAATGGCGATCCCAAAAGAAACTTCACAGTTGAAAAACAATGGCAAGAACCATTGATCAAAATAATCATGATGATCAAATAAGAACTATACAGTTCACAAGAACGGCGTAAACCACTGATGAAAAAAAAAAAAAAAAAAAAAAGCAAAACAAAGAAGCAGGACCATACCGTCTTGAAGGTCGATATGGAAAATTTCTCCCAGACATAATGAACTTCTTTATAGGAGACAAGGAGTTAAGAAGGAACAACAAAAGACAGGGGAGAGAAAGAATGAAAAAGTTCTGAACTCTGAAAACAGAAAATAAAGACATCATTCTCTTCCCCCAAAATATTTTATAAGAAACCAATGGACAACCAACCGGCGCCTCAAGACCAACAGGTAAAAGCACACTAAAAGTACAGACGTGGTGAAAATCTCGGACGTGGCGAAAAAGACGGGACGGTTACAAAGTTTTCTCCTCATCATGCCCCTGGCAAGATGAAAAGAAAAGGAAAATGTGAGGGTAAATTACCCGATGTCCACGTGTCAACATCTCAAGGGATGGTGTCATGATAAGGCGATAAGCTAAGAACACCGAATCATACTCTAAAAAGGTGATTTCGTCAGAATCGAGATGCATGTTGCAACGTTACATGAATGAAACGTGTAAGGAGTGGTCTAATCGACTCAGATGGTCAAGTCTAAAAAGAAGGACTGCATTTAATGAAGGATCGGAAGAGACGTGGACGAATCTACATTGTATCAGAAGGCTCGGGCGATTTATAGTATAACCCAAGGATGATGCAGCATGAGGTTCCCAAGGAAGAGCAACACGATGACGTACGGAGCGAGATGAATCGGAAGGAAAACCAAGCAGGCCATCACGAGGGATAGTATAGAACTCGTCCGAAGTAATGAGAAGATGTACGATAGCTCCACCAGCTCGGCAAGATCAGGCCTTCACGAGTCTAATTTGTCTATAAATACCAGTCCATGTAGAAGGAGATGGACATGTAATTTTAGATGGTCTTTCTACAGAGAATTCCTGAGAGAGATCTAGATAAAGAGAGAGTGGGGAATCTAAGTGATATTTGTAGATCTTTCAAGGGTAAGACCTTAATCAATAAAGAAAACATCTTCTTTCCCGTGGACGTAGGTCTTCATGGACGAACCACGTTATATGCTTGTGTCAATCTTTACTTTTCATGTTTCATGTTCTTTACATCTTGTTTATCTTTAAATCTTGAATGTTAGTAGTTTTATAGCCTTTAGATCTACTTGGGTGTAGCCATCAGAAAAGATGCAACTACAGGAGGCATAATAAAACCTCGAAGTAAACACCAAACAGACATATAAGGTTATCATGATCACTATTTTGCAGATAAAAAACTCTTGGAAAAAAATAAGGCATTAAAGGAAGAATTCTGATAAAAGAAAGCATAGGCGAGTACATCGTATGCAAGGAAGATAGGCAGATATTAAGCGCGAACAAATAAATCCTAAGACATCAAAGTAACTGAGGCAGGTATAACTAAACTTCATATTCATTATTACATTATAAAGGTGAAAACGTCGCCCAAACCAATTAAATGACACATATACAACCACGTTCGAAAATAGTATCGATAAGATATTCTCGCCTTCAAAGGCGAAGAACAAAGGCAAGTACGGGAATACAAATTTAGGAGTTAAGTGTTATTCTCCTTTTCAGTCAGATTTATGTAGACACTTTAACATGATCAGTAATATTAAACTAACGATTGCACCAACTGATTATGCTATTTACAATAAGATGGAATGGTGTTTTGTTTCTATTTACAATCAATTGCAAGGATAAAGTATTAATAATACAGGGACTGGAAAAGAAGAAGAATATTCATAAAAAGCAAAGCCCTCCAAGCTTGGGAGCACCCAGATAATTATCCAAAATAAAGCTATCATATACATAACTAAAGAAGAAGCAGAAGAGAAAATCAGGATAAAGCCATACAAACAAAACGAGTTTAAGGAGATGAAGAGCTAAAAGTACCATCAGCCTCCACTTGAGATGTAACTTAAATGGTGTGAACATCGCGAACAGTCTCGTCCTCAATATCAGCTACACTACCATCAAGTGTCCTCCCAGAAGTTTCTTATTCACCTTCCAAACCCCCACCAGCAAGATGGTCTTCCCTCTCTAATCCATCTTCTCGCCTCTTAAATCCTTCTTCTCCCTCGTGACCACTCTCAACATCTTCTTCTTCTTCATATTCATCATCACTGCTGTAAATATCTTCCTCCTCCTTATTGGCGGAAACTTCAGGAGGGTCGAGAGGAAGTTTAGGATGCCCATACCTCATACAAATCGAATCAGCAGTCGATCGAACTCGCTTATTCCTCTTGGGCAACACATTCCTCTTTGTATTAGCAACGACGACCATCATATATCTTATGCTTGAGGCTAGAATATTTGGAGTTTCTGGCAGAAAGTCTCGACTTCACCAAATCCAACTCTTCAGAAAGATCCCTAATTTTATGAAGCTGGTTCTTCTCAGTGGCTACAGAAGAAAACAAAAAAGGTTAGCGTCGCGTATGAGTAAAATAATTAAACGGCTACATTAGATCGCTGAGGCAACCAGCTGGGATAACCTTTTTTCCATAAATAATCGCCTTGACTATTTCAACATGATCAATTTCTAAGGTATTGCGTGTAACCACCCTTACTCTAGCATTCTCGACAACACTCAAAACCCACTCAAAGTCATCCTCACTCTCAACATGTAGGCGACATCGAATCGAATTTAATTGAGCATCCAAAGCTTCATACTCGCCCTTGATTCGATCCCTATCTACAGTAACGCTAAGAACATTCTCCCGAAACTGTTCTAACGCTTGGGCACTGATGTCGTTTTATAGTTGTAGTGGTAAAAAGGTTCGTTGCTCGAACTTGTGAAGGATTTTCGAAAATTAAATAGATTTGTTTTGACAATAATAAGAAAATACCGAGACTTTGGATTCCACCATTGACCAATTAATTGATAAACTCTAATCAATATTCATGCAATATTCTTCTTTAAAGTGATTCTAATATTTGCCTCTAATAGATTTTTGAAGTAATAATTGTAAGCACGAAGCATGAAACATCAAAAGTATTAAAACCAAGCATGTCCCATCAAAACACTTCACAACTACTCAATAAAAACCAATTTTTCTTTTAAGTTCTATGCAAATAATCATGTTAAATAATTGCAATAAATAATTAAAATAGAATTATACCACTTTTCATGGAACAATGGCTTCCTCCGTTGCCTCGGCTAAGGGGTTTAGCTCCTCATATTAATCACTTGCTCAAAATACATATTTGGTGTTCAAAAGTTGATTAAAAGAGTGAAAAGTGCTAAGCAGCGGATTCTGTAGTTGCTGAAGGTCTAAAACAGAAGTCTGAGTCGTTGCTGAAGAGCTTCTGTGACTGAAGGAAGATGCGACCGTACCTCGTTGTCACTGAAAATAAGTCTGCTACTGCGACTGATTCTGAGGGTCTAATGTTCTTCGTCTTCTTCTTCACAGCAGCAGCAGGAAAGTTTCTGAACTCGACTCTGTGATTTTTTTCTCGCTTCTCTATAGCTCTAAACTTCTCCAAACTTCCCCAAATTGTTTGTATATCTAAATATGACTTGAATCAACCTATATATAGCCTCCAAACCACAAAATTACTCGAGTTAATCCAAATATTTTCTTTTTTCTTCACCGCACGTTATGGGATTTTAATCTTCTTTTTACACGTTAACTTGGTTTCCAAACTCTCTCAAACTCTCTCAGGAATGAATAAGGACTCCATACACTCCTATCTTGCCTTAAACTCTTCACAAATTCTTTTGTAAACCGAAAATAACTCAAATTGTGAATTCTCCCTGTTTTGCTCCAACACGGATTTCTATCCCTGTTTAATCGATTCTACAGCCCATACCATACTTGTTTATCCTTAACAGAGTTAACCCAACGAAAATCAGCCATTGAATCGCCTTAAAAATCGTCCAAAAATCAAACAGAAAAATTCTGTTTTCTGTAAAGAAAATTCCCGCCAATTTTTGTTTTGAAATTTTTAGAAATTTGACCTCCCCCTATCCAGTGCCGGTCTGTGCTTAGCAGCTGCTTGGAAATGGGTTACCCCTTATCCAAAATGAGAGTCCGAATAGCAAGTGTCCTCCCAGGAGCCTTTAACAACTTTTCGAGCCAATTTTCCCAAAAATGTTTATTCCCCAAAAATACCTACAAAGGGATAAAATACCAACATTAGTACAAAAATGGGTACTAAAAATATACACAATAGAGATGAAAATAGACACATAAATGCGTCTATCCGGCACCCTTAATGATTGTTTGATCCTTCTCAGTTAGCAGAGCGTTCCTTTTATCTTTTCATTCCTTAACTTCGCCCTTAAGATTGTGAAGTTGGGTTCTGAGAACCTCATTTGTAGATAACGTCTTCCTATACTCAAACTTAACATCCTCATACTTCTCTTTCAGCTCCTCCATATTGTCAATTTCTAAGTCAGAAACATCTAGTGTATCAGACATAGAGTTGAAATGATCTAAGATGATCGAATCTTCGGTGGGAAAATAAATCGCTTTATTTGATAAGTTGAAAACTTCTGCAGAAAAATATTATTGACTGAAATAAAAAAAAGCAAGCTCAATTATGCGATAACATTCAAGGCTAGAATAACAGAAAACATACCCAGAAGTTGGGAATTCATCTTACGGAGATTAACCACCATGGCCTCACGAGACGCTACTTCTTTAGAATCCTCGCCCTCTAAATGATGAATTTTCTCGCGCTGATCTCGAATCAAAATCGACGAGAATTCCGAACAATGAGAATTCTGAACCAACAGAAAAGGGTTACTAATACAAACCATGGTACAAACATCGAAAAAAGAACAAAATAATTAAAGGACTTACCAGAAGCTCAAAGGAAGAATGAAGCTCTAGACTCAGGACAGAGGCAACTCCACGCAAAGAATCATAGTTAAGAGAGGGCTCCATACAAAGTTTCATCATTGCGTTGCACATTTGAGAAAGTGAGAAATTATTGGCGGTCGGCAGAGCAGAATTAAAGATCCTTGAAAGAAGTTCGGTACTCGCGCTATCACCATGAAGAGAAGGAACTCTATTCTTAGAAGAAGATGAACCTGCGCCAGCATGAGGCAATTCTAAGGATGGTCTATTAAGAACAACCTCATTTGAAGGTTCGAAAAATTGGGAAGGATATTCACGTGATAAGAACGCACCAATGGAGGAGTTATCCAGATAAACAGACTGATCGGATGATCGATTTTAGCGATGATCCTTAGCTAAAGGAACCCTTTTTCACTTATTAGAAGTACCTTTTTTCTCAGGATTAGGGAGTGGAGCTTGACTCTTCCCATTCGCCTTTGACTTAGAAAGAGCCTTCTTAGTTTAAGGATACCTATCCTCGGCATCAGAAGAATCCTCTCCGGACTCTCCCTACACGCACCAAGATAGGTAAGAAACAGAGGCAACAATATTGTTTAAAAGCGATACAAGAAATTATTTTTTACTTTCTTGAAGCGTGAGAGGACTTCGCCTTCCGCAATTCTTTGTTCTCCCTCTTCTTTGTCTAAAAGTTAACAACGTCAATAAGTAAAGCGCGAAAATGAAGATGTAAGATGCGAAAATAAGGGAATATACCTCTTTAGCCTCCTCAGGCCAGTTGAAGACCCAAGAGTTGTAGTCAGGAAACCGAAGCCTTGCAGGAGGTCCTGTACGATCAGATCCATCTGCATTTCTTCCCCAAATATAGGGACCTTCGATAATGAGGGGATACATCATCCAGTAGGGGTCTTAAGAAAAGCGAACAGAATCATTGGAGTCGTTGTGGAAATCAATATCTCTCGTGATTTTATCATTTTTCAGCTATACCATATGCTCGCTTGAATCAAACTCCCCAACACCTGTCTTCATGGGCGACAAGATTAATATCATAGTGAAAAAAGAAGTTCTCCACCGTGTATTCCTCGCTCTTGTAAGGCTCAGCATATTTCTCATAAAGAGACTTTAAACCAGCAACGCTATGTGAGTATTCTACCATAATCCTGATAGCATCACCACTCAACTGATATATCGCACGAGGATCCTGGAAGTGTGATAAAACCTCGTAAAAGAGCGGAATATCTGGATTAAAAAGGGGAATAAGCAATCCATCGCAAAGTTGTCCAAGCGAAACAATAACTCTCCTATCACTCCATTTCTCAAGAGCGAACCAATCACGATCTAACTCGGTAGTGCGAGTTGATGTAGAAGGAATTATCAGTCGAACCCCCTTTGACTCCAATTCACTTGTAAGCCTCTGAATCTCCTCGCGTTTCCTTTTACCTGCTCTAGGGGCCATTTAGTATGGGAATAGAGATTGAAGAAAACCCAATCAGGAAGATCGAGGAATCAATCAAAAAATTTGATCAAGATTTAGAAACTTTGATGATTAAGACTTTGACCAAAACAGTGAAAAACGAAAGTGGTAGAAAGAAAAAGGATGAATCAAAGACAGAGAAGCAGATTGACAAACTTGAAAGAAGGAAGACGATAAAAAGGATAGGAAAAATCAACAACAGCATCAGAAGAAAGAAGTTGCAGAAGATGAAAGAGAAGACAGTAAAAAAGAAGAAAGAACTTTAGGCGTGATAAAACAACTAAAAGATATTGTTCCTCTTTCCAAGGGATTTTATCTCTCATGCGCATTAATTAAGGAACCAACTTGCATAGGCGGCTACCAGTAAAAAATGAGAAGAATTAAGACGTGTCAATCAGTAAAAAATGTAGTCAACACGTGTAGACGATCAGGAGGAAAACAAGGAACAATGTCGGTCGATCTGGAGAATACGAAAAGACAGAGTTAATGCGATGGATTAAGACTTCTCTTACCGCCCTTTTATTCAAAAAGACCAATGCGAGAAGCGGCAAAATGTAGATACAAAATATCGCTCAACCAATAGAAACGCGAGAAGATCATTTAGCAACAGTCACTCGAAGGCGAAGACAACAAGTCGACTACGTCACTCCTGACGCATGCGATGACGTCACGAGAGTCACATTTAACATGTGAAGTCAAACGCGATGATAATACGGGCGCGATGAGATGGCACTTCCAGATCCGAAATAAGGGGCTTTATTAAGAGAGTGCTTTTTTGAAAGTTTAGGTGAGGAATTTAAGAGAGATAAAGTTATTTCTTC
The DNA here is from genome assembly GCA_023531105.1 of Papaver atlanticum. Lineage (NCBI taxonomy): Eukaryota > Viridiplantae > Streptophyta > Magnoliopsida > Ranunculales > Papaveraceae > Papaver > Papaver atlanticum. Next base: position 404,328 of record JAJJMB010001820.1, on the reverse strand, counting down.
TCCAAGTTAGGGTTTTTCCGTATTGTATTTGTGATAATAGTTTATGTTCTTAATAAAAATTACTTTGAGAATTTCTCCTCATGTCTTAGATCTGTGTCTAATTATCACTTGGATGTAGCTTAGATCTGTGTCTAATTATCACTTGGATGTAGCTTGTGGGATTTCCTTCAACTACATCGTCAATGATAAGCTAACCAATAACTCATGAAGTCGAGGCAAATAAACAAGTACAGTATTGCAGTATGCTTCATTAGCTAAGAAAAGATCCAAAATTAGTCATTAAGAATGGTATATCGGGTCAGCCCTTTCCTTGGGCAAAAATAAGAAGACTACTTTGTTGCAGTAATATCACCCAATCAATTAACAACCAACCATCGTTGATTTTGATTTTGCATAGTTGAAGTCATGGCTGATCATCAGAAAACAGAAAAAGTAGTGCCGCTATACATGCTATTCTCATCCTCCCCAAAATCAAACCCTTTTCCTCAGGACTGTATCACAGTAGATATCCACTTCGGCGCCGAGGTACATTTGTAGACTATTTACATAAAGAGTCCTTACATGTATGACACGTTTCTGTTTAGGGATAGAGTTGCATGCAATACAAATTATTGACACGAATCTTCTCTTGTTTTCTGTTTCTTTCAAGCTTTATGTTGCATTCAAATTTGTAAGTTTTGAGATGGAGGTATGGCATCGGAGAGGGATGATTTTATCCGTTCAGGACCTTTACATCTAACTACAGTTAATTGGTAAGACGATCGTTCGTTATACTTATTTACTTGTGCTGGAAATATTGCAATTGCTTGAGCTTCTAAGATTTACAATCCTGACTTTATTTTGAGAAGAACTAATGAAGATTTGTGGTTGTAATAAAGCCGATGAAATCAGTCTAGAATTTCGTGTATATAGTATGGAACATTATCTACTTGATGTACCTAAATTAAGCAAAACCTTTACGGGCTGTATAACTTGCCCAAAAATGTGAATGCTGATGAAGGAATTTCTATTTTGTTTTAAAGGGGAAATGTTCATCACCGGAGATCTATAGCCGCTAGCTTGGTTCAGGGTGTATATGTTTTAGAACGTGACCGTCAAGAAAAAAATCGGAAAGCTCTTGCACCACCGTGGTGGGAATTCTTCCATTTTGAATTGTTCTATACACTTGTTGATGATGTTGACTCTTCTATCTTTGGTGCTATATATGAATTTAAACAAGAAGCTAACCGCTACTATTTGGCGGAAATTCCACGATTTGTTATTGCTTTTAGGGGAACGATAACTCAACTAGATTGTCTCATGGGGGATTTGAGTTTGGACCTGAATCTTATCCAAAATGGACTTCACCAAACGTCCCGCTTTGGAACTGCAATGAAAGCTGTTATAAAGATGGTATCTGTAAGTGGAGCTAGTAATGTCTGGTTAACAGGACATTCTTTGGGTTCTTCCATAGCAATGCTGGCAGGAAAGAACATGGCGAGAACCGGTCATTTTCTTGAATCGTATCTCTTCAATCCACCATTCATTTCGGCTCCAATTGAAAGGATTAAAGATAACAAAGTGAGGCATGGGATTCGTATTGCTAGCAGCTTGATCACGGCAGGACTCACTTTTGCCATGAAGGTTAACCAAGAGAGCCAACAGTCCGAAGATCCTTTTGATGTTCTGTCGACCTGGATTCCGAATCTGTTTGTAAATCCATCTGATCATCTCTGTTGTGAGTACATCAGACATTTTGAACACCGGGAAAACATGGAAAGCTTTGGAGCTGGTGGAATCGCGAGGCTGGCAATGAAAAATTCATTGACGGGATTACTAATGAATGCAATGGGATGGGAGTATCAAGAAGAACTGCAGCTAATTCCCTCAGCTTATCTGACTATCAATCGCAGTCCATCACCGAATTTCAAACGAGCTCATGGGATTCATCAATGGTTTAGAGGTGATTTGAGTTTGCATTCCAAGGTATACCAATACAAGTTATAAATCTTGAAGTCACATATTGTGAACGAAAATTATTCCTTTTTAACTTGTTGATGTCACATCTTGAAGATTGTTGCTCTTCAGATGTTATTCCTTGTTTTCCATATGCAACATTTGCTTTGATTGTGCCATTAAAGAGTACAGGTTCTTGACTTACTACTCCCATTTGTTGCCTCAACCAATTTATCTTAAATTCTTGGATTCCCACTCCATCTAACAGTATACTACCAAACTCAATATCGTAGAATCTTTGTAATAGGTTGATCACTGTTGATTTACCACAGCCACTCTCTCCGACAAGAGCAACAGTCTTGCAAACATTTAGAAACATCATTACTCATTTAGCAAAACAATGCAAAATGAATTTCAGCATGGTGCATTTATCCAGATGAACGAACGATATTACGGACCTTTCCAGCTAGGATGTTCAAGCATAAACTTGTGAAGATTTGTACATCGGGACGTGCCGGGTATCTAAAGTTGACGTTATTGAAACCAATATCACCTCTCACATTGTCAAGTGTTATACCCATGTTATTGCTTGAATCAATCTTTGGTTCGCTATATAAAATTTTGAAAATAGAAGCAGCAGAAGTCCTAGCTTTGCTGAAATCTGGAGCCATAGCATTGGTTTCTGCATTTTCCAGAACCGAAATGAGCACCAAAAAAGTTACCTACGCAAAGAAACTTTCACTCATTAGAAATTGAAACTATAATGAGATCTTTTTCCTTTAGCATCTATAATCGGTGAAAAAGAGGAATAAACTCCCATGAGAAAATGCATAAATATACGTACCCTGAAAACTTGCTCGAAAGTTGCCTTCCCATCTTTCACAAGAAGTTCTCCGACGTAAAAACAAAGAGAACCACAGGAAAAGATTATGAACATAGCAACGCCAAGGAAAATGCCGCTTTTATATCCACGTTGAAATCCTTGTTCCATCAAATTTGTGCATTTATTCTCGTAGAGATGAACAACACTTTCTTCTGCCTTAGACGATGCAACTGTGCGGATTCCTCCGACAGCACCATATGCAACTTGATTTGCTTCTTCATACTTAACCTACATGTATATACATACCGAAACTGGTTAAGTTTTTAGGCGCGCCGTATTGCAAATATACAATGGTGATTTACTGACCGTGCCATCACTGCTTGAACTCTGTAAAAACTTTGTTCTTACGTATCCTTCCGAAGCTAATAACGGTAGCACTACAAGAATTACTAGTGTGAACTTCCAATTGGATATAAATGCTATGATTACTGCATCTACGATTGTTGTTAAGCTTTGGACCCATAAAGACAACGAGTCTCCTACAAGGTTTTGAACCCTCAAAGCATCCGTTGATAACCATGTTTCAATTGCTCCGCTGAAAATGAAACACAAAAAGAGATTGCCATATATCTAAGGATGTTGCAGGTATCTTTCCTTATAATAGGAGACCCCAAAAATGCCACATGGCTTCATCACAATCATTTTGATTTTTGGTGAAGCCATGTCATCACTTAGTTACATATCAACAGCCACCTCATCGCAACTCTTGAGTCATAAGATTCGGTTAGATATACCTTCCCTTCTTTACAGTTCCATTGGAATCTAAACAGTAAACTGTGCATCTTTTAAGACTTTTCACACAATGTATTTAGGGACGTTAATTTTCTCAAAAGATGTAACTGTCAAAATCCATGAATCGGCACTCAGCAAGCGTAATTCAATTGCTTTCCTGTAAACAACCTTTTAGGACATCCCATCTTTTTGTATCCCTATAAAACCACAAATACTTTAAACATATACAGTTGAGAGACGCACAATCGCCCAAAGCACATTGGCTTTGATAGGAAGAACCAACGAATCAATTCTAGACAAACAAACCAACATTCAAAAGGAAATTAATTAATACCTATCATTTGCAAGGCCTCACTGGGTTTCGAAAATTCCATTCAATATTCCGGAGGGGGATTTGAAACTCCATCAAAATAAAGTAGTGATACAGATACATCCTACAATGCTTATACAAAGGGAAAGATCAAGCACTTGGACAGTTGACGAAACTTTTAACAGAGAAAGATGAACAGAAGAAAGATACACCCCGAGGGGTACATGAGGTGCAGAAAAATTTAGGAAGTTGTTACAGTGAACCAAGAGATCAGTAATTATATATTCATTTTCTCGGCGAAGATGATTTGGATTTTGGATGATGTTTGCAGACGAATATATCCTGTAGAAGTTTATGCAACGGATGAATGGCCATAGTACACATGAAGGCACCTGAGATTAACGTATGAATGCAGTAGATATAATTAAATGAGTCCGAAACTAAGATAATAAGAGATGGTCAAGAGGCAAGTCTTAAAAAACTATCGGAAAGGCTTTACTGCATGCACATCCATTGTTGAAGGGGAGAAAGCCTCCACCTACTTAGGTCAACATACAAAAAGAACCAATACCTTGAGGAAATCAGGACCTTTAGTGGAGTTCATCAAACCTTGCAATTTGCATGTCTAAAGTTGGGTCTATGAGGATGACAACAAACAACAATGCATCAGTTGGATAGAACAGACACTTTAGGGACCCATAAATTTTTATGGCAAAGATGTAGGTTGAATACACAAGATTGATGAGCAAAATGTACAAGGACAGGTAGTCGAATCAACTAAATTAGACTCACTGCTTCCTAATTATGCCTCTCTTTGATTTCCAACCTTCGGCCAATCATTTTATGACTCACTGCTTACCGTAGTGCAAGTTGTGCAAGGCTCTGAGGGGCCGGCGTAAAAACTATGTTATATTTTTATGAGATTTTCACTAGTCGACCCGGTATTTGCTACTGGAAAAGACTTTGGATTTGGATTTGGACGTCGTAGATGAATTATCCAGAAGTGAATCCACCATGCTATTATACAGACTTAATCAACTCTACTTGCTATGAGTGTTTTCTAAGTACGGCTGAGATTAATTCATGTAAGTGACGACTTGAGGCTAGAATTGGATCGGATCAACAGTTTCTGGGTTCGTTAAGATCGATATGGTGCGTTTTAATTAATATTTGGAATATTATTAATTTCCAGTAGAACGGTTTAATCAATGGTTTTTGTTTCTTATTAGGCTCTGTCAACGCTATCTGTTCTTTTCTGATGAACATTTTGATCTATCTTTGCCATATGGAAACACTCTCTTCGCACAAATTTCTGTCTGTTGATTGTACTGCTTTACCAGCAACGATTCAAGGGTACACGATTTTCGTTTAACAAATTCATGAAAATCCATACTCCGGTGAGTAGAATCATCTTTCTATGTAACTGCCTGTCTGCCTCTTTGAGTTTAGTTTTAGTACAGCAGGTTTTAGAATTGGATATTGTTGAAGGTCTTATACGTCGATATGTATTCATACTATTTGATTTAGGTCTACAAGATGGGATGCAATAGAAGGTTTGATTTTGGTTTACATCTTAAATCATGGATACCAGTTCTTCTTAAAGTATTTGTTAGAAAGTCGCCAACAAGATAAATGTGGTAAGAATATCAACTACTTAATTTTCCAGGAGAGATTCGATTTGATTCCATTCCGTCCATTCACATCTACAATCGGTCGCGCCTCTGATGGAAAAAACCATATAATTAAATATGTTCGGACATTTCTTAGTTAACCATGTCTGTGGGTATGTTTTCAATCATCAACTTTAACTAACCACTCTGCATGCAAAGGGGACCGTATTTGGAGGCTATGCGAATTGGAAAGATAACCAGAAATATTTTAGATCTTCTGTCTTAGAATGTTAGAATTCCAATCCGGTGCGTACGCACCGGGTTAGTGGCTTGTATGAATAAATATGAATAAAGATGAGGAATGTGTTACCTTGAATTTGCGTGGTCATCGAACCAACTCATTTCTTGGTGAACTACCTTCCCGAAGCACATGGATCGGACCCGCTGGACTAGTTTGCCTCCTGCGGTTCCTATTAATGAAACCAGTACAACCTAGTGCTACAAACATTAAAGACCAAAAAATTGAATCTGTTCGGAGTTCATCTGGTGGTTCATAAAAGGTTTTGAATATTTTCGAGAATAAAAATCCCAGGGTTGGTTGCATTAGACCTTTAATAACTGAGGCAATTGATCCTAACACTAAAATCATCACTTCAGGCTTGTTCAAGTAGGCTAATTGCTTAAAAGAAAAACTTTGTTGTAATTTATCTTTTTGATCGTTTCTTTGATTGTTGTTCGCATCTTCTAATTTAGTCATTTCTTGGGCAGTTACCGAATTGATTACACTCATGTTCAGAGACTTTATAGATATATCGTCTGAAGGTGGCATATCCTCAACTTTATAAGCATCTTCTTGAAGACGTATAAGCTGAGAGTAGGCTCCATCAGGTTTCAAGATCAATTCCTCGTGATTTCCTAAACCAATGTCAACATATGCACCAATCAAACTGATGATTTCATGGAAAAGTCGACACATTATACATGAAATATGTTGATGACCTTCTAACTTACCTTGCTCAACAATTTTTTCTTGATGTACCACAGATATGGTTTTAGCATCTTTGATGGTAGTCAAGCGATGGGCGATGATAATAGTTGTTCGATTAAGTATAATGCATTCTAAAGCATCTTTCACTAGTTTCTCAGATTTAACATCTAATGCGCTTGTGGCTTAGTCAAGAAGTAGGACCTTTGGGTTCTTCAAAATGGCTCTTGCAATTGCAATCCTTTGTTTTTGCCCGCCCGATAGTTGAATTCCACTTATCATTGTCTCAATTCCCTGTCAACAACAACAGTTAAGAACTTAGAAATGAGCTAATTAGAGTTTTTATTTCTTTGCAAGAAAAGACTCTAAGCGTTACCATAGGCAGCTTGTCAACGAAAGATGCAGCATTTGCAAGCTTGACTGCTTGCTTAATTTCTTCATCAGTTGCATTTTCCTTTCCGTAAGTGATGTCCTCTTTTATTGTAGTTGAGAACAGTGTGGGTTCTTGGCTTACTAGTCCGATAACGTGTTGCCTAACCCACTTAAGCTGTAATTCCTTCAAGTCAACACCGTCTATAAACACGTTTCCAGCTTGAGGATCATAAAACCTCTCTAAAATATTAATCACGCTAGATTTTCCACTTCCGCTTCTTCCTACCAAAGCTGAGGTTGTTCCACTTGGAACGTGTAGTGAGAAACCTGATAATACTTGAACTTCAGGTCTTGTTGGATAACTGAAGTAGACTCCATTCAAAGTTACTTCCCCTTTGATGTTTTCTAGTATTATTCCTTTTGTTTCTGAGATATCGATCAATGGCTTTCTTTCAATTACTTGAAACATCTTGTAACTGGCCGTTTTACCGGCTGCAAATGCATTCAAGCAAGGAAATGCTTGACCCAGTGCCCTATAAATCATCAAGGTGAGAATGGGTGATCAGTACGATAGAATTCAGAAACTAATGCAACGATTATTAGTGAAATTAAGGTTACTTACATTCCACCTATTGCTAGACAGAATACAATGTTGATGATATCCCCACCATTGAAACCTTTTTCAACGATCAATTTAGAGCCGTACCACATTGCAAGTCCATAAAAACTGTATAAGACTAGAACCACTATGTCAATCCCTAAGCCAGAAGCAAATGCTCGTCTTGACATTAAGACGCACGTTTTTTTGTAGTATTTTGTCATATTTTTGTTTTGCTTCCTCTTCCCCTGTAAAAGATGCTACTGTATGTATAGCGCTCACGGTTTGTTCCACAACTTCTGAAGCCTCAGCATTTGCTGCGTGGCCTTGAAGCGAAAGTCTCGATATGTATTTGGACATGAAGACACCAGTAATTGCAATGGGAGGAATGCATGACAATACTAAAAGGGAAAGAAGCCAACCTTTTGTAAATGCAATTGCATATGAAGTAACAAAAGTCGACAAGAGTTGTATGAACTTCCCAACCTAATTACAAAACAATTTGGACAAAATTTTCAGCCTTCAATGCAACAAGAGAAGTCTAACGTACAGATCCATTCCTAAGCAAGTCACACGTATTTGAGTTTTGCGTGCAATTTTGCATCATTTGAGTATTCACTAGATCAAGGCAGAAGAAAAATTGATGCGATTCATAGAATATTACCTTGTCGTCAATGGCATCATGAATAAGTATAGTGTCACTAGTTAAGCTCCCAATGACCTCCCCAGTTGTTTCCATGTCAAAGAATGTAATGTCTTGTTTAAGTATAACTTCAAGATATGTAACCCTCATTCTTCTTGCTTGCCTCTCTCCACTTATAATCCAGCAAGACATCTCTACAATATGTGAAGCAAAATCATAACCTAAATTCAATACAAATATTCAACTCTGATCACCATTCCGTTGACAAAAACAGAACAACAAAATTAGGCGCTTACGTATAAATGTAGCAATCCCGACTCCAATGCCTAAGTACACACCGATCGTTTGTGCATATAAGCTATGATCTATAATTAAAAGCAATAAATTGATCCAAAAGAAAATCTCAACCTAGTTCATCCATTAGCAGAGAGGACTGAAATGTGTTGTTTGGTAAAAACCAAAATCTTAAAAATGGTGATCGACAAATTTACCTTGAGCACGTAAGGAACAATAGTAGAAAAATAGAAAAGATAACTTTGTAAAGAAAATACCACAAGTGAGGAGGGGGAAGGTGCATCCAGGTTAAATGGGGATAAAGTAGCACTCGTCATATTGGGACATTATCTAATCCACAACGTTTGATAAGTTAATAGGTAAATAAAACAAATTATATGGCGTCATAATTTATTATACATAACAGAGAAATACATACACATATTCATTAAACCTAATCGATCGATCTATTGTACGAAATTGATTTACTATATCGATATCTAAATTTTTAGAAATTAACATATTTCGTTTGAAAAGTGAATACATATCGAGTAATCCCATGAAAACCCGTTTTACTTTTCACCAATTGCGAGACAAAATGAATTCATTTAAAGCACAATAGTGAATCAAAAGACGAAGCTGTTTTCCAAAAAAAAATCCAAAAGTCATATCTTTATGTCATGGGGTAGTTTAATAACATGAATGAACATGTGATATTAAAACTCTTTAAAGGAGTGTACACAGAAATTTACAAAACTCAATAAATTATTATTTCAGTGTACTTATTGTACACATTAACAATAACTTAAGCTTATAAATGTTTTATATATTAAAAACATCATAATATAAAACTTTGTTTGATTATTTCTTGGAAAACAAATGTGAAAAGTGATTTGAAATGTATATATGTATGTATAGTAAACTTTTCATGTATACTTGTAAAGAGAAAAGCAATAAAATTTATTTTGCTTACCTAATCATAGGTCTGCAAATAGTGATTTTGTAAATTTTAACATTTGCGCAAACTAGTCAGTGAGACCTAAGAAGGACGAAAGAAAACAAAATAAAATCTAACTAAACTTTCTAATCACCAATATCAATCAAGAGAAACATCAACCAAATTCAAATACCAGTATATACAATTTAAAACCTATCATATATTTATCCTTAATCTCTTAATCATAATTAAACCTTAATTGAAAATTAAATTAACAAAACAAATCAGAAGAGTAACAAATTGTTTTTCGAAACTCCATGTGTTAGATGTTCAATAATGGTTTTATGTAATGAATCCTACAATTTAGATATACACTTAGCTTAATATGTTTTAGTTCATACATTAAAAAAATATCTGTGTAAGAATCAATCCAATGAGATCACAGTAGGTGCAGGTACAATAAAAGTATATGAATATTACCCTGGCAACATGAAAAAGATTAACAAGAATAACAACAACGTAAAAAGATCTTTCCCCAAACACTAAATTAAAATGTATAAACCATCTCCTTTCTACTAAACAAATAATCAATCTTTCTTACTTCAAATCAATAACAAACCAAAAATCATCAAAGGGTTTTAAGAAAACAGAAAACTTGAACATAAAGAGTTAGTCTCTCTTTTTCAAACAATTACCGTAATCCATAATGCTTAAACATAAAGAGTTAGTCTCTCAATTACATATATATTGTTGAATCAATACACTTCACCTCCCTGATATGAACATCCAGATGGTGATCCTTCTCCTTCTAGACTTTCACCTGGTAGCATATCTTCCATAGAATTGCGGACAAGAGCTACTGGACAAAGTCAACTGACATTCAATCTCTTTACGTCTTGTTGAAGTTTCTGTTTCCAAAAGGTCTTTTAATATGCTGTTCGAATTTCTCTAATTTTCCAGAGAAACTTAGATTTAAATTCCTCAGTTACAAGAAAATAAAAAAGGAAATATAAACAAACACAAGAGATAAAAAAAAGGAAGGATATAAAAAGATTTAACTCGTAAAATCTCCCAAAATATTAGCAAAACGAGTAGGTGCCAATACAACAAAATTCATAGTCTTAATCAACAAAATAAATTATTTTTCATTCAATTAAACCTCAAAACCCTCGAAGAAAATACCCAGTTGAATAAGTTAGAATATATGAATATTACCTTGGCAACATGAAGAGGATTAACAAGAATAACAACAACCCAAAAATCTCTTTCCCCATACCCTAAATTAATATGAACAAACCATCTCCTTTTTACTAAAGAAAGAATCATTCTTTCTCACTTCATATCAATAACCAAACTCAATAAATTATTCCAGTGTACTTATTATATACATCAAGAATAACTTAATCCTAGAAGTGTTTTATGTATTAAAAACACAATAATATAAAACTTTGTTTGATTATTTCTTGGATAAAAAATGTGAAAAAGTGATTTGAAATGTATATATATGTAAAGTAAACTTTTAAAGTGTAGTGGTAAAAAGAAAAGCAATATCATTTATTTTTTGTACCTATTCATAGGTCTGCAAATAGTCATTTGGTGCAAATCCTGCAACAATTTCTTTGCATTTGGTTTCAGTTTCCTTTCCCAAAAGTTATTCAATATGTTCTTCCAATTTCAATATTGCTGCAGAGAAACTGAGTTTCAAATTCCTTAACTACAAATTAAAACAAAAAGAAGAGATAAGAATCCGAAGTAATAAAAATTTGTTTCACATGAAAGTAAACTTTTTTGTTACCAATTAAAAGTCAATATGAAATTTGTTCCCAACCTAACCTCTCATTTTTTTTTCTTTTAAAAGTCAAAATTTACAAATTTTATCTTGTTGGAAGGCTTTTCAAATAGATCTAAACAGTGGTAATAGTCACGGTATCAAATTTAAGTTTCTTAGGAGACTATATCGGTAATGATTATATTGTACAACACATATACCATTTAGTAGATGCATAACCAAATTAGTGGATATATGAACCAAAATGTGGCTGTGTAATTATCTATGCATCCTTTTATTTTCTGAATGTATTATGAATGTATTATTAGGTATACACATCGTCTAATGGATGCATGAACCAAAATGTAGTTGCACAATTTATTATGCATCCTCTGTGGTGGCTTTGTAACTCGTTGTGCATCTTTTTTTCTTTGGAATATTGAAATTAAATTTATATCTTTAGTCCTAACAACATCAGATAAACAAAGCTTATATTTTAGATGAAAATTTTCATGGTATGGATATTTAGGTCGAGCGTCATTATAATCATCATATGTTTGTTTCCAGAAAATGTCAACTTTATTTACTGAATCGAAGTCAGGATCGCAACGATATCGGAGTCATGATTAGTACATCCACTAAGATGAATCAACTTAGCTACAACTTCTGAGAATTATAAGCTACGAATGCGAGAATAATCAGATGAATTGTAAAAACATAAGGTAATTTTCCTTTTTATTCTTTAACTAAAACCCTGGCCAAATGGGGCAGGTACGAAGAGGTGGGCATGTTCAAGGGAGAGTCTATACCTATCCAATAAACACAAAAAAAAAACTTTACAAGAAAACTTGGATGCATGAGGGTCTAAGCTTATAGCTCAGTAGTTTCCCACCAACTCCAGTAAGGTGGCACTAGTGGGAAAAAAAGCCGTTTTAAGATAGTTGGAAAGTGTCGTATTAACGAGTTATACGACACTTTCGAAATGCCTCTGAAAGTGCCGTAGATTTAGTGTCTCTTTCTGGAACGACACTTTCAAGCTGTCTCGGATTTACGATACTACCAGGATGTCGCTAGGTACGACACCTGGATTACGACGTAGATTTGATTATATTGATTAAAAAAAAAATAAGTCAGTTCTGGCTGACTGATTGCAACCATTCTGACTGGGCTGAAATAATTCTGATTCGAAACTCAAATTACCCTGAATTGAATCTCAAACTACTCTGCTGGAATCAATTTACAATTTCATATACTTAGACGACATATTTCACCATTCAACCAAACTTTCAAATTCGATGTACAAAATCAATCTACAAGTTCAATACACATTTGAATTCAGTTTACACAGATGCTCAAAAATATTAAAAAGAAAAAAAATCTAGGCAAATACCGAATTCACACCATAAGTTATAAAAGGATAATGCTTTCTTACAATCAGTGCAGAGCAACCTAATAAACACAAACTGCAGCAAAAACCAGCAAAAAGATGAAATGACCTGCCCAATTCAGAACTTGCAAATACCTGTAGAAAAAAAAGTTTGGGCATTAGAAGTTTTACTGCAAAGAGGTCATAACTTAGCAATTAACATCAATACGGAACAGCCTTAATAAAGCTGAATGTAAAATTATTTTAAAAAAAAGTATATATTTGTTTGAGATTATGTGTCTGCATTGTGGCCAGGTCAATTGGATGGACTTGATAAGCAATGTTCATCATTTATCAATATTTAATGAAGCCAGTAGTGGCATATGAGACATGCAAACAATGATCTAGAAACTAGTAATAATAGGAATTATTATTTCCTTAGGCTAGGCTGACTAATAACATGATCAAATCCAAGTACAGATAAGGCTCTAGGTAAATATGAAGTGGGTCTTTTATGCACAAAACTTACTTTTTATCATTGATCTTTCATTTGTCGCCCCACTACGTCCAAGTGTCTTCTCCTACTATGATTTTCCTGCAATAGAAAGTTAGAAACTATTAGGTATTAGTAAACATAGCAAGAGTGTACGCAAGACACGAAAATTTAAACTCTATTGGTCAAGGACTGGGTATTCACCTCTACAAGTAATTGCTATTGCATGTACAGGCAGTAGCCATGGTACTTGTCTGAAGGAAGCAACTTCCAACCGTCTGATACACAGAAGGGGCTATAAATGACGATCAATGTCTGTTATAAAACATGATTTATCACGGTTTTCATCTGTCATTCGAACCGTTATTATTTGGTGTGACTCTTTATAAATGACGAATAGATAACGTTATTAAGTACGACGACTAAAATTTGTGATTTAAAATCATGTACAGAACCTGTTATTAAATATCACAGCTATTGTATGTAACATATAATAACAGTTGATTAATGTCATAATAAAATCACGGTTACTATACGTGAAATATAATAACTGTTGAAGTATGCCATTTAAAAACCATCCGCCATTTAAAAACCACGGATGATGCATGTTAAATAAAATAATGGTTCACCCCTGGTATAATTCGAGGTATTTTTATTAAATAATTTTTTTAATTCTAACGAGAAAGTTCTGTCATTTCTCTGGCTACCGATTCAGATAGTGGCATTCAGATTTCGGAATCTAAAATCCGTTCATAATGATATTTGTTGTATCAGAAATTCATCCAGATTAAAAAAACAAAATAGACAGTTAAACAAATTGATTTTATTAATTTATTAATTAATTTTTTAAAAGAAAATAGAATATTCCAACATAAATTAGAAGACATATCCTAACAACTCCAAGTTACATAATCTATTGTCACTGCCGCTCTAACTTGAATGCTCTCCTACGGGAGTCACATAGGCCTTTGGCCACCTAATAAAAGTACCAATAGGAACATCCCGAAGTACAGCATCATCTCTGTCGCACAACATTGCACTTGGCTCAATGACTACATGAAGCATGCAGTTGTAATCGTCATCAATCAGCACCTTGGTATCGACATATGCAACTGCAACCAGCTTTTTCCTTAAGTTCCTCAAAAAGAAAAGACCAAACGACGAGGGTATTACTGGCATCCCAATATCCTGTATATTTAACAAACAAGACCAAGTTAGTTTAAGAAATCATGATAGCAACATTGTATGCATCTGACCACACATTACTAAGAGCTATTAGAAATCACCTGCTGGTAAGAGCTATTAGAAATCACCTGCTGGTAAGAGATATTAGAAATCATCAGATCATGTAATCCAGTGTTGTTTTCCTGTCTTTCAGCATCCAACTGTGCTTTCAAAGCTTCGTTTTTCTGCTTCTGTTTCAGCACATTGTGCTTCTCTTCCTGCAACCTGGCCTTCATAAATTCAGAAGCAAGAAACTGAGATTTAGAAACACTAGTACCCATTCCGCGTATGTATCCCTTTTGATCAGCGCCATATATCAAGCCATATTTAAATTCCAGCAAATTCAAATTCCATGAAATTCAGTTACACAATTAATGTAACACAAGGGCATTTTTTAGACTACTGTACAGATGGAAAGTCACCGGCAATTCACAAGGCGGCAATAACAGTATACACATAGAGGGAGACTTCAGTTATTAACAAATTTTTACTATACAGTCTAGCACTTATGCTTCAAACATAGAAAAACTAACGAAATGTATATAGTGGTGCTGGTGCGGGCTACTTAAAGCATCGATTACTACTAAAACATAAAATAAGACAGTTCTACAGATGCAACAGTATTACAGTATGGCGATGTGATTGTAAGAGACTGAAAACAATCGCAAACCAAATCAGTAAGCATTACTGTAAGAGATCAGCAGAACCACTATCACCAAATCCAAATCCAAAGTCTTTTCCAGTAGCAGAACCACTATCACCATCAAATATAAAAATTCAAGAAGCAAAAAGATTCATGTAACAACAAATTCACCACTAACCTTGGTAACAGCGTCGGTTCCCAAACACTTTTGTGCTGAAGGAACTTTATCATATGTTTCCTTCACTAGTGCCTACACATCAACAGAAGCCAACAGAGTCAGAGACTAACTGATATCAACAATATAAAAAACAGGAGAACTTACAAGTTTTGCAGCTGCCTGTGATTTAGAAGACGAGGGATCATCATCTGGGGTGGCTCTATGTGTTTTCAGAAACACATCTGGCCTATATATCTGACCAGTGGGGCTTTCCTTTTCCTGTGACAAAACAATGCATTAAATACTTGCAAAATTTTGCATCACAAGACAATATATGTGAGCCATAAATAAAGAAGAGGTTTACTGACAAGATAAGTGCATCAAAATTCTATTAGTTGCTAAGGTAAGTAATTATCCTATAGCAACAAGCCTTGAACCAGCTGGGTTTCTTCAGCTATTATTGCACTTTAAAAACCAAATGGATTGAAACTAATAAGTTTCAGTAGGAAGCAATAATGCACGGAATGAACAAGAACCAACGAAACTAGTATAAACAAGGACTCTAGGCATACCAAAAACTTCCTATCCTATCCAATTAGTGAAACAAATGAAATAACATAAGAATAATAGCTTAAAATGCAATATAGTGTTAAGAATTTACCAATTCATTCCACCTTGTAGGGACACCCTTCCTACCACCTGTATACTGAGCCTTCACTTGTGACCGTGCTTCCGCAGCTTGTTCAGATTTTTTCAGAAACTTTGGGTCACTCATGTTATCAATAAATTTCTCCCAGTCTTCTTTATTATTGTATGCTGGCAACATCCTTTTCTTTTCTTGCGCAGATGTAACACCATTGAGCCTTCGTTTTTTATTTGATTTTTCTGTTCTCCATGCACTGTTTGCTTTTGCTAAAACATATTTCCTATGGATAGCTGTTACCTGGTACATATTCTGTAATAAAGAAAAAAAATGCACTCAGATCTCCGGTATCGACATAATGCAGAGTAAGCATTTAATTTCAGCACTTGGTAAGCTTATAGAAAGCAAAGAAAATATAGAATGACAGATGAACATAAGCTTTAGGGGAAAAAAGCCAACTGGACTCACTTCACAGAGTTCCAAATATCTTCTTTGTATTCTGAAGGAACCTCTTTCCAAGTCTTATAACCCAACCCTATTTTAGACCTTGTAATCTCTCCGATCCAGGTTGCAAATTCTGGTGGCCCGTTCCATTGCCCATCTAGGTTGGAAAATCCAAATTAAATTAGAATAAGTAATGAACCATCTGTGATTTAGAAAAGAATGTATCTGAAGGAACAAAACTTACTAGAAGCAAATAAATTGTGGTTGATATAACTTAAAAACTAGGGAAATCAATGAAAAGATATCTAACATTACCATTATTGTTTTCATGAGTGTTCTCAATTTCATTATCTTGAGAATTAAGAGCGTAGTCTGATCCATGGGTTAACACAATCCCATCTGGTTGGCTCCCTAAACTATGTTCACCATGACTTGATTCAGATACTATAGGGCTATGTCTCGGAGGCGAGGGAGGCCAGTTGAATGTGGGGCTGCATTCCCTCGAAAAAGAAGAGGTCATCTGAAATATCAACAAACATAATGAATATGCAAACAGACTTATATATCAAGCAAAGTAATCACAATAATATAGTTCAACACAATTATATTATTGATAAATAACAATGCTGCTTGAATCCAGGATGTTAAACAAAGTTTCTCGGCATTCAAATACTGGATCCTAATAATAATAATACTAATATCTCAACCACATCTGTTAGCTAAACACCACAGAACATTAGTAGATGCTACGCTTGCTATCTGTACTTAGGCAGCTAATAGCAAATGAAGAACACTAACTATGAAAATTCCAGCCAATTGATTTCCATTTGTATCACTGTAACCTTGTTCCGTAAAGTTCAGAGGATGAGTACCCTTTCATATTCATCAATAAACAACTACTCTACCAACAGTCTAATAGTTCTAGTGAACTGATTTGTTATTTGGACCCAAAGGTTTTAAACACACAAACACCCAGTATAAACGATAATCAAATCTAAATACCACTTGATATTACAAAACTATAACAATCCTATGTAACCTAAGTTCAGATTCAATCAAAGATAATCTAATAAGATTGTATTATTACAAAACTAGATCAATCCTATGTAACCCCAATTTCAGATTCAATCAAAGAGTCTAATATGAACTCATGCATCTTCCAAATCAAAAATCATAAGTTATTTTGCTGTAGATAAGCATAAAAAAGATATACCTTGCTGTTTTTGATCTCTGATAATTCCTCAAAAAAGATAAATCTCTTAACATCTCTGAATTGATTTTAGGGTTGAGATTTATAGCTATTCCAAAACACCAAGCGGGAATAATCCCCGCCCAAAAGGATTTTCTTTTGATTTTCATCCCGCCCAAGATAGAGATGGGGATGAAAGAACAAAATACGCTACATCTACTCTCGAGGAGAAAACTATGTTCACATCAAAACACGCGTCTGTTTCTTTTCTTTCCTTTTTTTTTTCATTTTTTTAGTTGGGCGTACACGGAAGTAAAGACTTTGGTCTTTTATCTTTAATGATCCTTGACTAGGGTTGACCTTCACCAATAAGAAAAATTAAAAAAAATTGTTAAATTAATTTGTGTAGCATATTAATTAAAATTATAAATTAAAGTTACTAAGAAAATTTTTAGTCGTTGGGATATTTTCCGGTCTCGCTCATAATCATGTTGATTTTTAATTGCATGACATTTTTCAATCGTTGAATAATTATCGAGTTTCGCACATATTATCATTATTCATCTGTTTAAGTTTTGAATCAAAATTTGTCTCCTATTACATGATTATAATTAAAACTCGATACTTAAATTTAATCAATTATTTGAATATTTTTGATGAAAATTTGATCGAGATAGAGAAAATCTGAATTTCATTATTTATCAAAGTTAAAAAATCTATCCACACCAAACATTCAAAATCATTTAGATGTCGCCAGATAGACCAAAAGTAACATTCTTCAAAATCGCATTTTCGACACTTCTGTTGTAATAAATCGAAAACAATTTGAGTATATTTTAATGAAAATTCGACCGAGTTGGAACGAGTTCGAGTAAAATTGCAAAAATTGGAACTTCATTCTTTCGAGTTGAGGCAATTTGCATCAAGATTTATCACACAATCAAAACTCGACACGTCAATCATGATAAATCGGAAATAACATGAATATTTTTTGATGAAAATTTGATCGAGTTGGGACGAGTTCAAGTAAAATTGAAGAAATTGGAACTTCATCCTTTCGAATTGAGGCGGTTTGCATCAGAGTTGTGTAATTATAATTACATAATCAAGACTCGGAAATTCAGTTGAAAATTTGACCGAGTTGGAACGAGTTCGAGCAAAAATGAAGAAACCAGAACTTCATCCTTTCAAATTGAGACGATTTGCATCAAAATATAGTTACATAATCAACTCGATAATTTAGTTGAAAATTTGACCGAGTTCGAGAAAAAAATGAAGAAATCGGATCTCCATCCTTTCGAATTGAGAAGATTTGTGTCAAAATATAGTTACATAATCAAGACTCGACAATTCAGTTGAAAATTTGACCGAGCTGGAACGAGTTCGAGCAAAAATGAAGAAACCGGAACTTCATCCTTTCGAATTCTTGCTATCTGCGTCAAAATTCAATTACATAATCAAGACTCGGCACTTCAGTCGTGAATTTGATCTAGTTGGAACGAGTTCGAGTAAAATTGGAGAAACTGGAACTTCATCCATTCGAATTGAGGTCATCTACGTGAAAATTCAGTTACATAATCAAGACTCGACACTTTATTTGAAAATTTGATCTAGTTGGAACAAGTTAGAGTAAAATTGGAGAAACTGGAACTTCATCCTTTCGAATTGAGGTTATATGTGTGAAAATTCAGTTACATAATAAAGACTCGAATTTTGATCTAGCTGGAACGAGTTCGAGTAAAATTGAAGAAACTGGAACTTCATCCTTTTGAATTCTTGCTATCTGCTTCAAAATTCAGTTACATAATCAAGACTCGACACTTTATTTGAAAACTTGATCTAGTTGGAACGAGTTCGTGTAAAATTGGAGAAACTGGAACTTCATCCTTTCGAATTCAGACGATTTATGTCAAAATTTAGTTACATAACCAAGACTCGACACTTCAGTTGAAAATTTAACGATCTGTTACATAATCAAGACTCGACACTTCAGTTGAAAATTTAACGATCTGTTACATAATCAAGACTCGACACTTCAGTTGAAAATTCAACGATTTTCGAAGTGAGGCGATTTGTAATTTGCATCAGAATTGTGTAATTATAATTAAAAAATCCCTTTCTTAATTGGAATTTAGATATAATAAATAAATATAATCTAACAAATAAAAAGGATTAGACTCAATATTTTTATCATAATTGAATATCTAAAGAATTAATTTCAACTAAGACCCAAGTTAAAAAATTCAAAAAGTATATTACGAAAAATTTCAAAGTAACAATTTTATCATAATGAAAAATTCCACTCAAAATCCAGTACTGATAAATTTTATTGCGAGCCATTGTTGGGACGCTTACTGGTGTTGAACTTCCGCCTCCCCTAATTTTCTTGTAACATCATAATTACAACACTTCGATAAAATGAAGCAACAGTTCAATTCAAAAAACTTAAACTTACAAATGCATCTTCTTCTGAGTTACTGTTGTCGTCCAAGTTCGCTGCCGTTAGGGAAGATTCTTTATCTATGCCGGTAAAGACAAAAGGATCCTCGAAAGCATTCACATTAGGACCTCGTCGTTTTGGAGATTCTAAAACACTATGCCACTTCTTATCAGGCCTACTCTCATCCTTGCAATAATAAACTTGGGAAGCTTGAGAAGAATGGATAAATGGCTCATCACTGTCTTTTTTGTTTCCCATAAACCGTTCGAAGTTTACATAAATCACTTTTGTAACCGGATCTACATAAGAACCATTTACCTTGTCTTCGATACAAACCCAGTTACAATAGAATACAGTTTTCTTGAAGGTGGTATAATCCAGTTATAGTATTTGTTTAACAATTCCGAAATATGGAACTTCATCGTCCACCGTGATCTGATCTTTGGCACTTGCTCTGAATGTAGTTGTCGCATTCATGGACACTCCACTATTCTGGGTTGTAAAAGTTTTTTCTGCATCAGCTGTATAAAAGATATACCCATTTACTGAATATGCATCGTGTGATACCGCCCATCTAGAAGGACCATCAACGAGCCGCTTAAAATCTGTCATGACTTTTCCCTGAAATTATTGTGTTAGCCATGTGAAGTAATCATCAGGCTTGCTTGATTTCCTTGTTCCTCTAACACGTTGGTTAAAGATTTTAACGTACGCGTCATACTTCCTGTAATGAACATATATAATTACCATTCCATACTCTATAAGTTTGTTTGTTCTTTGATCACTAACCATTTCAATTCAGTGTTCTATGTTCATTCATCCCTAACTAGTTCAAGTCTCAACATGACAATAAGTTCATGTATTAAGAATGAAAAGAAAATCTCAAAGTATTACTTACTTTTCCCATTCAGTATTTTCTTCAGAATGCCTCAAAATCCATCTGCGTGCTTGTTCATACTTTAGGTTGGGTATATGATATTTCTTTCCTTCAGACTTACTTGGCGGGTATGGACCTTCGTGAATGTCATCGGCATCAGATATGCTTCCCCCTTTCTTGTAACACTTCTCCTTTCCATTCACAATGTACTCCATACAATGTCTCAATGCTTCAGCTAATAGATATTGTTCTGTAATAGATCCCTCTATATAATTTTTGTTTCGACCAAAAACTTTGAATGTTCTCATCATCCTATACATGTAAACACAACAACAGTAAGTCAATTTACCTCCATGATAAAGCAAACAAAAAAAAAATTACTCAATTAACTGAATCACCTTTCAAAAGGATACATCCATCGAGTTGTCACAGGTCCCAATGTTTCTGCCTCTTCTACCAAATGTACGACGACATGTATCATTGTAACAAAAAAAGCAGGCGGGAAATACATTTCAAACGCACATATAGACTTCACGAGACGTTGGTGCATGATACGAAGCTCGGCAATATCAATAACCTTAGAACAAAGAACTTTAAAGAACAATGACACCTGTCGAATGGCCTCAAGCAATGGTTGATGGTCTTTGAAACAGTACATCAGAAAAACAGGTAGCAAACCCTGGATTAGAATGTGATAGTCGTGAGACTTCATGCTTTTGAGCTGAAAGTCATGCAAACATACTTTGCCCTTCCAGTTTCCGCAGTAACCAATAGGAACCTTCAGGCTACTAAGAGACAGCATACTAATTTCCTCTCTTCTATAGACAGACAATAAGGTCCTGGTAACATTTCTGGAGGTTTGCCATTTCCCCGCTCCTTCAACCACAAATTCCTCTTTATCTTAAGATCTTGCAGATCCTTGCGTGCCGCAATCCCATCCTTGGTCTTATCCTTATTGTCCATTATGGTTCCAAAGAAAATCTCAGCAAAATTCTTCTCAACATGCATTACATCCAAATTATGACGAATTGGCAGATCCTAAAGTAAATTAGGACAGTTAGTAATAACATCCATATATCAATAGTTCAAGGAAAAAACAAATGAAACCAATTTTTTTTTTAAAAGAATGTGTATGGTTCCTATGCACCTAAACAAGGTAAACTTCAAAGGTGTAGATGGTAAAAATTATCAAAGGTATACAGTATGTAACATCCAAAACTATGTATAAAACCAACCTCAATGTGTTACTAATGGAACAATGGATTACTAGGTGATTTAGTAACGCATACTACTTACTAATAGTTCAACTACTGGTTTAACCAACTACAAGACTAGAGAATTTAACAAGACAAACTGAATTCAAATAATAAAACATTTGTTACCTCCCAGTAAGGCAGATCAAATAAGATTGATCTCTTTGACCACGGAGTGCTTGTATCAACTGATCGCTTCTTCATTGATGGTGGAATAGTTGTATCAATCGACCGCTTCCTTTTACCTGTTGCCCTCCCAGATCCAGTGCGCAAACGATTCATCTTACATAACACTTGGGAACTCGTTAGACGCCTTTTACCAGTAGAATTTGATGTTGTTTGCCTACTTGTGAACTTCCCAAATTCCGTTCGCACAGTATTCATCTTACTCAACAATTGGGTACCCGTCAACCGGCGTGGAGCCTTTCCATGTTCTACGGTTCCATCAAATTTCGATTTTTCAGATCTAAAGGGGAGGTCAACATCTTCTAAGAATCTTCTATGACCCATGTAACTGAACTTACGTCCATTCTTTAGCCATTTTGCATCCGTATGTTCACCACATACGGGACAACCGAATTTTCCCGATGTTCTACAACCAGAAACATGTCCATATGCCGGAAAGACATGCACACACCACATCAACATTGCTTTCAAAGTAAAGTTACTCTTTGTATGAGCATCATATGTCAACTATCCAACAGACCATAACTCTTTCAACTCGTCGACTAACGGCTGCAAATAAACATCGATGTTATGGCCTCGTTCCGTTGGACCAGGAATCAGTAATGTTAGCATTGTGAATTCTTTAGCCATGCAGTGTGATGGGGGCAAGTTGAAGGGTACAAGCATAACAGGCCAACAACTATGGGGATTGAGCATTCCAAAAGGGTTAAATCTATCGGTTGCCAGTCCTAATCGCACATTCCTCTTCTCTGCAGAAAACTCAGGCCACTTGCTATCTATAAACTTCCAACAAGGAGAGTCCACAGGATGCCGCATTTGTGTGCTGCTTTCGTCTACATTACCATGCCAATTCATCAGCTCTGCTATCCATGGTATACTAAACATGCGCTGCAACCTTTCCGCAACAGAGAAGTATCTTAGTTTTTTCATCGCCACTCTTTTGGCATGTGCCTTCTTCTTATCAACTAGTTTCCATCTACTTGCTTTACAATTAGGACATTCATCCAAGTCAGCATAATCCTTCCGGTAAAGAATGCAATCACTCGGGCAAGCATGTATAATTTCACACTTCAATCGAAAAGGTTGAATCATAGCCTTGACTTTATTAGCAGTTGTCGGTAATGTATTCCCAGCAGGTAAAACAGTCTTCATAAATTGCAATAACTCAGTCAAGAAAGCATCGGAACAATTATGTCTTGCTTTCATACTTAGCAACTCAATTGTTGTAGACAATTTCGTATGCTGCCCATCACAAGAAGGATAGAGGGGTTGCAGTGAATCTTCAATCCTCTTCTTGTAATTAATATCAGCACCTTGATCACCTTCAACATTAGCACCACTCTCTTGATTAGGATCATTGAAACAGTCTTCCATGTGGTTATCGAGGTCAATACGTCGTTGTAGGTCACTGAACATGTTGACCATTCCCCGACCAGAATCTTCACAACACTATTACCAGGTAAATTAGGAGCTTGATTAACATTGACAACATTTGTACGAGGCTGTTCTCCATGATGTATCCAAATTTGGTATGTCATAAGGAAACCATTTTTGATCAAATGCAAATGTATTTCCTCTAGAGAATACTGTCTTCTTGCTGCAAAGATCTTACATTTCGAGCATGGACAGAGAAATAATTTATCTGCTCCTAGAGTATCTTTTGTGAACCTGATAAATGATTGAACTCCTTCCCGAAATTCAGCTGACTGCCGTTCTGCACCCATCCATTTTTTGCTTGGAATAGACATCACTTCAAGTAAACCTAAATGACACACATAAAAAAAAAAATGATGCTACTCAATAATCTGTAAGTCTGTGAAGGATCAAATCAGATAAATTTTGCTTCTAAATTCCACATTAAAAGAAACAAAAAACAAAACAAAGCTTGGAGCAAATCCACAAAGTAAATTTAGACAAACAAGCTGCAGCAAGCTTACTATCAAGAGCATCCTACAAAAGGTAACTACAGATACTACAAAACTTGTGTAGAAGGCTTAACCACACTAGTCACAGGAGCCAGACATGCAGCAGTAGGAGCTAAGCTTAACAGCCAGCTTCTCTTACAATGCAACACATGTTAAAAAGAGAATTGATAAAACTAAAGGAGCTGCGAATACTGAATTACGGGAAACAACTACGCCGACTTAGAAAATAACAGATAGGAACTAAAGAGATTAATCTTAATGGATAGCTAAATAAACCCTTATCTCCATTTGAATATAAACTCATCCAATCATACTTAGACATAACCACTATCTCAAAGATATCCTATACTTAAATAAAATTTTCAATTACATATAACAGATTCAAGCATACATGCTTCCACTACGTTTCAAATTGAAACTACACCTTCCTCCTACTTTCTTTCACTGAATCAATATAAGTTTGTAGCCAATTTCACTTCCGAAGTTTTTTTTTTTTTTTTTTTTTCAAGCTATTCTAGGTTTAGCAAACGAAATTACCATTCAATTTTTGGATTAACCAGACAGAAGCTTAAGCAGAAAAACAGAATCAAAGATGAAAAGGGATTTGAAACTTACTTTAATTTGATATCTTCTTCTTCTCCGATCTCCTCTTAGATTTGTCTACAAAACAGAGAGAAGGGTTTGAAGAAGTGAATTCAAAAACCACTTTCATTCGATCTAACTAATCAAAATCATTCCTTTCCAATTTCTACCTTAACCAATTTATCAAATCAAAATCTTTGGATGTGCAATTTTGGTCACCAAAATCAATTTTTTAGGGACCAGATAGAAACTTGAGCAAAACCCAGATACAAAGATGACATGGATTTGAAACTTACTCAATACCTTCTTCTTCTTCTTCTTCTAAGTTAGAGTCTCGTCTTGGGTAGTTAGGTTTCCGGAGGGAAAAAAACAGACGGCGGGGTGAAAACTGAAGAGATGAACTCAGAACTTATCTTCTGGTTCTGGGCGTTAACTTATCTTTTGTTAGAATGGAACCGATACGGCTCTATGGACTTATGGCAAGCAAGCCGGTGTCTGTGCTAAGCCAGTGGTTAGCCGTTTTTGTGGTGTGGCTAGAAAGGAACCGATATGGCTCTAGGGACTTCTGGAAAGTAAGCCGATGTCTACGCTAAGTGGTTAGCCATTTTTGTGGTGCGTAATGAAATATCAATGGGGGCGTATTTAAACTTATTATATCCGACAGATTTGTTCCGTGATATAATGGTTCGTAAAAAATCACGCACCTACAAATTTATCACATTTGAAAACAGTTTTTTTTGCGTTAAATGAAGGGTCCCACTATTTTCATATTATATGACATTATTTATTTGTAATACCCTAATCACACAATTAATCTGTCATTTAAAAACGTGATTTATAGCCCCTTCTGGATTAGAATAAGCAGTGTACTGTATAGAAAAACAAAAAACAGCTCTTCTTGAAGAACAAACGAAACTAAACGACAAGAGACTGATTGGATCTAATTCTCCGTCTTCTCCCTTAACCTTCGAATAGTACTTCTCACAGTGACTGCAGTAGCGGTGCTGTAATACAGAAACACAACAGATAAAACAAGACTCAGATGGATCAATTTTCATGCGGCATACAGATCTAGAATGGAAAGTGAATATGAGAGTGAGTCTTACTTCAACGTGTAGGCACCATCAACTTTCAGTTTTCCACAGTCTTTGTATCCCCAAATTTCAATGGCCTTACTCTTCACGGCATACTACATAAGGAAGTGTATTGATTACCGAATTGATTTTAGAAGAAAATGAAGATAAAACTGGTTTAAGAAAGAGAAAACAACTAACCTTTCCACAGAATTCACAGAAGCACTTGGAATGCTGTCTGATTTCCATCTTGTTTATCCGCTTTTGCAGAACGGCACCATATCTTGATCCTGAAATAAACAAACTCATGTTGATCAAAAGGATATACCAAAGAATAGTACTTCTGCGTATGTAAATATTCCTAAAAAAAGCCTACTGTGAAGTTCTATGATATTCTACAAGTACTGCCAATCTGAAGAATTTCAACTGTAAAACACCATTATTTGTCTTAGATAGAAGGTAAACTCGCTTAAAAAAAAACGTACCAATACTCTATGCTCAGCTGAACAGCTTAGACTCGGACAAGATTTCTTAAGCAACCACTTACCAGATTTGCCAACAATTTCGGCCTTCTTTGTACACTTAGTCTGCATCCACGATAAACATATGAAGGACATCAATATGCAAACTAATAAATCATCTTTGAAATTCTTTTTACCAAATCAGGGAAATATATATAATAAGGAATACATTAGAGCACTAATGGTAAGAACCTTACAAATACAGAAACACTGCAATTAAAAATACAAAAGCCTGATTTTCTCTTTCACCAAGACCACTACTGCTTGTCAATGCTCATCATGCCTTCTTAAATACCATCAATGATTGTTCATGCATCTACATACACAACGAACAACAAAATGATTTATCAAATTAAGCCTTCACCAGAAAGGTAAAATTGAACCAAAAAGCTGATTTGTAATGAAATTAGTTCTCATTTAGAAGCAGATAAAGCCCTAAATTATATGAAAATCAGGATGTGGATCTTACCTGATGGTTCCTATACTTCTAGGTAATTTAAAAGGCCAAGCTTAGCCTTCGAGTATTTCAAACTATCCTTTAGGCATGTGAGCAACAGAAGTAGTATCATGAACAAAAGACCAAATCATATCAACATTGAATAATCCAGAATAACAAGACCCTAAAGAGCTAAGTTTTGGTGATTTCTAGAATCAAACTACGACCAGGCCCTTATATGATAACCCCCTCGCGCCCATTGCCCTTTAGGTATATCAAAATCATCCCATATTACGAGAACAGTTGTGACACAAGAGACCAAAAGTACCACTTTGAAAATCTGATACATGTTGCCAAAGCAATATGCATGTTATAAACATCAGATTGCACCCCTAGGCCGCCGAAAGTATAAAAAGCATTATTCCTAATTGGCAAACATTTATCTAATTAAAATTCATGCAATGAAGGGATATCCCAAACCTACATTTAGTTAGTACGAACATGAGGCTATGAAAGTACAATTTGTCAATCAGACACACAACATGACTCAAGGAAAACAGTTGATAAGGAAGACAACAATACGCAATCAAGGAGGGGATAAAGAAAACACATCAACGCTAACAAACACAACAACAGAACATGCAAGAATAACTTACCCAACATGAAGCAGTTCTCATTGATGATTGGTAGGGCCTTGTGCAGACTGAGAATTTCCTTGTTGCTGCTGTATTCGAAGAAGATGTTTTTAAGCAAGTTGCGTTGTTTGATATCTTTGCTCTTATCAGCATAACCATCCGCTTAACCTGACCAGTACTTGCATTGTTGCACCTGATAGTTAAACAACAAATTCAATTACTGACAAAAAAAAATCTATTTGTTGTTGGGGAGGATGAAATAACCTGAAGCGTGACTTGCTTTTAATGAGGGTCTATAAAATTGCAGTCAAATGTCTAATAGCATCTAACTCAAACCTGAGTGGACGAGATGATGGAACTGTCCTGCAGCATTGGTTAGATGTGAACTGGAATTGTTGGTTGACCTGCTGAGGAACAAATTGTGAGCCCTGAGAAAAGTTTCCAAAATTAATCTGTGCTCTAGAGGTGACACCAACCTGCTGCTGTGGAGCGGTGGACATGGTGTCTACACATATTCCTTGAACATTATCCCATGCACGTACAATAACACAAGTACCAGAAGCATATATTTTTCGTAACACAAGTGTTTTAAACTAGAAAGGGCATAAGAAGTTAGAAACGCACATCTCCGAGTTCTTCTTCATTCTCTACTATACTCATATCTAGTCATCATCTTCCTCCTACAAACAAAATTCATGAGAACCATTAGATAAGACACCTATTTATATCTGAACTCAAATTGATGAACAATAGGGTTTTTATTTAAGTATGAACAAACCTCACAACTTCCTTCTTTCTCATTAACTTCGGTTTTTAATTTGTCAGATTCTTATTCTTCTTCTCCATGGTCAGCATTTGACCCTCCATCATAAAATAGTGTTACAATTACATGCTAATTAGCTTAAGTCTAATTCTTTATAAGTACTGAAATATCAGGGAATGCGGAATTTCTAAGTAAACTTACCAATTTCTTGTTGTGTGCATCCATGGTTCTGTTGTATTCAACCTTCATTTCCTCCTCCTTGGCTAGATAAGGAGCTTTTCCCTAAAACAAACATAAAAACAGAACACTACATTAAAATCATATAAACTAGGGATTCATTTCCCAAGTTGTTTGGTGATTCAAGTTTTAGGCGTCACCTTATTCAAAAACTCGTCAAGTATTCTAGCTAGCCTGATGAAACTTCTCTCGAGGATATCAATCATTTCTACAACACCTCAGTAAAAATAACACCTGGAAGCAACATCCAGGTAAATAGAAGTTGTAAACCAGCAAATTCAAAGAGTTGTGTAAGCTAATAACTAAAAACTGAAATAAATTGAACTTCAAACATATTTATAACGGAAAAAATGTAATATTATTTGCATCTGCTCTAAAATGAACATATCTACCTGTACATTCAGTCTACCACTTTTCTTAAGTTGCAAAGTTGAGCACCAAACAAGTATAAAAATCAATCCAGTCCACCATTTATTTTGTTGTGAAAAACAAACAAACTAAAGTGGCAGATACTATCATCAACCTAAAAGACAAACAAAAAACAAACAAGGAACACCAACTACCAGTTAGGTTTAAAGATCAAGATAGAAATATAAGTTATTCTTCAAAATCAGATTAGGGGTTTTCTTTGTAAAACCAAGAGAAAGTGAAGAGAGATTAACCATTTCAGATCAGGGGTTTTCTTCATCATCAATTTCATCCCTGATTACACAAAATTTTATTTTTTTAGATTTATTATCAAAAAAAATACAGACACAAATTTCTAGAGTTTGAGAACAAAGACAATACCTATTCATTTTCTTTGTCTCTAGATTTATAAGTTGACGCAGCTAGATAAGCACCAAGACTGTATCATATAAGATTCAAAATAAAATTAGAGATTAAAAGAGGAAATAATACATGGCTAAGAAAATGAAAATAGGTTTTTGATCTTATCAATTTCATATGACACTAATGGAATATGGGGTTTTTACAACCCACATCCATGACCCTCGTTGACGGTCAATTGACCTTGGACCGGTCAAGAAGGTCCTAGATTTAAGAAAAGTTCTTGAGCGGTTAAAGTTGGTCGTTGTATGACAAATTTTATTAGAACTTTATCCCTCAACTATGACCCATTCCTCAACTGATGGTCCTCGATGCTTATGTCGTTAGATGTTCTCGAGATTGAGATTTTATATTGACCTAAGATTGTGATTAAAGATCCCCCTCTCTCTCTCCATTAAAACAGAAGGAACCCTATCTCTTTCATTACTTACTTTTCTTCTCTCGCATCTCTTTTCACAGCCGAACTCACCTCTTTCTCCTGTTTTTTTTTGTTGGAAATGATTTTGGGGTTAATGGGCTAAATGGGATTAAGAACTGTTTAGCACTCACTCAATTGAACTCACTGATCACTCAAGTGATGGTTGGAAGAAACAAATTTTATTACTTTCAAAACTTTTGATTGTACAGGACCTTAACTTTCTTACAAAGCTCACTTACTCTCACTGTATTTGCACCTTCACCTCACTTGGTGTCTTCACTCGATTACACTTTCAATTGATACCTCAACTGCCCTATATATGGGGAGGGAGTAACAACCGACTCCAACTATTCTAGCCATGTCTAGAATATTCACTAGTCATACACATTTTACAACCGACTTTGACCCATCTAGATATTTCTTCTCTACCATACAGACTCTAGATATTTCTAGGTACCAAGCTAACCGACTTCAATCCCTTGTTTTACAAGGACTCTAGACCTTTTTACATCACTCATAAAACCCCTAATCTATCATATTCATCAAAGAGAAACGAAATCACCATATTCCAGAAACTTATCGATATCCCCCAAATCAATACCCTAATTTCATTGGGAAAAGATACCTTTTGCAGAGGAAATTTGTAGATCCAATTTTTTTTTCCAGATTTGAAATGCAATTAGGGGTTTGATTTGGGGGTTAGGTTTTTTTCTAAATTGTGTATGTAGAAATTTTGATTGGTTATTCTTTTAATTTCCGATAGATATTGTTTGGGTTTTTCTTTAAATTTTCTGCTATAGTTCTATGAAGACTACATGTATTGACTTTCTTCTTTTCTGAACTTATTTTTGAAAAGCATCGAAATCTTAATGATTGCCTTACTTACTGTATGCACTTATCTTCTGATGAAGTTTTGCTAATTTTGCTTAATTTTGATGTTCGTAGAATATCAGTCAGCCAAGCTTTAAGGTGACTTGATTTTGTTTTCAATTTTTTACATTTTGACTTGATTTCTTAACTTTATTTATTTTCAGAAATGGATGGAAAAGGTGGAAAAAATCTTTTTTGATTTTCTGAAATGGAGATGGAAGAATACTTCCTGCTGCAGACGATGAGGTTACGGAGGTCGATGACTTTGAACCCTAGCCTGATTTTCATTTCTTCATTGTTCATTCTGCAAAATAATAACTCTAGTCTTTGATTCTTGTCGCTGATATTAGGGGTTTTTGTGTTTGTATATTTTTGTTGGAGATTGAAGGTGTTTCTTACACAGGTAAAATCCCCTTATTTTGAACCCTTGTTATTGGATGCTCTTTAACAAACATTTGCCCATCGATTTTCTTATTAAAGATGCCGACTATGTTGATAGTTAGGTTTTTCTATGCTCGTAAATGTGTTTTAATTAGTTGTTGTGATGAAGTTTGGTTATTGATGGCATGGTTCAAATTAATGGTTTGATTTATGCTTATAGATATATCAACAATTTTCCATGTTCATTAAAGCCCAATTGTTGTTTGTGAACCTAACTGGTGCTGTTTGTGTTGCTAATAAATTGGGAGTGTGCTTAGATTGTTTTGGAATAATGGGTGTAAATGCTTGTTTTTTACCTTCCTGTATGTTATTTAGACCCATAATAATACATGTGTATGTCAAAAGATCTATTTGCTACCATTACAAAAAGCAGGTAGAGTTGAAGTATAAGGTACCGACAGTTGGTACATATTTGAAGTAACTAAAATATGGGATTCTTTATGCAGTTCCATGTATCCCATTCACTATATGTTGCTCAAAAATAATTCCAAGTGATGCAGGTGTTTTCTTTTAAAGCTGGAAGGCACTATAAAGTTAGGGTAAACACTATGTATACTGGTAGGTTTATGTCTATGTAAATTGTAATTTTTCATTTCTTTCATTGCATAGTTCAATTTAATGGCGGTGGTGGTTCATACAGATCCACTACCGCGAACATTCACTGCCACCACCACCACCATTCGAGCTCACATTTTTGGTGGTTTGATAATTTATGTAGTACCAATCTAGTATTCGCCGAGACTATATTCAACAAAAATATTCGATAACACTCAAGGCAGATTTAGCTTACACATACGAGACTAGATTCACCTTTAAATGGGAGTCTTTTGAAATTGTTGTGAACACAATGGGCTGCTTTTTTCTGACTTGTTATATATTTAATGATAAAATCGACTGATTTTTCTGAAATCTTTGTGTATTTTCAGGTCCTGGAATGACAAAAGTTGCTTCATCTTCTTGCTAACTGAGAAGTTTCGGCTTTTGCATTCATTTCTGTTTCTTTAGATAGTAAAAACGTTAGTCCTTGTATATTTGTCGTTTCAGTTGCTGTATAGAATTATATTCCCTCCGTCCCCACTATTAGTTGACCCATTTGTTTTTAGATTTTGTCTCATTAATAGTTGATTTTATATCATTTGATACTCATGTTTATATTCATTACGTAGGTGTTTTAAAATGCTTTTTAATGATATAAAATTTACGAATATCCTTTTTATAGTTTAAGAGATAAATCATTTCTAAATTATACTACTAGGTCAACTAATAGTGGGACGGAGGTAATACTATTTTATGTTGCTGGTTTGAACTTTTGTTTAAGAAACCATGAACTTATTGGGACCCGTATTGTTGTGAATTAAGGATTTGAATTCTCTTTGTGTCAGATTATGATTTTTGCAATGAATATAATGTTATTCTAAAGTTGTTAATCCAGTATAATTATTTGAGTTTCATTTTAGTTCAGTCAGATTATTTCATTTCAGCCCATTCAGAACGGCTGAAACCATTCAGCCAATTCTGAATCTTTTTTTTTATTTTTTATTAAAATGTATATCTACGACCGGTATGGGTCAGTCCTAACACCATCACCGTTAAAATTGGTCGTTGATATAGGTTGTTCCGCGACCCGCATAGCCACGTCAAGACGCTCAAACAGCGACCATTTCCGCGACTGTTAAAACAAGTCATTTAACTCGTATATATGACTTGCTCTTACGGTCGCGAAACTCCTATTTTCCCCTAGTGTGAGCTAGATCCATCTTTCTCATTCAATTCCAAAAAACTTTCTTTGATAATCTACAAAATCAAAAACAAAACCATCAGATCTGTAATAAATCAAAGCCTTATTTAAGCAAAATCCCAACGAAACAGGTTAGAACATCATACATAGATGAATCAAACGGGTGAGAAGGATGAGAAATAGGTTTCTCAGTGGGAACTTTACTCTTTTTTGCTTTGAAGTCGAAGCAGCAACAAATATTAAGAGAGAGAGGTAGGTTATATGGTTTATCAAGTTTTACTTCTCGGCTGCGGGAGGAAGGGTGGGGATGATCGTGAATGGTGGTGGCTTGAGGTGAGGGAGAAAGAGAAACCAGAGAGGAAGGGAGGCGGAGAAAAATGAGTTTTCTCTCTCTGCTTTGGGATAGATAGAGGTGATGATCCAACCGTATATCATTTTTTAGACTAAACCCTGACCGCTGAAGGTGGAATATCCTACCAAGGAAACCACACTATGTGAGTCTCGTTGTCGAAGTCAACAAAAAGTCTTAATACAACGACGTCTTGACTTTAGTCAGCGACAACCATAAGAATCGTTCTCTAGGTCAACAAAAATCTTGACACAACGAAAGTTTGACTTTGGTCAACGACATTTTTGATATCTAGTTGTTTCGCGTTATTTAGTTTGTGTCGTTTCATTATGTCTCAGATAGCGCATTCTCCACTAGTGTGGGGTTCAATCCCCACCTTAAGGGTTTGTAATAGTTAAGTTGTATGGTTGGGTTTGGCAATGGGGGCAGTCCGACTGACTGGGTTAGGGTAGGGACATGGGTCCGGCTTTCGCGTATCAAAAATAAACAAAAAATTGGATTCATGTTATCTACTATAGTTAGCACCACCAATTTCAATTATTTTTCCATCATTTTACATAACCCCCAAAATTCAATAAAAGGATGAGATCAAAGTGTTACTTGCACACTCAGTTAGAGAGTATGCACGAAATCAGTCATAACATTACTTGTTGAAAAGCGATATTGTATATCTAGACAACAACTGTTCAAAATGGAATGACACAAACATAACCGTCTATAGGGTTCACAATTTACATCATTATCAAACCAATTATCATCATCCGTCATTTTGGCTTCTCGCATTTCTCTTCGCCCTCTTTGGCATCGCCGCACTCAACCAATTATAGCTCTATTGACAAGAATCACTTTATATTAGAAATGGTTTCATTGCAAATGTTTATGATATAGTTGCAGCATTGTAATCGCTTTCTAAAGTCTTCCGAACATCAGCAGAAAGAAGTTAATGAGTCAATGTAAGATTTCTGGGCTTCCAACTCAAAACCAATTGGCAATGAGTGGAGTGGCCCATAGAGTTATATGTGTATAGAGGCTAGGTGTTTTTATGTGGGACTATTTCATCCCAACACTCCCCTTCACGGGTAAGGGCGATTTAAGCCTCTTAACACGTGGATCGTATATACAACTCACGTATGGACCTCGTTCTGATACCATGTAAGTTTTCTTGGCTTCCAACTTAAAACCAATTCGCAATGAGTGGTTTGAAAGGACAATAGTCCCACATTGCTAGTTTCTACATAATAAACTTAAATATAATATGGAAGGGATGCTCCACTTATTGCCAATTGGTTTTGTGTTGGATGCCCGTAGGATTTAACATGGTATCAGAGCGAAATCCGTACCTGTACGCTGGGTGTAGGTCGAATTACTGGCCAACTGACCGATTTTATCACATGTACACCCATGGCCGAATGACTTGTTACTCGTATGACCTGTACATGCGGTGTATCATGACTGAATGTCACTTGCACATCCGTGATCGATCGTACATAGGTCGTCCAGAGGGCGTGTGAAAATACAATAGTCCCATATCGCTAGTTTCCGCATAATTAACTTAAATATATAGAAAATGGGTCATTTGACCAAAAACATCCGAAATCAGGTTAATATGGACGGGTAAAAGTTTGTCTGAGTCAAATGGACGGGGAAATAGTTTAACTTGAAACTGACCACTATACCCTGGTTCCACTTTCTTCTATACTTCATTACAGAAAAAAGAAAAGGCTTCTTTATCATCTCTTCAGCAACCATTATCGTTTCTTCCTTCACCATCTCCACCATCACAAAATACCTCCATCAGCATCATCTTCCTTCGCGATCTCCATCTCCACCACCATGAAAACCAACACCGATGTCGACAACATCGTCTTCCTCTACCATCTCTATTCCTCCACAATCACAAACACCAATGTCGCTATCGATTTCATCACCTTTATACCACAACACCATCATCGGTAACAGCAACACCACCATTAGAAGTGGTTTTCTGTGAATGCCTAATTTAATAAAAATGTCTCAAATTTATTAAACTGAAAAGGTTAGGGTTTTGGGTTAAATCAATTTCACAAGATGAAACGGAGAATATTCTCAAATTGGTAAATTTCTTAGCCTTAATTGTGTATTTTATCAGATTTGATTTCAAATTTGTTTCATTTGAGTTAATGTATTAAAAAACGTTCACCAGTAAGTATCCTAGCCCTAATTTACTTTTGATTTTAATATCAGAACTCATCAATTGTGCATCTTTTTGTATAAAAGTGCTAAAATGTGAATGAAATTTAGGTTAGAAATATTGTTCGATTGTGATTAAAAAGTGATTATGAGATGCTGAAATTTTAGTATGTGTTTTTCTTGCATAAGAGGTTTTGTCCTATTTAAGCATGGATGAAATCAGTTTCA
Organism: Papaver atlanticum; assembly: GCA_023531105.1. Classification (NCBI taxonomy): domain Eukaryota; kingdom Viridiplantae; phylum Streptophyta; class Magnoliopsida; order Ranunculales; family Papaveraceae; genus Papaver; species Papaver atlanticum. The sequence continues at coordinate 369,154 of JAJJMB010001820.1, read as the reverse complement.
TCCTGTTTTAGGTTGAGCTGAATTTGGTTTCATCCACATTTACACTAGGATGAAACTGGTTTCATCCCATTTTAAATTGAGTTGAATTGGAATTTGTTTCCATACAAGTTTAAAATAGGATGAAACCAATTTCATCCTTTCTTAGATTGAGTATAATTTTGTTTTCATCCATGTTTGAATCAGGATGAAACCAGTTTCATCTAATTCAACAGTGAGTTGAATTTGGTTTCACCCATGTTTGAACTAGGATGATAATAGTTTCATCTAATGTTACATTGGCTTGAATGTAGCTTCACCTATGTCTAATCTAGGATGAAACCGGTTTCATTGTGTGTTAGATCGGGCTGAGTTTAGTTTCACTCATGTTTAAACTGAGATGAAACTAGTTTCATCCAGTTTTATATTTGGTGGAATTTGGTTTCGCCCATGTTTAAACTAGGATGAAATTGGTTTTGATATTTGCCGAGACGGAGTGGGTATGAATTTATTATAATACCACACCTATAATTTGTAATTATTTTGTGTCATCACCCGTGCATATGTTGTACGTAGTACATGAATGATCCAATATTAGTCTTTAGTTTGGATCATAAAGCTCTTGCTTCTAGCGATATTCACGATGCACCATTTCATGGCTATCAGGACATATTCTTGAGCAGGCTTGGAAGGAGATGGCTGAAACACTTACCCAAGCAGATTTTGGAAAAATACAGGAAATCCTTGAAGCCGTGCCACTGAAATGGCTGCCTGACAGTTCTAGTCCCTCATGTATGTTTTGTAGTGTGAGATTTCATGCTCTTATGTGTTCGAGGCATCACTGTAGGTTTTGTGGAGGGATATTTTGCGGTGAATGTTCTAAAGGAAGGAGTCTATTGCCTGTAAAATTTCGGACTGAGGATCCAGAACGAGTCTGCGATGTTTGCTGTGTACGTCTCGAATATGAGAAGTCATACTTAATAGAACAAGTAAGTCGAGCAGCGCAGTTTCCGACTCATGACGTAATAGACCTCAGTACTTTGCGGTCACGGGTAAACTTCCCATGGTGTTAGTCAATGGAGGATGAAATCTACAAGGCTTCTAACATGATCCTTGGTTATAGCAAGGTAAGGCTTTGCTTGTTAAGTTTTATTGCCTGGCTGAACTAATATTGTGTTGACAAACTGGGAATGGAATGTTATTAAGGTTTAGGGACAGGTGCAATCATACCCTTATTTTAGGCATGAACCTATCTTTTCGCAGCTGTACCTCCGATTACAACATTGGTTAAACCAGCTCATATCTAAGGGGAAAACAATTCTGAGCTTTTGGAGCCTCTTTATTAGTTAACATATAGTGGGTTCGTGAAGAGAAAATGAGAGTGACAACAGATATCTTCACTAAGTGATCCACCCTCTGCTTTAGGGGCTAACACAAGCTACAAGTGAGATCACCTTGCTTAACTGTCATGAGATTTTTATATTAAGACTTAGGTGTTATACATGCAACTACCGAGCAACACTTGTAAGAAAATGCCCGAGAGTGCTTAATAATTCTTCTGTCTTTTAGTCTGACCAACCATGGTTTTATTGTTGCAGGTGCTTTTGTGGGGTGTTCTCTCAAAGGGAGTATTGTGACTACTCGTGTGCTTGAGAACTCTCGGTTCTATGGTAGTTCCTCCTTTTTTGCATCGGATATTCTTCTCGGTTCATTACCTCGCCCACCTGCAGCTTTCATGGTCTATGACATGCTATCTGATCTATTTCAGAAGCTTGATGGGTAATGAGGCTTTAGGTAGGGTTCCAGAATTTCTGTTCAGCATCCGGTAAAGGCTCGGTTTGCGTATAAGTTAAATTCATCTTTTTTCTACTGAAGAGTTCCCTAGTCTTTGATGGTACCCCTAATTAGTTAGTGCGAACATGTTTATTGTACATGATGGAAGATTTTAAGAACTAAATTTACAGACTATAGACCTATTTGATTGTGTAAATGATCTGCTAGTCAGATAATAGTCGGATAATAAAAATATGTTTAAAAAACCTTTTTTAAAAGGCTGAGGGTTATTTTAGGTAGAACGTATTTTTTTATTTTATTTTTCCTGGGTGAAATATCCAAAATGGATAATTAAACAGTATTTTTTTAATTCATGTCCATATAAACAGTATCAAAATGTACAAGTCTGTTTCACCCAGAAATTGTTGATTTTGGTCTTTTTAACCAATTTTGTGTTAAATATAATATGGAAGGGCTTCTCCACTCATTGCCAATTGGTTCTGAGTTGGATGCCCGCAAACTTTAACAAGTGGAGTGGCCCATAGAGTTATATGTGTACAGGGGTAGGTGTTTTTATGTGGGACTATTTCATCCCAACAGTCAATTTGACGGACACAACTAACGGAAATAGGTGTCGAGATGAGTCAAGTTACACTATGATTTAGGTGTCGAGATGAGTCAAGTTACACTATGATTACACCATGCTCTAACACTTACGATGCACCATTTGAGTAATACTTTGGATGACATTTTGATTGGTGTATGGGTGAAAATCAATCAACTTTGGAAGGAAAATGCTAGTAATGGACCAGTTGATGATGTTTCATGATTTACTTAAATTGTTTATAAGTTGGGTGTGGTTTCCTGAAATATGTGTTGCTTGATGAAGGCATGTGTTCGTGCCCACACAAATACCGCAAATCCCCTCAACAACTCGAACTTTATATATCTTTCGCGAAACTTTCTATCATGTTACAATAGAACTTAGTTTTTTATAGCTTGCCCACTTTATATGTGCATCACTAGTGTTTGTACCTAGAAATATTTTCAGGCACACAACACAATCGATTTGGTGATGATGATGAAAACTAGGGTTTTACACAAAATAAGCATAAATAAGAGAGACGGGAATTTAACGTGGTTTGGCAAGTTTTGCTTACATCCACGAATAAATCCCCGTAGCGAGAGATATTTTATTGATGTGATTGATACAATTGATTTCTGATCCCTTTCAGGGTTTGGTGGTGTATTTTCCTCTCCCAAGGCTCCCCCATTTTAGGGTTGAGATTCCCCTCTATTTATACAATTGAACATATGGGTTAAACCCAATTTCGAGATAAACTTCAGATGAAAGCAACTTGGTCAGCAAGTCATCCAGAAACTTCTACAATCTTCTTCCAGGGTTTTTGCAATGGGTTGGTGGTAGAGGGTTTGACCAACGACCTTGACTTTGGCTGATAAGGTTGACTTTTTGATGTTGACTGCTACAGTCGATCTTTGACTGACATACTGCCTTGACTGGAGACTGGATGGCTGACAACATGGATGGAGGCCGGTGGTAGCACGATTGGGAACATGGCTGAAATCTGAATGGCAGCGCGGTTGGCAACATGGCTGGAAACAGACTGGCAGCGTGGCTGAAAACTTGGCTGGAAACGCGACTTGCAACATGGTTTCGACAGTTGACCAACCGTTTGACCGGCCATTGACTTTGATGATTGACCGGCCGTTGACTTTGATGATTGACTGGTCGTTGACTTTGACCGTTGAACGGACGGAAGACTTAGTTAGCCTGTATACTGAGTTGGTTGGCCGAATGACAGACTTGAACGAGACCCAAATGGTGGATCAAGTAGCAATCTGGCCCAAAACATAACATTTTTACTCATGGTACAAACAACCAGCTTTTCCAACACCCATATAAAAAAGCTAAGATTATTCGAGATATCCATATGTATGCTACAAAAGCGAGCATTGTGGATGCAAGAAAATTCATGAGAAATGCAATTACTATGGTTTATTTCTTTAAACGTTCTGCATAACATGTGACAATATCCTTGGTGCATCCTGTAGATACAAAGTAGTATCTATTATAGAATCCCTCTTTCTGAAATCAATCAAACTGTTGTTCCTCCATAGGAAAAAGGTTCAAGATGTTCTTTCATCTCATAAAGCTGTCAATGGCTACAGTTACATCGGCGCAATAAAATTTCTTCCATAAGAAAAACACTCGTAATGTGCTTTGATTTGTGACCAACCAGAAAAAGAAAAAGGCCAACAAAAATCCTCCTCACTTTAAAGCTACATAGGAGACAACAAGACAACTTACATATGCATCATCACATCACCACATACATTCTTTTTCCGCAACAACTTGGTAAGTTTTGGAACCCCATACATTCTGGCAAACTTGGCGGATATCCTGAAATGAGGAAGAAGCAGAACATGCAGTAGGACCATACAACACGTGTTGAGTTGGATTTTGTAAAATGGAAAAAATTGAATGGTAATCCGAATTTGTCTAAGGGCCGTCCTTTTCTTATATAAAAAGGGTCACCCCATTCAGCCTTCAAAACTCACTACCGAAATTACCCTATAAAGAAGAATCCTTCTTCATTTCTGTAGTTCTGATTTTCTTTCAGATTTCTTAACCCATTCTTTCTCTTTTCTCTCTCTCTAATTCAGCTCCTGTCCGGGGCTGTTGCAGAGATTCTAGGGGTGTGAATTCCATAGAAAAAAGAGAGAACAGAGAAAAGAAAAAAGAGAAAAAAATGGCAGTATCATCTAGGGTTTCATTCGGAGTCATGGCGATTGTTGCTTTGATTTTCAGCATTGCTTTACCTGCTGTTGTTCAAGCTCAAGCCCCTGCTCCTGCTCCAATCAGTGATGGTATGTATGTCTATCTCCATTTATGGATCTCGTTATGATCTGGCCGGCATTTTATTTTCAGCATTTTGCAATTGATTGAAATTTGTTTAGGTTGTTTTATCGTTTTACTGATTTTTGGTTAGAAAGATTTGATTTTTGAGATGCCCCTGAGGAAATATTTGATTTTTGAGCAACCCCATGATATAAAGATTTGATTTTGAAGCAATTTCAGGGAAAAAGTTTCAGATTTTGTTCCAACATTGTGCTTCAATTGGATTTTATTTTGTCTGTTAATTGGTGAAATGTGAAATGGGTTTCCATTGGATTACTTAATCTGTGTTCATTTTTCATTGGCATTATGTGAATTTCTTACAATTTAGATAGCAATGAATTAGATCTATTTTGATTTTAGATCTAGATCCTGAATTTGTAATGGTAACTGGGGTATGAAGTTGTTAGTGTTATTCACATTGGAAATGCTGTCCATATCCGCTTTGACCTGAGCTGTAGCTAGCTCTGGGAGAACCAAAAGGATTGTTATCCACGTCCGAGAATGCCCTGTGTATTCATGTTTGACCTGAGCTGTAGCCAGCTCTGTGCGAAAGAAGGTTTGTTATTCACATTCAAGATAGGCCTGCACATCATCCGTTTGACCTTAGCTGTCTGTAACCAGCTCCAGGCAAACAAACGCTGTGATTGAACACAATGTGCAAAGACACTTGTTCACATTCAAGATAGGCCTGCACATCATCCTTCGTTTGTTTCACATTAGCTTGATTGGGATAGAGAACGCACGGTCAATTCACATTTTCTTGTTCTTGTGTCACTTATGGTTCTTCTATTTTCAAAATACTTAACTTGTTCAATGCCAAACTGCTATGTATATTTCAGTTTCTTGGTTGATTTATATTCTGAGGGTTCGCAAATTGTTGTGTTTGTTTGTAGGAACAACAATCGACCAAGGAATTGCATACGTGCTAATGCTAGTTGCTCTTGTGCTAACCTACATTATTCATGAGACAAATTAAGAAGTTAAATTATGAATTAGGTGTTTGTTAGTGATTGAAGAACAACGACGATGATAACTTTCTTATGTATAAAAAATAAAATTACAAGGTTATGAGGAAGAGTGAGGAGTGTGGGATTGTTTGAGCTTTGAGAAATGGCTTGGTGGTGATTTTCTGTGAGCGGCTGGCGGGGGTGGGGGGATGAGATGAGGATTAAGAGATGGCGAGTGTTTTTATTTATTTTGATTCTATGTTATTATTATTAGTTGGAAAGGGAGAGATGGGGGACCTCTCCTTTTTCTCTTTCTAACTTGTAATTTTCTTTCTTTTTCTTTTTCTTCTTCTTTTCCCCCTCCATTGTTTTTTTTCTTCTTTGGATTCATTTTGTTTGTTACAGTTGACATTATTCTTTCCACCTCTTTTGTGTTCTTTATCTTCTGAATTTTCCATTCTATCCTGACATAATTTTTCATTTTGTATGTATGATTGCATCCATGTTTGGTGCAATTGGTTGAAAGAAGGCAAACACTGCATCTCTTTGCCAAGCATCTGGTTGACAGTGCAAGTTTTCGGTTTTACAGTGAATTTCAGTTCCGTTTTCGAGAATCTAGGACTTGCAAATTGCAATATCAACCAGATGCCCAAGTGATGCAATGTTAAAGCCAAAATGTCTGGTGCTGAAACAACTCAGACAAGGAGGTTGAGTCTGGGTAGCGTTAAGCTACGTCTCTGACGTGTCTATTGAGGATCTGCGTTTAACTCTATGCCGGCAAGTTGATGTGAACATTATTCAAGGTTGGGGACAAATGTAAGACATGGGATTTGTGGAATCATCTTTTGGGGACTACTCAAAAAAGGTGGGGGACTACTCTTCTATTTTGGGGTGGATATTTGAAGTAAATTTGAGCCACCCCTTAACTTAGTTTTTTTTCTAATACCAAACTTGCCCATGATGATTAAATTAGTTAGTGTAATGATTAATTAGTGTTAGTGTAATGATTGATTAGTGAGATTAAATTAATTAGCTGAGTGTTTTTAAAAGAATAATTTTTGAGAAGAAGGGGGTTTTTTTTTTTTTTTAAGATGGTTGATTTCGAAATGGGGGTTTTGGGTACTTAGGTGTACTTCAAATTTAGTTAATGTTGCTTGAATTGACAAAAACTTTCGAAAAAATGAGAAATTTATAAACTGATTTCGACCATGGAAATGAAGTTCGGTTACGACATCTGAAGAACAGGTAACCGAACTCATCTGCAAGTGTAGTTCGGCTAATGGTTCTGAAGACACAGGTAGCCGAACTCAGCTTTAATGGAGTTTTTCCTTTCAGAGAAAAGTTCGGCTAGGAAAAAGAAAGTTGTGACGTAACCGAACTAAAAGTTCGGCTGGGAATTTTTTTCTCGACGTAACCGAACTCAATATATAGGTTTTCAGAAAAAAGTTCGGTTAATAGAAAAAAATTGCGACAAAACCGTACTAAAAATTCGTCTAGGAAAAAAACGAAAAAAAGTTGCGACGTAACCGAACTAAAAGTTCGACTGGGAATTTTTTTTTGCGAGGTAACCGAACTTTTTTCTGAAAGAAAAAACTCCATTAAAGCTGAGTTCGGCTAGTTCGACAAACTGTTTCACATAATTCCTAGCCGAACTTCTCTCTGCAACTTTCATTTTCAACACATTTTGATGAATACTTCTCATTTCTTCAACCAAAAACGAATGACAAGTAATGGGTTTGTGAGAATATCTTCGTTAATGATTTAAATTAAGCTATATACATAGAGGTGGTGGTGGTTGGTGGTGGTGGCGGTGGTGGTGGGAGGAGGTGGTGGTTATATATATATAGGTGGTTATTAGGTTGGTTTTAAATTAAATTAGGTTAAGAGTAGGTTAGTCATTTCCACACTTTAGGACACCCCTTATAAGTATAGGGTAGACATTCCTATCACAAAATATTTCCCCTCCCTTTTTTGAGTAGTCCCCAAAAGTCCGTTCTCATCTGTGGAACAATCCAAACAGATGTAGCCCTATCACAGGCCAGGTCAAGTTGAGCCCACCACCAAACAGACTTATCCCACCACAAGGGAAAGAAACCCACTGTCAAACAAAACCATCACTAGTGTTGTCCTGTCCTTGTGCACACCATTCATAGAAGAAAACCTGGCCTACCCATGTTAGGCTTTAAAGGGTACAGTACACATATTGACCTGAGAAGTACAACCACGAATGATGTTCATAAATTGGAGTACGATATGTTCGTTCACTTCCTCACTCGAACAGCTTTGTTTCACTAAAAGCCCTACGGATGAACTCAAAGACGATTTGAAAGACAGGTCGAGATAGCACCAATTCAAAGCTAAAGCAGGGTAGAAACAAATTCCATATGAACGGAATTTTGTAAAGCATGGCAAAATTGGAGAATTTCTTTTTTCAGGTCCTAGTTGTGTAGGGAATAATTTGTTATTCACTATCAGATGTTTGTATTCACACACAAAAATATTGCCACTCTCAAATTCTTAGTGTTGGGAACTTCCATGTAAGAATCAAAGAATGAGTGCCATGAAAAATATATCATATCATATAAAACCTCATTTAACATAAAAATTTAGGTGAGCCATATCATGAAGTTAGTTGGAAACAATATTGGTTCATGTAATAGTTCCTTTTAGCAGCAAAAGTTTAGTTAGGACATGTATGAAACACAATCACAAATGCCTTACATTAACATGAAACTGTTGTGAAATGGAGGTTCGTTCCTGCTATTTATATACACATTTACTTGGTTCAAAATGTTTTAATTTCACAAAATGATCTGAAGCATCCAAGGCTCAATCAAATGAAAATAGAATAGTTGTCAAGAATTAGGCGATTTTATCGCAAAAATTTCGTTTCCCCGGAATTGAAGATCTCGTCTAGCTCCGATTCGAAACCGAGAAAATCGGCGAAATGACTGAGATCGACCACACTGAGAATGAGCACATTCCGCTTATGATCTGTTTTCATTTTTTATTTTTATGGTTTGGAACAGTGGTCTTCGTCTACATCTTTTATTTCTGACAATTATGGGGTCCGAACTCTTACCTCCACAATAGAAAGGAGCATGCCAACCATCATGCCACTCGATGGTTATCAACATATTTGAGCTTTTAATTCGACAATTACAGTTGGCCACGACGAAATACGAGTATCCATTGTGGAAGGAGCTATTTTTCTAACGTTTTTGATATTTATATTTGTTTTTAGCCTAGGGCAGGCTACATGCATGGATAAACGAACCTTTTTATGGTCGAATGTTAATAATAAATTCAAAAGAAAACATCGATTATGGTATAAAATAACAGATCCGTAATAAATTCGTTCCAAATTTTAAGTTACATGTATAAATTAAAAATAAAAAGGCAAAGAAACATTATCCAGGTAGCAGCATGCAAATCTGCCAGTCCCAATTTTCGACGTCGCCGCCCGTATGCTATGTCTTCTCTTAATTGGCCGTGTTGCTCTTCTACTTCCCGTATCAAGTTCATGAGACGAATGTGTCGCTCAGCTGACGGCTCTAGCAATATCCGCACAAAGTTGGGAGTGGCGAAATTGTAGATCAGGTTTCAGGTTACCTATTCTCCGAGCAATGTTCATGATCCCACGTCTTAGACCACCATGTGGTTGCTCTAACAACTCTGGTTGTTGTTCTGATCCTCCTTCAGATCCATCACGTTCTTGCTCCATGGAATACTCTCACTTACAAGACAAATTTTATGTAAATCTTAGTTTGATCTTTCATTTTTTTTGATCAACTATGTTTTCCACGTATGGTATTTATAGAGGAATAATCCATAGGCTCCTCTGATACGTTTCCCCACTTTATTGAGAATTATACCTTCCATATATGGTTAATCAAGCACACTAGTTTTGGAAATTCATCAGCAAAATGGACTTGAAAACTGAACAATAACAAAAGGCACACTAGTTTTCTGAGTATCGCTGAACTACCATTAACACACCGATTCCCACCACAATCAACGGGTTTACACCGATTCCCACTGTCTTTACACTGATCCAACAGTAACCCTCTAAAATCATTTTTAATCGTACCCCTTTTAGCCCCAGCAAATGAAAACAAAGTTTTTCTAACACGTGTACTTACAAAACCTTGCCACTGAGTCCACTCCGATTCATTCTTAGGATGAAATCCAGTAGGATAAGTTAGGGGAGTAGTAAGCAATTAGGGGTACGGAAAAGTTCGGCAGCGCAAACATACTGAGTACTATTCGTTCGTATGATGGATGGATCAGGGATGCTAAAAGATTCCTAGAACCACTTCTAACAACCGCTAATAAGTTGTAGTGTGACAGACAGATCAGTCCTCAGGTTCAACAAGATCAGTTTGATGGATCAGGGAATCCAGCATCCATTACTCAAATCAAAAATAACTGATCAAATAGTATATGTGTTCAAGCATATGATTTCTTAAAGTGCAGAAAATATGGAGTTGATATAGAGGAAAAATGGTCCATATCTGCTCTTTTGAAATCCTCAACTCCATAAAATGTTTGGCAACAAATAAGCCTTGCCAATTGATTCATAAATCACAGCGTCCTCTACAAGAGCAATGCGAGCTAGTTCAGTACTAGAACCAAGCATGTGGACACCAGCAGATCAAAGACCAGACGCTTTAGTGAGTTCTATGAATAATTAACCAGCTTTCTCAAAGCACATTGTCATGAGATTTAAGGTTCAAACTATTGGTTATATAATACTTTCAATTAATAGCAAAAGTTTAGTTATAAGAAGAATTTGAAGGAAAAAAGAACTACAAATACCTTAAACTAACATGATATTTGTGAGGAACATCATGAATTGGAGGTTCAACAATGTTAGTTTTATGTCATGATTCCTGCAATTTATATATACATACACTTGGTTCAAGATGTTTTAATTTCACAAAATGATCGGAAACATTCAAGATTCGATCAAATGAAAACAGAATAGTTGTCAACTGAGATGATGAAGGAACTGTTGTAATCTGTGTTCAGATTGGCAAAATCAACGCACATTTTTCCTTTTCTTTTTCTTCATGGCTACGATATTTCATAACAATTAGGATACTGACATTCTCTTATAATCTATCTTAGTATTCGATCAATATTAGCATTTAAAACATCGTATAGAAATATCAATTATTTTCCGTTTTTTTTTTCCTTCTGTTTGACAGGTTTTGTTGTAGGATCAATATTTAGTGAATGTAAGATTTTGTGTTCTTCTAAATTTTCTGCTCTATCCTACTTTCTTCTCTAGCTTATGTTTGTATATTTCTATGCTAGCATGAATTGTTGAGAGAAAGTTAAGGAAAACAAGCACTGCATCTCATTGTTAAGCCATAACATTGCATCTCTTTGTTAAATATCTAGTCGACATTGCAAGGTTTTGGGTTTTAAAGTGAATTCTAAATCCACTTCTGAGAATCTAGAATTTCCAGTGTCAACCAGATGCCAGGGAGATAGAATGCTAAAGCCAGATATATGGTGCCATAACCACTGAAACAGAGGGCAACAACTCAGACAGGGTTGTGTCTGGGTATCATTAAGATATGTCTCTAGCATATACTCCAATATCTTTATGCTTAACTCTATGCTGGCAAGTGGCAAGTGCATGTAAAATTTATTCAATGTTGGGGACAAATCACAAATGCAAGAAAAGAAATAGGATTTGTGGAACAAAGCAAGGAGCTATAATATTATCACAGACCATGCCAAATTGAAGACACCCAGAAACCGGCTTATCCCAACAAGGAAAAGAAACAGATTGTCAAACAAAACCATCATAAGTGTTGTCCTTGTACCTTCATTCGTAGAAGAAAACCTGGCATATCCACGTTTGTCTTTACATTATCTAAATGCCTGAACACATCAACAAGCTAATTTTGCAGGGAACTTTGTTTTTGATGAAGACACTTTGACATTTTTTATGCCATCTTTCGGTTGCCCATGTCAACCCGGTTATATACTTATGCACTTCAAGTGGCCCAATGTTACTCTCATCCATTGAGAAAACGAAGAAACTTCAAGGTTCTAACTGTTTGTCTTTCCACCATGTCGTGAAACATCTTGAACACACGAAAAACATCATATTTGGTCTTAATTACATATGAACAAACCTTACTTAAAGCATCATTTATAAAGGTAACAAAAAAAAAAAAAAAAATCACCACTAAGTTCTTTGACCCTTAAAGGTCCACATAAGTCAGAATGAACAAGATCTATATTACTAGAATTTCACTTGGGTAATTTTTTTTTGAAAAGAAACCAAGTCTTGTCTTTTGGAGAGGACTTAAAGTCCCTTGTAACTAAGATTACCAGTCTACTATGGCACATCTTGGAGGTTGAATCTTTGTCAATAGGTAGGAAATTTTTTGATCAACACGGGCGGGTTAAATATAAAATGTTTAATTGGGCACCATGAAATTTTTGAAGGGGGCCACTCTTCTACTTTTGGTAGGTCATTAGGTAGGAAAATTCAACTCCCTTTACCTATATATTTGTACTAATAGCCTAAATGCTTTCATGCTATTTTAATTGTTATTGTTATTTTTATTATTTATTTTTTTGTTTATATATTTTCTTTAATTTTTTTTGATTGAGTAATCAAACAGATTTTATATTATATTATCGTGTATTTAACATGTGACACTTTTCTATTATTAAGTTAAATGTGTAAAATAAGTACCTTGACATAATAAGGATGCTCTATTGAGTTTTGTCATATAGAGTGTTAACTTGACATGTACATTCATATACTTAAGTTACCCATGAGATAAATATATGATTTTGAAGAAATTCCATGAAAACAGTTTCCATGCCCCCCTCTATTGAACTTCCGGCTTCATCACCCCATCAAGGTGGGGACACAAAAGAGAGATCATATCCAATTCCGTTTGGTGCTGATCGCGGTGGGAGAGAAGAGACCAGATAATGATTCATAGATACAGAAGCACACCATGGATAGCGGTCGTAGCAAAGATTTAAAGGATTTTGTAGGGAAAGTTGGAATGATATGGTGGGGATCATGTCCTCCATTTTCATTTCGCCGGGTATCCAAACAAGGGGAATTTCATAGGGTTTTGCCCTCCAAAAAGGCATCAGACGTCTTTAGACTCCCTCAAAGACATAAAAAAAAATCTATACGATTGGGGCGTCAATTTATATGAAAATAATCTGCATCTATACTGGGGCTCCATGGTGAGAAATATCGCAGAAAACCCGAAAAAATTATAAGGGATGCGTATAAACTCGAGGATCGTGCAACTTTACTTTATTACAAGTATTACTCCTTAGAATTATCCCAAGATTCAGTTATTGATTTTACGGATATAATACAGGGTTGATAAATGTTTCCCCAAGTATTTCTCCTGAACTACAGCTACGAAATTGACCTACCCAAAGTTGAAATTGTTTTCATGGAATTTCTTCAATATCATCATATGTTATCTTCTGGGTAACTTAAGTATATGAATGGACATGACAATGCAAGTTAACACTCATTATGACAAAACTCAAACAAGTATCCTTGCTACCTCAGGGTACTTATTGTACACATTTAACTTAATAATTGGAAAAGTGTCACAAGTTAAAAACACGATAATATAAAATTTGTTTGATTATCCAATTAAGAAAAATTAAAAAATATATATAAAAATTAATCAAAAAGTAAATAATAAGTAAACTTAAGAAAAACAAATTAAAAAAAAAGATGACAAATTAAAAATAACAATTGAAATGGCATGGGGGCATTTTGGCCATTAATCCAAATATGTGGATAAAGAGTTAAATTTTCCTACCTAATGACCTACCGAAAATAGAAGAGTGGCCCCTTCGAAATTTTCAAGGTGCCGAAATAAACATTTTATATTTAACCCGTTCATATCCTCACCTGAAACTGTAGTTAGCCTTCAAAGGGTACAGTACACACAAACTAAGAAAGAGATCGTAGTCAGATAATGACGTTCATAAATGGGAGTACAGTATGTTCGTCCACTTCTCACTTGAAGAACTTTGTTTCACTGAAATCCCTATGCATGATTTAAGAGAGGACTCGTAGGACATGATTGACATAGCGCGAATTATAAGCTAAACCAAGCTAAAAACAACATTTCATATAGATTTTGTTGAACATCCCAAACTGTGGAATTTACTTTCTTAGATTTTAGTGGTGCTAGGAATAAATTGTTATGTTTGCATTTAACGCGAAAACTTTACCAAACTCTTATGTCTATAATGTTAGTTTTTAGTTTGAATTTATTTTCTCAGGTTCCAGTTGTGAATAAATTGTTATTCACTGTTGGATGTTTGCATTTATACGCAAAAAAATTTATCACTCTCAGTTTTGATGTAATATAAACCTCATTTAGCATGCAAGTTTAGATGAGTCATGATGTCAAAAGGTTCAAACAATATTGGTTCATGTAATAATTTCAAATAATAACAACCCTATGGTAAAGTTAACAAGACAATAAACAAGAACTAACTTGTAGAAAAAGTACAACAAGTAAACAAGATTTAAAAGAAACGCCCAAAATAGGAAGAAGAAAAACTAGATTTATAACTACAAACAGTACAAATAAAGCTAAAATCAAATAAAACTTAACCTAAAACTAGTAGTGAAAGATAAACTAGAATACAAGGAGTAATGAAAAATGTTCTGCTCAGACCAGCTCCAAAGGAGCCGACCTGAGTAGGAAGCGGCTTCAAGATTTTAAGGTTTTAGGTATTTTGTTTTAGAAAAGAGGAGAGAATAGGTAAAAGTTTCTAGTAAAAAGCTTATCTTAGATTAACTCAAATTGTGTTTGTTCGACAATCCAATTACCAGAACTTATTCTATATGGGTAGCACTGGTTAAATGCAAAATGTAAATATGGGCACCATGTAAATTTTGAAGAAGACCACTCTTCCATTTTTGGTAGCGTTAGAGGATTGCTCGGTTGAACCCGCCAAGTGTTGGTATGTCAAGTTTGGTTGTCATATTTTAGTATCAAAACTCAATTAGAGTCGCTTTATTAAATGTACTAGAGTCAACTTCATTTAGGTTAGACTAGAATGTCTAGGAATGCTGAGACATACAAGTATTACTTTGAAGACCCGAAGAATATGAAGATGTATCGACTACAATAAAGACATCATCCTTCCACTCGAGGTTAGTGATATTTACTTGACTTTTTTCCGTTCCTATCATTACTTTCAAGTCGTTTAAGATTGAAAACATAACATGCGAGGTTATATTTAATACTTTAGTATTAGAATTGGTCATTTTATTATGATCAAGATGTCAAGGAATGATATTTAGTTATGAAGTAAAACGCTTATCTTTTGAACTTCGTAAATGCGACATCTACATAATGTATGTAACTCATTAACTTGTTTCGTAATTGAAAAGAAATCAATAGGTGTTTTGTTCCGGTTTTCTATGAAGATCTATTGGATGACCAATTCGAACCTAAGGTGGGAATTCTGGTAGAACCGATCTTAACTTATATTGGGAGTCTTGGTATAACCGATCCTAACTTTTGTTGGGAGTCATGGTAGAACCGATCCACACCTATATTTGGAGACTTGGTAGAACTGATCTTAACCTATGTTAGGAGTCATTGTAGAACCGGTCCCTAAAAGAAAAATTGATTTTCAACATTCACAAATTACTTACGGTTTTGTGTGAGTTTGGAATTAGGGTTTGCTAAATAGCAAAATTCTAGATATCGACATAATTTGAACTTGCACATAATTCTTACCTTTAATTATTCAAAGATATTCCTTGATACTCGAGGTGATCCCAAACCGAAATAATGAGAATCTCTTAATTAAGATTTTAGGATTATATGTTTTTGATTTTCTAGCAATCAAAACATATCTCTTGAAAATCTATATTAGTTAAGTGTTAAACTAATATTAGATATTTTCTAAAGAGAGATTTCGTAATTACAGGTTAGAATATGAAAAGCGAAATTAGGTACTTATTGCATATCTTGAGAATCTTTCGGTTTTTCCTTGTTTTCCAAACAACCTTGGTCTATAAATAGTTGAGTTTGCATTTCTTGCTAACTATCCTAAGAGCCAGGAAAACTTCATTCGTGTTGTTTCTGGTGAAGCCGACTATCCGGAGAGGAAAGAACCCTAATTAGGAGAAATCTCTTACGTCCGCTCGTTTAAAGACTTTTGTGGGATCAAGAATCTCTATGAGTACCGTCGGTGTAAAACTAGATAATTGCATTGTTATTTTTAGTTTTCGATTATTGATTTGATTAATTAACGGTTGTTGAAACTTTGATTGCACCTAGTTTGATTATTCTTGAGAGCCTTTTCTTTTGACATAAGGTCACTCAAACTAGATCAAAGTATTGACGGGATCTTCAGAACTATTTTTAGATCTTAATACAACTTGTGATCATCCATTGCTAACAGACTCCGTTCTGTGTGTGATTTTTCATAAGTGGAATTAAGTACAATAGAAGGCAATTGAAGATTTGAAGATAAGAAGATTTTTCTTATTGGTTTTCGCATCTCGTGATATTTGTGCACGCATCTTGATCGGATGAGATTCGACTAAGATCTAATTTATCTTTGTTAGATTTGATCATATAGTTGTTTAGATCGGAACTATAATTTGGTGGTATTCTTCAGTATCCGAATCTGATAGTTGTGAATCCAGATCTGATTATTTCAGATTTGGATTGAAATTACCCGACAAAGGAGTTTACTAGTTTAAACGGAAGATCCTTCGTCAAAACTCAACGAATCTTTTCTTAAAAGATTACTGGAGTAGTTACCAAACAACTTTGTTCCTTACTGTTTGGAAGACGATCAAAAGTAGTTGAGTGCTTATGACTTTACATCGGTAAAGCAACTCGCTTTTAGTGGTAAAACATTGTGTCACGAAAACCAATTTCTTCGTCGCAAAAAGAATTCAGTGGCACAAAAAATTTCGTCACCTATAGTGAGTCGTTGAAAGTGTTCTGTGACATCCTTAAGAAATCGCCACTGAATTTTTTAATTAGCGACATAAGTCTTTTTGCCACCAAAACTATCTTTTCGTGAGCAAATAAAATTGACACTGTTTACTAATTTTTGTGACGAAGAATTTTGTCTCTCAAGGTATTTTGGTGAGGAAAATATTTTATCACTTAAAATAGTTTTAGCCGCGAAATTCGTTCGTCTCAAAATATATTTTTAGTGAAGAAACAAATTCGTCACATAAAATAGTTTTAGCCGCGAAATTTGTTCGTCTCAAAATATATTTATAGTGAAGAAACAAATTTGTCACCTAAATAGTTTTAGCCACAAAAAAATTTCATCTCAGAAAAAATAATAATTTAGCAGCGAAATAACTTTCATCTCAAAATAAAAAATCAATAACAAAATTTAGTCGTCTCTAAAAGTACGTATAATGACCAATTAGGATTGTCTCTGTATAGCCATTTCAATAACGAATATCATCGTCTCCAAAACAACTTTACCTGCAAATATAGTTGTCTCCGAATCAATTTTTCCGACGAAATCATTCGCCTCAAAAATTATTAGAGACACAACACTGACCTCACCTTAACTATTCTCAACATGCCAAACTCGTCACCATATTTTCTTTAGTGAATAGCCAATATTACCACCGATAATTCCGAAGAGATTTATTGCACAAAAAATAAATATAAATAACTAAGCATTTAAATAAATAATATTAGTTGAATAAAAAATAATTAACCATTAAAATAAATTGTTTACACAAGATCCAAACCAAAAACAAATCTGATAAATAAACTCTACCAATAAATAAATAATCACTGCTACTAGTTAAAAAATAATAATACTAAAACTAAAGCAATAATGTAACAATTGACTTTGTGGTGCAACATTCAACTTCCATTGATTCCGCTAGCGTTAATGTTGTTTAGCCCGAGAGTACCCATCAAAATCTGTATGTTTCTTGTGACCTTTTCGTTATCTTCTTTCAACGTTTTGATAACCTCATTCTGATCGCGTACTTGGTCAGCCTGTGCTTGTAACATTGCATGAAGTCCTTTAGTGTTAGAATCAGTGGTTGTAGCATGACGTCGTCTTTGCTTTTCTTCAAAACTTGAGAACATACCTCTGCCTCAGTCGGTGGTGTAGCTCCTGCTTCACTGCCTTGCTGCATTAGCTCGTTCATTGTGTCCTGTACAGAGATACATAATAGAGAGAATAATTAGCAAATGCACCAGGATGTCAAACATGTAGGTTAATTCTAATGATATAAAATTGAATAGCTAAGAGAAGATTACAAATATTGATTGGATGTGTTTCTGGATCCTATTGGTTTAGACATAGGCAGCACAAATAGAACAATAGTAATGTCTAAACTCACCCATTTGATGCGAGCTTCATCAGAAATCCAAACAACTTCGCCTGGTCAATACTAATAAATGTAAAAACAAAGATAACCCTCCTAATTATCTTTCAACTTTAGACATCTTCGGTTTCTACTTAACTGTGCTAAAATGAATATAAATAAAATCCAAGTTATCCTGCACTGTTGGTAGACAGGCTTTTTTTCCTACTTAACAGAACTGAATGTACAAGGCATACTACACTAGCCCAACATAAAGTCCGTGAGACTATAACGCCAGAGGTCTGAGATGCTATAACAATCCATAAGCTGAAGAAGTTTCAGAAACAAACACTAAGAAGCACATGTGACTGTGAGAGCCATAAGGGTGAAGGATAGTATAAATAATTCCAATTTTCCGTCCAATTTCTTACCCGTTGATAGTTTTTCTGAGTTGTAATTCCTTATATTTTTTGAGTAAAAAATAAAATAAAATAAATAATTCCAATTTTGAAGACCGTAGCCACCTTAATTGGATGGGACAAAAAAACCCCAAATTCTTTAGAAATACCAATTTCCACAATACTTTTTGAGTAGCCCTCAAAACGGCCAGGTTTTCAAAGGAGAGGACACTGAGAAAAACTTTCTGATCAAAACAACAAAAAGAACACTGAAAAAACTTCTTGGGTTTGGTATTCATTGTCTTTTTCTGTTGTCCTAGTTCGCCCGGCCCATATCCAAATTCCAACTGGTCCTGATGCCTAAACATAGAATGATGTTTTGGGGACTACTCAAAATAGGTGGGGTACTACTCCTTCATTTTTGGTATGACATTTGAAGTAGTTTTGGGTTATCCCTTATCCAAATTTTTTTTAATACCAAATTTACCCTTGGTAATTAAATTAGTTAATTTCCTTCTTCTTCTTCTTCTCCAACATCAACCAAGAAGTCCGATTCGATTAAAATGAAAATCCGCAGGTAATTTCCTTCATACCCATTCCTTTGAATCGTTTTTTGTTGAAGAAATCGATTAGAAATCATCAAAAACCATTGAAAATGGTCGTTACAGTAGAGATTTCGGCTAAGAGAAATTTTGAAAACCCTAGATTTTGGTAACCGAACTTTCAATATGAAGAACAGTTCGGCCAATTAGGATTTTTTAGGTAACCGAACTATGTAGTTCGGTAAGCTCGCAAAAAAAAAAAAACGTAACCGAACTCCTTATTTATATGAAAAATTTGAGTTCGGTTTAGTCGATAAATTTATATAGGTAACCGAACTTTGATAAAATATAGTTCGGTTACTTCGCAGTTTCTATGTGGTAACCGAACTTTGATCTATCAACACCAAACTTGTAGTTCGGTTTTTAAGATGGTTGATTTCGAAATGAGAGTTTTGGGTACTTAGGTATACTTCAAATTTAGTTAATGTTGCTTGAATTGACAAAAACTTTCGAAAAAATGAGAAATTTATAAACTGATTTCGACCATGGAAATGAAGTTCGGCTACGACATCTGAAAAACAGGTAGCCGAACTCATCTGCATGTGTAGTTCGGATAATGGTTCTGAAGACACAGGTAGCCGAACTCAGCTTTAATGGAGTTTTTGCTTTCAGAGAAAAGTTCGGCTAGGAAAAAGAAAGTTGCGACGTAACCGAACTAAAAGTTCGGCTGGGAATTTTTTTCTCGACGTAACCGAACTCAATATATTGGTTTTCAGAAATAAGTTCGGTTAGTGGAAAAAAATTGAGACAAAACAGAACTAAAAATTCGGCTAGGAAAAAAACGAAAAAAAGTAGCGACGTAACCGAACTAAAAGTTCGACTGGGAATTTTTTTTTCTGCGAGGAAACCTAACTTTTTTCTGAAAGAAAAAACTCCATTAAAGCTGAGTTCGGCTAGTTCGACAAACTGTTTCACATAATTCCTAGCCGAACTTCTCTCTGCAACTTTCATTTTCAACTCATTTTGATGATTACTTCTCATTTCTTCAACCAAAAACGAATGACAAGTAATGGGTTTGTGAGAATATCTTCGTTAATAATTTAAATTAAGCTATATACATAGAGGTTGTGGTGGTTGGTGGTGGTAGTAGTTGGAGGTGGTAGGTGCTGGGCGGTGGTGGTGGGCGGCGGTGGTGGGAGGAGGTGGTGGTTATATATATATATAGGTGGTTATTAGGTTTGTTTTAAATTAAATTAGGTTAAGGGTAGGTTAGTCATTTCCACACTTTAGGACACCCCTTATAAATATAGGGTAGACATTTCTATCACAAAGTAGTCCCCCACTGTTTTGGGGTAGTCCCCAAAACATCGTTCTAAACATAGTCTTACTATAAGCACAACTTAGCTGCCAATAGATGTTATTTAAGTTGTGTTTCCTTTCTTAGATCAGAAATCTAAAGCTTATAAGCTCCTATTGTACTAGAACTCATTTATTGAATACTCCTATTTCACGGGGGCAAATCCCCTATCGAAGGAAATAAGGTAGCTGATACCCGATCAACCTATCAATTCAATCGTTTTCAGTACTAGCATCCTAACATATGGCTTCTTCTTCTTTATGCATAAAGCACTTTGAGAAAGACAACAACAATACCTCGGTATCAGACGACATGGAAAGGGAAAAGGAATGGGAAAGGGAAAAAATAGAGAGGCAGAGGAAGATGAAGGGTAAATCTGCTTTTGTTTCGAATTTTTATTTCGTACGTGGGTGAAAATTCCAAATCCGCAATTCAGATGGATTGGACAGAGTGATACATCTTCTACACCCACCCATTTGTTGCTCACCCCTGCCGTCTAAAGGTGGCAGAGGGCTTCTCGCCACGGCCTGAGACGTCGAACTCAAAGTAAAGCAAAAGGGCCAAAAGAGCAGCAGTCACACCGCTGGGCCTGAGCTATACACCATTTCCACCACATAGATAAGCAACCCAAGTTAAACGGCTGTGCCGAATCATCGGCACAATTCCACGAGTATATAAACTAAGGGTGAGCATGGGCCGGTATGGGCCGGTTTTCACCTAATCCGCATCCAATCCAATACACAACGGATTTCAAATTTGGCATCCGCATCTAACCCACATCCAACGAATTTGCATCCAATGGATGCACAGATGGACGAAATGGATACGGATAATCCAATGGATTTGTTTTAGTTAAAATTTATAATAAGGAAAATAAAGCCAACACAAATGATTCCTTATAAAACCTACATATCATAAATATAATAGTTTCATGTACAACACGCAAAGCAAACACCTTAAGAATTCCTAAATGATCCATAGTATTTTCTAGAACTATATAAATGCCCTTAATTTAACGGATATGGATGTCCAACGGATTTTCACGGTTGCATCCGGACCCGATCCGTAGTCCGTTGGATTTCAAAAATTCCATCCGCATCCAACCCAATAACGAATGGTCCGGGCATCCATCCACAAAAGAACGGTTGGTCCCGGTTAAATCCGCGGATTACGGGTAAAATGCTCACCCCTAATATAAACCAGGGATTTTTTTTATTAAAGCCAATTTTCGTATGTTTTGTTGGTCTTTTAAGATGAACCATTTTTTTTGGGGACCATGGTTTTTTTTTGAGGGGACCATTGTTTTATAAGGCCATCTACCCTATAATTATAAGGGATGTCCTAAAGTAGTGACATTACCAATTTTCACTTAACCCTAATTAAAATTAAAACTAAACTAATAACTACCAAAGTTTAATCTAATCCTAATCTATTAACAAAAAACAAAAATCAGACCCTCCCCTACCCTAGCCGCACATGAACTGGTTTTGAGAAAGAAAAAAAAAACCAGTTGGTTTGACTTTGATTCGTTTAATTGAATAGAAATCATCAAAATAGGGTTCAAATGGAAGTTTAACCTATATATAAGACATCCAGGATTGTTTAAATAAGGTTTTGGTTTAGTTGGATTGATTTGAATTCGTTTAATTGAATAGAAATCATCAAAATAGGGTTCAAATGGAAGTTTCAGTGCCTTGTTCGGTTAGGACGAGTTTAAAAAAAAACCTGGTTTCTTAACCCAACTTCCTGAAAGGAAGAACACGAAGAACAGTTCGGTTCCTTAGGATGTAAAATTAGGTTACCGAACTGCCAGTTCGGTTGGTTCTCAAAGAAGGCTAAAACTATTTTCTAACCGAACTTTACCAATATTACAAATTTATTTTTTTTTTTTTTTTTTCCAATGTAACCGAACTGTGCTATTTTGCAAACTATGTTGAGTTTCAATTTAACCGAACTTGTCCCACTATGTTCGGTTTGTTCGCAAAAAACCTTGACAAACCAAACTCTTCACTAATTGCATACATGTGGAGTTCGGTTAGATATTGGTTGGTATGAAGTTTGCGAAACAACCGAACTTTGTAACTTGTTAAAATCTTAATTAACGCGAAGTTCGGTTAGATATTGGTTGCGAACCAACCAAACTTCTAGACCCTAAAGTTCGGCAACATTGCGGCAAAACCGAACATTACTCTGTAAATTCTATAAACAAGGTTCGGTAACATGTTTGTTAACCGAACGACTAAAAACCTCCATTAAGAGCGAGTTCGGCAACCTGCGTGTTTGGAAAAAGTAACCAAACTACACTTTCAGATGTGTTCGGTTACCTGTTCTTCACATAAGGTAACCGAACAAGCCCAAATTTACTTACAAAATTTACATTTTTTTTGAAATTTTGGATCAATTCAACAAACATTATCTAAGTTTGAAGCATACCTGGGTACCCAAATACTCTTCCTCCGGTTGTGTTAGTAAAATCCATGTTTTTCTTCTCCATCTTCTCTAACTTTACTCTCTCAATAATTCTACTTCTTTTAAAAAAAAAACCATCTAATTTTTTAATCTCACTAATTATCTTTAACTTAATCATTTCACTAATCATTACACTAACTATTATTAACACTAACTAATTATTACTCAAAATTAATCAGGAGGGTAATTTAGGTATTAATCTAAATATCTAGATAAGGGGTGACCTAGATTTACTTCTAATGTCTTACCCAAAATAAAACAATGGCCCCAAAAAAAAAGGCTGGTCCCAAAAAAAATGGTTCTTTAAGATTAGCTGAGCTGTTGCAGTACAACAACATAAGCATTCTCTATGCACTTACGAATAAACCGCGGTCCGCCATACGAATATGTGTGCATTGCAGAATATATCCAGTAACATGTGTCCCTGGAATACACTGCCAAAAATCTCACAGGCTGAGATGCTTCCCGCATAATTTTTTTACAGATTTCATATCCCATTATCCGCTATTGATAAATAACAACAACCCTTTTTCTTTGTGTCTTCATAACTCAAATATAAATGACCAAAAACCTAACCAGAAATCGATCCAGGATAAAATCCATACTTCATGAACTACAGATAAACTATCAAACAATGAATTCAAGACAGAAATTGGAGTTATTGAGTTCACTTATTTATTGGTGTAAAATTTGTCACCCCTGTCGTTGATGTAGTATTAAAGATACATCTTTATCTTCTTCAAGTGATTGATTCTCTAAAGCCTGCTATAAACCCTAGAATTTTTAAGCCTTTGATCAATTCGGTATACCAAAAACTGGAAAAACTCGAATTAAGAAATATAAAAAGCTTACCCTCAAATTCAAGAGACACCTGCTGATTAGCATGTTGAAAGCGAGATTAGGTTTCCATAGCATGACAACAAATTTAAGAGCGTAAAGTCCTGACCAATGAGAAACTATAGATTATCCAAATAACTCAATAGGCAGCAAATTAAAGAAAAATATACCTTTAGGTGCACCAAAGGCAGTAGCAGCAAATCAATTTCCATTCTAAGAACCGGTCCATTCTCCCTGTAAGGCGCTTCCAACCCTTAACCAAAACAGAGCTGTGAGCTGTTGGATAGAAAGTGAGAGATAAAAAGCAGTTGAAGTTGAAATTTCACCTCTTTGAAGAAATCGCAGTGGTGGCTACCTTCAAAGCAAGGCTGTCTACAAATATAATAAACTCGTTGCTATGCCATCTATGGGAGTCGAACGCACAACTACATGGTTAAAAACCATGTTCTCTACCAATTGAGCTAAGACACCGGTTTAACTTAATTGCATCCTTGTTGCGTAATCCATGGCATCCAACTTTTGCAATCAAGTGATACCTATATATAATGAAAGTAGAGTAACTTATTGACAACCTAAGTTATATAAGCAAGGTATCTATAGTGGTTTAGTATATCTGCAAAACACAAATAATCAATTTGAACAAAGCTAACATTAAATAGAGAAGATGGGATATATATGGTATATGCTGAACAGAGAAGATGAACTGTACATGATGGGAAGAAAAATGTACTTGTGCCGAAGAAAAAAAAAATTGATATATTGTCTAGAAAAAAAGAAGATAGGATACCGCAAATTACTCTAAGCATGTACTATCCCTGTAAGTCATATCCAACCTGCAAACAGACCACTTATGTAAAGAAGAAGATAAAAGAAAGAAATTAAGATATTAAGTTGTAAACCCAAATGGTATCACCATTCCGCCCAACCGAACCCAACTGATACTTCAACTGTACTTATGTACACTCAAGTTTTCCATACGAACCCATGAACATGAACTTCTATACTATCGACAAACCAAAGGGCAAAAGGATAGAATCAAATGCTCATATGAAGGAAGTTTCAAAGTACAGAAGAAAAGGAAAACGAATAATTTAAAGAATATACCTAGCGACCCATAAAGCGACTTATCCAATATTTCCTTGCATACAACTCGCCATGCTACGCAAACCCAATAAACCTATAAAAAGAAATCAATGCATAGACATTAAACCTACTAAATATTTTCAAAACTTCATTTCGAACCATGAACTTTGGCTCTTTTCAAGAAAAAAAAGTGAAGCAACTACTGCTGTACGTTACAGCCATATTAGGTTTAGAGATTTAAAAGGAAAAGGGAATGGGAAAATGAAAAAAGGGAGAGGCAGAGGAAGATGAAGGGTAATTTTTTTCCCCCTAATTTGATTTTTTTTTTTTTTTTTGAATTGTTGTACTTGTTTAATCACCTAAAATTATACTAACCCTTAAGTATTTTCTGATTATTATTAGAAGAAGATGAGTATCTACGTGAACCCCCGTTCCGAGCCATCTGTTTTAAAGCCGCTGAACTTAAACCCTACAGCAGGCATCCAAACTCCGACCGTAACGAGGACAAAGTGCAGGAGGATGTGCGCAGGTCTGTAGAGGAAGAGACCCGCAAGAAAAATCAGGCAAGATGTGCTTCCATATCAGCAAGAAATACTGCCGCGAGAATATCACTATTGGGTGACAACAACACTGGAACAAAAGCTTGACCAGAAAACGAAGATGGTTGTGACCAAAAACCGAAGATGCCCGTAATTGCTAAGTTAACTGGCGTCACAATCTTTCCCAGGGTAGATGGCAAGGGTGGAGATACCGTAGTTGGTACTCTCGAAGCCCGTGTCGACGGGTTCATATACACAACCTCCACCTCCTATTTCCATTCAAAGCTTAAGTATGGGTATGATAATGTTAAGGAGGTCTTCTTCCAAGGTGGAGACAACGAAAACATGCTGCCTGGCGACGATAAGATGCCCCCTCTCTTGCACTTCCGGTTGCATTACCCCATCAAGGTGGGGACAAAAAAGAGAGATCATATCCAATTGCGTTTGGTGCCGAACTCTGAGGGAGAGAGGAGACCAGATAAAGATTCAGAGATAGAGAAGTACAACACTAAGGATAGTGGCCGCAGCAAGGATTTAAAGGACTTTGTGGGCGATGTTGGAATGATATGGTGTGGATGGCCTCCATTTTCATTCCGCCCGGTATTCAAAAGGGAGGAATTTCACGGGGTTCTGCAATAAAAAAAGGAATCTGACGTTTTTGTCTTTACTTTTTCTTCGCTGCTTCAGCTTGCAAACACACCTTTCGTTGTGGTCAACCTGGAAGACATTGAGCTTGTGCATCTGGCAAGGATTAGACACGACGAAATTGACATGACTATCGCTTCTAAAAACTTTAATGTGCTTCAAATCAACTCAATTCCTTTAGACTCCCTCGAAGGCATAAAAAGAACTCTCTACAGCTGGGATGTCAAGTTATACGAAAACAATCTGCATCTAGACTGGGGCTCCATGGTGAGAGATATCGCAGAAAACCCGGAGAAATTCTTCATAAAGGATGCGTATAAACTCGAGGATCGTGCAACGTTACTTTACTACAAGCACTACTCGTTGGAATTATCCCAAGAACCAGTTATTGATTCTAAGGATAGGATACAGGGTTGATGAACTACAACTACGAAATTGACCTACCCAAGTTAGCTTTCAAAGGGTGCAGTCCACACAAACTTAGAAAGAGATCGTAGTCAGATGATGATGTTCATAAATGATAGTACTGTATGTTCGTGCACTTCCTCACCTGAACAACATTCCATATGGATTTTGTTGAGCATCGCAAACTGTGGAATTTATTTTCTCAGGTTGTAGTTGTATTGGGTACATAAATTGTTATGTTTGCATTTAGACGCAAAAACATTATTGCATTGTTATGTTGGGAACTTCATTTGCATTGTTATGTTTGTATTAGGTATAAATTGTAAGAATGAGTGCTATGAAAATTTTGATATTATAAAAACCTCATCTAGCATGTAAATTTAGATGAGTCAGAGGTTAATGTTTAAACAATATTGGTTCATGTAATAATTAAGTTTCAAGAAGAATTTGAATGATTCACAAATCCCTTACACTAAAATGAAACTGTTTTGAGCAACATCATGAATTATAGTAGGTTCAACAATGTTAGTCTTATGTCATGATTCCGGCAATTTACATACACTTGGTTCAAGTTGATTTGTGAAATCGACGCACACATTCCAATCAGGACACTGACATTCTCTTGATATTTTTCAGTACTCGGTCGATGTCAGCATTTACAGCATATTATAGAATAATTTTCTGTTTGACAGGTCTTGTTGTAGGATCAATATTTATAGAATGACAGGCTTTTGTGTTACTTTTGAGTTTTCCGATCTATCCTACTTTCTTCTCTAGGTTATGTTTGTATATTTGTATGCTAGAGTGAAGGAAAAATAACATCGAATCTCCTTGTTAAGCTATAACATTGCATATCTTTGTTAAGCATCTGGTTGACAATGCAAGTTAGTGTTCTAAGGTAAATTTCAAGTCCCTTTTGAGAATCTAGGACTTGCAATGTCAACCAGATGCCAAAGAGATGTAATGTGAAAGCCAATTTCTGGTGGCATAACCACTGGAATAGAGTGGAACAACTCGGACAGGGCTGTGTCTGCAGGGTATCATTAAGCCATGTCTCTTGAAAAGCGTTGTTTTGCTAATTCTAAAAGCATTATGACTGAATTCAAAGAGGATGAGAAAGATGGCACGCTTCCGATATATACCCGGGAAGATTTATGACATCTTATTCACTAATTATAGATGTTTGCATTTATGCGTTTTTTTGTCATTCTCAACGTTCGGGACTTCCAAATGGTTCCAAGTAAGAATGAGTGCCACAATAAATTTGATATCATATGACCTATGAACCTCATTTAACATTCAAACAATTTGGGAGCTTGTAATAATTTCAGCTGATAGCAAAAGTTTAGTTTTAAGAAGAATACATATGAAAAAACAATCACAAATACCTTGCACTAACATGAAACTTTTGCGAGCAACATCATGGATCGGAGGTTCAGCAATGTTAGTTCTTTGTCATGAATCCTACAATTTATGTATAATAAAAAACCTCAATAAATCCAATGAAACAATGCTTCAAAAAGAAATATCAAATGAAACCAGAGTAGTTGCCAATTGAGATGATGGGGAAATTGTTACAAGACTTCCAAATCTACAGAAGCGATTAAAAGTTTAAAACATAGTAGAAAAGGAAAAACAAAGCTATGTTTTAAAGTCAAGATCAAAACTGAGAAAAATAAGTTCATGTTACACTGAAGAAATAACCTATAACGTGTTAATAAATTTACTTGAATAAATAACCTATAACAATGTTTAATATATTTACTTGAATTTGTCTCAAAATGTAATTCACTCCAATTGCATAATTTGAACATTTTGCTTGCGACTAATATGTTTTTTTGATCAAAAGAGAAGATTTTATTGAGATACAAAGGATACAAAGAGAATTCTACTAGAGGTATATTAAAAGATACAAAAAGTTAAAAAAAAAAAATAGCAAGCAAATTACATAAAGTTAGAGTTCCAGTTGTTCAAAACTGTATCTGAGAAGTTCACATGTACTCGGTGTCCTTCTGCGGCTGCCCACGCGAAAACTGCAGTCTTTGCATCTAGAATTAGATCATCATCTGTTTTATAGAGATACTGTTCCTCAAATCTTCTACAATTTCTTTCTTTCGAAATGGTATTCACAATAGCCGCTGGTATTAAACCCCAAATGTAGTTACCTGAAAGCGAGAAGTTGCTATGATGCCAACATTCTGCTAATGTTTTCATGGAACCAGGTAAAACCCGAACCCAGTCTGTATTTGCAAAAGTTTGTTGTCCAACTTTCGAACACCTAGATTTTGGCCATTATCAAACTGTGAGCAATCAACCACGATCTTGGAGTTAGAGGCCACTTTGACCTTGGCGATATTAAATTACTAATGTCTCGCTAATTTTTTCGTCCGGCTTATTACACTTTCTACTTACTTGCAATGCCAAAGAAGGTTGGTGCGTATTTTAGATTTAATATCTAGAATTAAAGACTAATTTTCCCAAATAACTTTCTGGTGATTTTCATTAACTGCGTCAGCTAACGTCTGTGCATCTCCTTGTATTTTTTTTTTTTGATACAAGAAGAAAATTTATTTACAGAGAATGGATGGTTACAGTTGATTTTTCCCTGAGGATTACATTTTCAATGTCAGGAGGAACCCTCTCTTCATACTCAAAAGCAGACATAGTAGTTGTGGCTTTTTTTGCCAGAAAATCTGCTACACCATTTTTAAATCTCCTAACAAGACTAAAAGACCAACCAACATGACTTTCCAAGATAAGTTTTATGTCGAGAATTAAACCGTGATTCCTCCAATGAACATATGATGTTTGTTCATTGATAGATTTAACTAAAGCCTCATTATCAGACTCAAAGACTACGGATGCTAATCCTTTGCTTACAGCCCAGCACACTGCATCATGCATCGCAAGGCATTCCAGCTGTTCCACTTCATAGTCTTCGAGCAACCCTCCATCGAAGCTTCTTCCTTTTGCCCCTTTGCAATCACCTGCAATTGGAATAGGAGGAAAGTCCAACCCAACAGTCTAACCAAATATGGATTTTGGTGCCGCATCTAACACACCAAAAACTATTATTTTTGATAATGTCTCTGCATTTATGTATACCCTTCCAGATCCAAGAACTTGTGTCACTAATCTTGTCTTGATTTAGGAAACTAACATCTCTGAAGTATTTAGCCTCCATAATTTGAACCCACAACTCATCTCTTTCAGTACTGAGCTTCCAGGCCAGCTTACAGATAAGAGCTTGGTTAAACAATTCTAGATTTCTAAAGCCAAGGCCACCTAAATCCTTGGGTTTATACAGATTAGACCAAGCAATGAACTTAATACCTTTTATTAGCTCTATGACCCCACCAGAAATTCATATGGAGAGAATCCAATTTCTTGAAATTTTAAAACACCCCATTTGATAAGTTGGCAGGGAGTTAAGGATAGATTTGATCATAATGGACCTACCAGCCTGGTTTAAAGAAACACTTACCCAGTTTTTAAGTCTAGATTCAAAGGATTGGGCAATAGGATCAAAAGATTTCAGTTTAGAGCGACCAAGTAAAAGAGGAGCTCCTAAATATTTTTCAGAATCATTAACAATAGTCATATTAAGTGCTTTGGCTAGATCAGCACAAGCTTCAGGACTAAGATCACCACTAAAATGCACACAAGATTCATTAAAGTTTAACAGTTGACCAGAATACTTACCAAAATTATGCAAAATATCCAGAAAACTATCAATGTGATTCTTACTAGCATCCCCAAAAATGAGGATATCATCTGCAAAAAGTAAATGGGTTATAGGAGGAGCTCTCCTAGCAACTTTCAAACCACGAATGACACCATTTCTCTCAACATTGCATCTCTTTATTAAGCAGCTGGTTGACAGTGGAAATTTTGGGTTTTAGAGTGAATTTCAATTCCCTTTTAAGTTTTAAGGTTCTAGGACTTGTCAAAGAGATGCAATGTTAAAGCCCATTGTTTGGTGCCATACCACTGTGACAAGGCTGTGTCTGGGTATCATTAAGCTGTCTCTCTAACATATATATGTGCTTCACTCTATGGTGGCAACTGGCAAGTGCACTGCAAAAATTATTCAGCTGGGGACAAATTGCAAGATATGGGATGTGTGGAACAAAGCAAGCAGCAATAACATTATCACAGGCGGCCATGTCAAGTTCCACAAGGAAAAGAAACAAACAGTCTAACAAAAGGATAATAAGTGTCCTTGTACCCAAGCCCTTCACCACAATTCTTTTAGACTCTCAGAAACAGACTCCCAAACAAAAGGATAATAAGTGTCTTGCTTAATATTAACTGTATCAAACAAGACTAACAGATTTTTTTTATTAAGTTAATTAAATTACTTAAAAGAAGTGCACTAATTTGATCTCTTATTTACAGTCAAAAATGATTTCAGCGCTAAACTAAAGATGAAGGTAACAAGATTTTTTGTACGACAGTTCTTTGATCCTGCACTTCAAATACGAAATTGTTAAAGTCTCTTTTTAAGTTATCAGCAAGGGTTTGGAGGCAAAATTTTGGGTTTTTCTCATATGATCTTCGTCTTCAGGTACAACTCTCGAAAGAGAGGCAGCTTTCAAAAAGTCTAATGTTGATCGAACATTTTCCTCTGCTAGCCTCTTATAATGCGTTCGCACGCCTTTCATGTACAACATATTTAACAACCTCATAGAAGGAAACAACTATACCAACAGAAGGACCAGCACGAGCAACACGTGGCCCTACACCTGTAAAGAGGCCTTTCACTCCTCGATCTCTGCATCAACCAAAGATTTCATCTTAAAAAATTTCACATAGAGTTGGTTTGGGAATTTTTATTATACAGCCTGAACCGACAAGGAATTATAGACACAAAATTTAGAAAAGAGAAACAATCAGGAGGAAATGACATACCTCCAAACCTCCATTAGTGTTTGTCTTGTTGTCATTCTCAATGCCTTGGCTGGGTCTTTCTGAAACAGAAAACCACCCTAATCAGTTAACACACTCGAAGTTGGTCTAATAACTTGACATCCAATAGTGTCCACCTAAAGTCAGTAATATGCCCGCATCTAATATGTATCCACCTAAGGTTGGTAATATCCTACAACTGTTGCCACGGGGATAAAACACCTTCATTTATAAGAAACCACATTTGATACGCTCATATAGACTTTAAGATAACCGAACCCCTAAGTTGAACATATGATATATATATGTGTCGAGATTCACAAATTCTTATATATGAACAAGAACCTCTATTTGCCTTCGTGTTTTTACAACATCTAAAGGGCATGTGGCACCAGCTGCAAGGCCTCCTGCAATAAATCCTGCTGCAAAATTGGCCCCAAGTACTCCTCCTACATTGCCTTCATCACCCACCAGACCAAGAAGCCTTCTCCTGATCTGCAATTAAATGTAACAGAAGGTATTTATCAGAACTGAAATAGCAATCAGCAAGGCATAAAACTACAACTGCTTTTGAGAACGAAATCTAACCGGCTCAAGTGTTGACCAGCAAATTGCAGAGAAGGGAACATCACGAGCAAGTTGTGCTCCAACTCCTGTCCACAATGCACGGTATCTTTGCACTGATTACACAACAAGAAAATTGTTTCAGCAAAATAAAAATACCTATTCAAGTCTAATTTTAATATAAGCATCAACCAATAATCAAAAAGATCACGACTTACAGTTTTGCATGTTATTGGAGTACCCAGAAGATGGGAGAACGCCGTTTAAAGTTTTCAACACACCAGGCGGCTTCGCACCACCTTGGACCTCTTTAAATGCCTAGATCAGCAAATTTGTTAAAAAGTCATTAGGCGCCTACGCCTGGAAAAAAATCTTATAATTTACTTCAGACAACCTCCAACAAATCGATACCTGCATCCTGGTCTTGGCAAGTTCAATAGGATAGCAAGAAATGCAGGCTAATGAGCGTGCCATCGAGCCAGCAACTAAAGGTACATAAGTTGTCAAGGAAGGAGCATTCCTGATGGTAAGATCTTCCATCCAGTTGCGAATGACATCATACATGGGTAAGTATATCGCAACCTGGTTAACAGTTTGAAAAATGCAATTAATAATCCGAGATAAAGTTTATGAGACACAAGATCAAGACATAGCCATGGAGAAAGCAAATGAAACTTACAGTTGGTACAGCTAGTGCTAAGCCAGCATTTGTACCTCTCCACAACCTTGCAATTCCTTCCTGCAAAAACTCACCCAATTACAATACTTTATGAGCAAAATAGTTACTTTTGGGGATAAAACGATAGTGTGACAACAAAATTCTCTTTCTAATACTTCGGGAATGAAATGTTCATGTACTAACTAGTTCACATAAACTATCATCGTATTTATCATTTTTCAGCAAAATTTTTTATTTTGATCACACGCCAACAAATATAAGTAAATACATACCTGTTGAATAATTTTACTGAAAACATCTAGCGTTCCTTTGTATGTAAAGCAATCAGGAGGGCATATAAATGATGGACCAAATAGTGCCGCACGAGCACACGATGGACTACATCTCAAATCTGAAAATATCTGAAACGAGGAATCCAAAACCAAAGTTAAACTTCAAATTCATTGATTTCCACCATACCACTTAAAGGTTCCATAACTAGTAACTGCATATCACAAATGTATTAATGTTGGTGTTCAAGTAATATTTTTAGACATCACACCCTTGTATTAGCAAACATCATCAAGCTAGCGGTTCTTTTGTGCAAATTAGTCAGTGAGACCCCAGAAGAAGAAACTGAATGGAAATGTTAGATAGATGAATACACACCCCGTTTGTCCGGAAAGCTGTCATCCGAGCACATATATATTCGGTTACATTTGAGTATGGAACACCCGCAGCCTGCGCTTGCAATCTTGTCTGCAAAGCACACACACAAAGAAGGCCAAATATATTGCAGAATCAGTAAATTCCGTACACTAAAACAGAAACAGAAGCAAAAAACACACATACTCAGTAATTGAAGCCCAAAAACTCTAAACAAAGAACTAAACACATAACCCACAATGAAAACGAAGAAAAATAACAAAAAATTTGATAAAATTCACAATTCCAATGAACAAAATGAACCATTTTTAACCCAATTGAATCACATAAACCTCATAAAAACCCCAAATTGAATATTGGCAATTTCCTATAACTCATCAAAAACCAAACAACTCAAAATCAAATCAAATTTACACCATTAGAAAATCAGACAAAGGGGTTTGTATTGAAATTACCTTGGCAACATCAAGAGGATTAACAAGAATAACAGAAAGAACAGCAGCACCAGCAGCAGAAAAAGTTCTTTCTCCAAACCCTAAATGAACATCAGCAATAGTCTTATTCGCAGCCCCAACAGGATCAGGCGGCGGTGGTGTGAAAATAGAATCAGACATTGAAGAAACATTCCCTTCAAAATCAACTCTTGATGCAGCCGCACTCATCCACGACGGAGGCACACTAGGTCTTGAACAAACCATCTCCTTTATAATAAAAAATCAACCTTTTTTCCTTCAAATCAATAACCCACCAAAAATCAACAAAGGGTTTTCAGGAAACAGAAATTAAAATCCTATTCCAATTAGGTTTTAGAGAATGATTTTGATATTTTCTAGGTTTATAGAGGTGGGAAAGAGGCGTGGCGAGTATGTAGAGATGGTGGGAGTTAGTGCCCTTTTGATTGATGATGAGATGGACAAGAGTCACAGTGCAAATGTGGAGAGAAGAGAAGAGATCGGCTAACGTATTCCTCTGTTTCTGGAGGATCATCAACTCGATCCCTCTCTCTGAGTCACTTTCTAGTTTTTTGTGAGGTCGGTATGGTATGGTATGGTATGGTATGTTAGGTGTTTTCTCTGAGGTCCACAGGAATTGACTAAAGTCTTGAGGCTGAAATTTGTTGTTTGTCACTCAAGTTAATGTGTGGTTGAATATATTGACTAGCCTACTATGTGGAGATGTGGTTGCCAAGTAAAGTTTTTGTGTGCCCGCCTATTCAAATAATCAAATTGTAAGCGAAAATCCCTATAAAATTTTAGAATCACTTGTAATGGAGAAAAATACCTCAGTATACCAGATACATCTTAAAAAATAACTTTTCAACTTTTGGTTGCCCAAAAGGAAAGGATGCACAATGAGGTGATATTGGGCAATATATTGAGGTGTGGATTAAGGGAGGTGGTGGAGTGTAGTGAATTTATGCAACAATATTTTATTGTGGTTAGTGAAGCATTGATTACGAGATGTTGCAAGAGTGGCACAAGATTTCCATGGGTAAAGAAGGGGTGTAAGTGTGTTTTGCGTGTGTTACGGTAAATTTGGCCTAGGTAAAAAATTGGCTCCCGTTGAGTCTGCACGTTTTTGTGTGTGTTTGTGGAATCAAATAGGTGAAATCAAATTACAGTTACCAATACCATAAATGAATTTTTTTAATAGATGTAAAAAGTTTGACAGGAGACAAGATTTCTCTAGGTGAAGAGGGTTCCATTGGTGTGCAAAGTGTTTTTGCGTGTGCTGTGGTGAATTTGGCGTAGGTTAAAAATGCTCAAATGGTGTGGGCATGTGTCGTGCGTGTTGTGCAGTTCAAAGGGGGAATTACATCACAGCAGAGTTACTAGAAGACGAGTGAAATTTAAAAGAAGCATAAGAAAAAATCCCCATTTACTGAGATGCAGCAGGTAAATAAAATTTTTTGTTAAGAAGTTTATAGTTCAGTGTAATTTTACTGCAAGGAAAAACCAGAGTTAATTCCCTCAAGTAAAAGATACACTGGTTATTGATGACGATATCTTGGACAGGGTTAAACCCCTTCTTCACTAACTAAACAATCCTCTTATAGTGATGCTGAAGATTTTCTTCTGCAGAATGCAATCATTGTTTATTTTTCTTGCCCGAATCGGCTACAGCATTGTTGTCTTCTGCTAGAGAGAACTTCTTCACTTTCTGTAAAGGCACAAGATAAAATAGAACAGTTTTGAGCTTCATTAGCAGGGAACTATTAGCAGAAGAACGTGGAGATATTTTGAGCTTCATTAGCAGAGAACTATTATCAAAAGGACCAATTCCCGGTCGCCGAATAACGATTTTACAAGAACACACAACATGGGCAATATGGACATGAATGTTTGAGGTTTGAACCCCTTTAACATCTAAATTTGACAAGATTTGATCCAAAGATATTCTCCTAAAAGCAATTGAACAAAGAGCAAATTGGCAATGCCGTCGGACGCTTAAGTATCTCTCTAGTTACTGATGCTTTTGGTTCAACTAGTACAAATACTAATAGAATTCAATTGTCACTGCTCTACACAGGACCAAACTGAAGCATGATAGTTGGTACAATTGTTTATTTTCCACCAATTTAACTTAACCAAATTATTGAATCATACCAGAATCACCAAGTACACCAAAAAACCACCACCCGCAGACCATTATATTATCAGACTTTCTGAATTCCCGAATTCAATAAGAAACACAAATGAGCACCATATATTATCATACTTTTCGTTGTTATAGACTATACCTCACTCACAAATGGAACATCAAGATACTAAGAAAACTATCACAATTCACCTACAAAGTTCAAAAACACGAATTCTGCATATGCGAAGACAAAATCTAGAGGCGAAGCTAGGATCGAAGGTAGAAGGGTGCAATTAAAAACCAAAATGTGGGGGGGAAATATGAATAGATGCACAAACATATTGGGGGGAAGATGAAGGCAATGATGGTTGGTACAATTGTATACCTTCCGTATTCTTATTTAAACTAAAAGATGGAATCCTATAAAATTACCAAATACACTGAAAGCCACCACCTGCAGAACATTGGTCACTACATGAATTCCCCAAATTTAACAAGAAAAACTATGACCATTCACCAACAAAGTTCTAGAACACGAATTCCGCATATGCTGAGACATTTGTAAGGGAGGAGCTAGGATCAAAGGTAGAAGGGGGCGAAAATAACAGCAATGCGGGGGAAAAAAAATGATTCATAGAAGCACAAACATAGTAATTGCCTTTTCGGAGACAGTTGGTAAGTGGGGGAAGTTGCCCCCATTTCACTTACTTGACTCCCACACAATTTCAAACACCCGGTGCTCATGAACAATTTTTCCATCTAACTAAAAATTACTAATCAAGAAACACAACTACCAAAATTACTAATCAATTGAATCCCACTACCAATATATAGAATCAGATGAACCTATCTGATTCTCATCCCCAATCTCTTAATCACAATTAAACCCTAATAATTGAAAATGAAATTAATAAAACGAGAAGAATAAGATTGTTATTACCTTGTCAAGTACACAATCCCTCAAAGCATTCAAGAACCTAATACATTTTTCTTGATCAAAACCCGCTCCAGTCACACAGTTTAACAAATCCAATGCCTCTTGTGCACAAATTGGCTGAGGAGGAGCAGCAGAACCAGTTTTCTCCATTTTTGAGCTAATAGGAACCCGAAACTAAGATCTCTACACAGAACCCACAAATCAAAATCAGAAATTTAAACGAAATTCAGTTTGTAGTTTTCTTGAACTTTCTGTTTATTTCTTTATTGAAACGGAAACCCTCACGAAATCTCTCCCGCCTCTGTTTCTTTTAGAACAAGTTCTCTTTTCTTGAACCAGAATTCACTACTCCTGGAGTTGGTTTGTATATTAAAGAGGTTTAAGGGAAACGTGGCAATTTATTGGTTGCAGAATGTGGGTGATGGTGTTGGTTTAGTTAACCAACTCTCAGTGGGGTGTCCGTCAGAACTCAAGTTTCTAAACTGTGTGCGGATAGAGGAATTACTGTGTCCTTATAAAATATCTCCAAGGACCTACTAGCTGTCGGACCAAAAGTATTTCGGTTTGGGCTTAGGGGCTACTATCTCTCTAGGTTCTCGCAAGGGTCCTTAAGTCTTATGGTCATTTCAATCTAGCATTAAAAAGTAGATGTGCCAAATGGAACAACGAAAAGTAGAATTAGGAGCACTGAACGAAACAGTGCGTTGCGCAACCATCTCAGCCATCAGATCAAAAAATAAATCAATCTGCGCTGAACCAAATAGTGAGAAGTTGATTTTCTCTGCGATGAACCATTCAGCGAAACTATCTCGCTACTAGTTGGAATGCGAGATATATCTGGAAAGTGAAGTAGTGTTAAAGAATATGCAACGCTTTTTGTGTAATCTGCAACGCTTTTTGTGTAATCTGCAACGCTTTTTGGCTAATCTAGCAACCAAATCTAGCCCATATGACTCAGCCTTAACACCTTTCAGGTTGCTTGTTTTCCTGACTTTACTAACTCGTCCAAATCTAAGTCATCAAGATCTGATTTATTACATCACAAAATTGGTCAAATAGCCCTAAAACAACAATTTATGTTTGAAAAATACATGCAAATTTTGATACTGTTTAAACGGACGGGAATCAAAAAGATACTTTTCTATTAACCATTATAGGTAATC
This sequence comes from Papaver atlanticum, assembly GCA_023531105.1. NCBI lineage: Eukaryota > Viridiplantae > Streptophyta > Magnoliopsida > Ranunculales > Papaveraceae > Papaver > Papaver atlanticum. The sequence continues at coordinate 331,444 of JAJJMB010001820.1, read as the reverse complement.
TTCCCAGAAAAAGTAAAAATAAATAAAAATCGTTTACCTAAATACCCCTTAAACTAAGTTGTTTATAAGCAAAGAGATTTTGAAACCCTGAACTCAGCTTTTATCGACAGAAACTTCAATTTTTTCTTTTTTTAGATCTGGGATGGTGATGAGCGATTGTGGAATCATAGTTTGAGATATTCTACTATCAAAATCTTCTCATATCTTCAAACGGGTGAGTTTTAAGTTTCAATTTCATAAGGTACTTTAGTTGATTATGATTCATAGATCCAATTTTGATTTTGGTTTTGGTCTAATTGTAAGAGGAATAAACATAAACTTGTTACGCTTTTTTGTCTTTGATTCATCATGAGTTGAAGTTTCATTAGGAATTTGATGATGGGAATTTTGTTAATTTTTGGGTTTAGTTGGTGATTATCCAGGGTTTTACTAATAATCTTTCTTTTGTGCTTCAAAACTTGATCGATTTGACCTATTGTTCTCTCTCGAATCGTGTTAACCAGGGTTTAGTGATAATCTTATTTTTCAATTCAATCGATTGATTGTGGATGGAAGTGATTTTAGTTTTGTGATAGCTGGAGGTGAATTAGATTTGTATAATATCATCATGTTTGTGTGCTTCTTATGTTTTTGTATTCAATTTGATCAACATTGAACATCTTGTGTTGTTTGTAAACTGTTTTGGTGAGTTGATCGTTTGTTGTATGCGAGTTGATTTATTTTCCAGTTTTTTAAAGCAAGATGAAACTGTTTCATCATGTATTTTTAGTCATCCTGTTTGTTTAAGTTGGTTCTATTTTTGTTTTTGTTTTCAATTGAATACATCCAGTTTCATTTATGTTGTTTATATATTTCTTGTAGATGGATCTTCAAATTCTTTGTGTAGTTATCCGGTATACCAATACATGTCCTTATAACGTTAATATGAAGTCAACAGTTGATGAGTTTAAGTCGCATGTTTGTTCTTATTGAAAAAATACGTCACCAGCCTCAATTCAGTTTGTATTTGATAGTGGTGAGGGACAAAGCATGGTTGTTAATAGCGATTTCAAGCTTCAATCTGTGATATTATTGTGTTATGTTAAGCAATTGAGTTTCTTGGAGCTTCGGCTATTTGAACGTGTTCGTGGTCCTGATTCTTTCCATAAACCTACAATGCGGGAGTTGCTTTTAGCTCCAGACCCTAACACGGATCTGTTGGTTATTCCTTGTCATCGTCCGAACAGTAAAAAATATCGTGAACCTAAAATGACGGAGTTGCTTTTATCTAAAGATAATAGCACATATCAGTCTATTATTCCTTCCTCTCAAGATCTTCCTTCATCTCAAGATATTCCTTTGTCTCTAGAACATGCATTTAATGAAAAGATCGCAGTTAAAAAATCTTGTAAGGCATATGGGAGTTTATTATAAAAGGTGTTGGTCAAGATTTTTTGGAGGACGAGATGAAGCTAGGCTTGTTGTCGAAAAATATAATCATTTTTTTCGTCGTAAGGTCAGAGTTGTCAAGAGCGGTTCAAAACGATATACTGTGCAGTGCTTTTACAAAAGACAAATTAAAATATAACTGGAGGTTCCATGCAGGTTTGAAGACTCCAAATGTGAAGAATCATTTATTCCTCAAAAGCTATAATGGGGACCATACATGTTGTGCTGGTTATAACGACGGAACAAAGAACGATCCAGTTACGCGCGAACTTCTCAAGAGCTTGATATTTGACTAGATCAAAAAGAATCCAAACAACAAAGCCCGAAATATGGTTGATGAGTTTAAAAGTGATTATGGGTTAACATTGAGCTATGATCAGGTGCATGGCAGAAAAGAAGAATGTCTGAAGGAATTGTTTGGCGAGGATACTAAATCATACACAAATCTTGTTTAGTTGTGTGATATGTTGTGAAGAAAACCAATCCAGGAATTCGAGCTGATTTAGTTATATATGGAAACCATTTCAAGAGTTTGTTCTTAGCCTTTGATGCCTTGCATCTTGGGGTTCGAATATTGTCGCACGGTATCGTTCTTGGATGCGACTTTCCTAAATGAAAAATTTAGGGGCTCCCTTATGGAGGCTACCGGTAAGAATGCAAATAATGGTATGTCTTCTATTTTAGATACATTTGAAGAAAAGAGAGATAGATTTGAAAGAAATTCATATTAATTTTTTTTCTGTACAATATAAATTTCAGTCAGTTTTTTTATATTTCTGTCTTTTCCACTTAATGGTGTTTTGTGTATGTTTATTTTGTTTTTGTAGGAATATTTCCTTTTGCATACGGTATCGTTTCAAGTGAAATTGTTGACAATCGGCGTTGGTTCTTGGAGAAATTATAATCTATCTTAAGTCCTCGGATTAAATTTTATTTCGGATTTCCATGAAGGTTTTCTCCAAGGGATTCCTGCTGTTTTTTCAACTTCCCATCATGCTTATTGTTATCAACACTTTAAGAACAACGTCCACAGTAAGATTAAGAACATAAAGGGAGAGTAAGGTACTGCATTGGATTGGTTCAAACAATGTTTCTATTCATCAACGCATGAAGGCTTTCGTGAAGATATGGAAGGAAATGGGATGTGATGGTCTTCACAGCTACTTCAGTGAACTTCCAGTGGAATGTTGGTCTAATGCACATTGTCTGGGTTCTAGTTATGGCGACATGTGTTCAAATATTACAGAGTCATTCAATTCTTGGATTAGGTTGGTGAAAAGTATACCTATTGCAACATTAGTTAAATAGATTATAGTCAAGATAATGGATCAAATGAGTAAAAGGAAGTTGAAGGGGGCGACGAATTCAGGATATATTTGTCCCAGGCAAGAGAAAAAAGTGCAGGATTCGATTTGTGCTGGTACTCATTGGAGAATAACCAAGTCTGGTGACATGGAGTTTGAAGTACAGGACGAGCATACGCATGTTGTTCATATTAAGATATTTTACTGCAGCTGTAGGGTTTGATTTACGGAGCAGTTCCTTTGTGCTCATATTATTGCGTGTATGGATTCAGCTAACATAAATGTTTACGAGTACATTAATATGTATTTCAGCATTTCCATCTTCCGGGCTTCGTATGATCGTGCTATCAAGCCCATTTCTAATCATGACAAGCCTCTTGTTGTTGCTACTGAAAATCTCATGCACCCACCAGATGTCACAGGAAAAAAACATGGTAGGCCGCATACGAATAGAATTCTAAACACTGGTTCGAATTTCAAGAGACCAATTACGTGCGGTAACTGCCATACTTAGACACGTCATAACAAAACAACGTGTCATCATCCTCCAGCCAAAAAGCAGTGTCTTCTCCCTGCTTAAGAGCATCTTCTAGCTATGACATTCTTTCTCCGCAACCTCTTATTCTTTTGTGCAACCTCTTATTGAATTTTTAGAGTCAATTTTTTTGCACCTAGTATCTGTTTGAACACATTCATAATAATACATCTTGTCGAACTATTTTTTTAGTGGTATTTCTGCATGTTCTCTTCATTTTGATGGTATATACCCTTCAGATTTTACCGTAAAACTTGAATGTATTAAGGTATAGCATAGATTAGACTAGTTTCATCCTGCATATCTGAAGAAAAAAAATAGACTTTTGGCCAGGGTGAAAATGCTTTCATCCTTCATATTCTGACAAAAGAAATATATTCAACCTGCTGATAGACGCATTTATGTGTCTATTTTCTTCTCTATTGTATATATTTTTAGTACCCATTTTTGTACTTATTATGGTGTTTTATGTCTTTGTAGGTATTTTTAGAGAAATAAGCTCTTGCGATGGAATTGGCTCGTAAAGTGGTGTTTTACACCCCAGGATAGAGTACTAAAGGCACCCCAGAAATGCACCGGAAGCACCCCAGAAATGTGTCGGAGGAACCCCGGAAAAATTACTATCTACGCCCAAAAATTACTATTTGCAACCCATAAGACAAGTGCTAAAGGGACACCCGTGCAGGATTAGGGGGAGGACATGTTCTTCTCAAATTCAAAAAATGAATTTTGGCGGGAAAATAATTTCTTTAACAGCAGAATTTCAATCGGATATTTGGACGTGATTTAGTGAGATTCAATCCCTGAAACTTAATGGGTAGACGTGATATGACCATATAAAGCTGGTATGGGTGTCTGTTTGGATTAGAATTGGCTGTAATCATCGCATGGAGCAAAACAGAGTTACACACATTTTCACGGGATAACATGAATTACAGTGAGTTCGATGCCTGTAATGCACGAGTTTGGAGTGTGTTCGACCGTAATGGATACAAATAAGGAGATTGGACTTCTAAAAACGCGTGGAGGAGCTAAACAGAGAATGAAAATCTTGATTATTCCCGTATCATGAATAAAAGATATTGTGAATATTTCGGAATTAATGGAGGAGATTCAACGCCTGTTTTTGGTATAAATAGAGTCCCTGGTATTAATGAAGATGAATTAATTTATCAATTTTTCTCCTATTTCATCATTTGTGAACCATTTTTGAGCATTAATGAAGATGAATTTTGAGCATATTTCCATGATAATGATGAGCTAATTCTCGCGTAACCAAGGCATGGAGGAAGCTATTTATGCATGAATAATTGGTAACTATTCTATTTTTCTCTAATTTGTATTTTATAATTCACTCAATCACTACTTTGTAGAATTTTAATTGTTTGCATAATTTTTCCTTATTAGTTGTGATTCAATTAGATAGGTTATGCTTTGATTAGATAATCTATGCTTAAGGGATACAATTAATGTTTGAGAATATGCTTGATAATTTGTGAATTAAGAAAAAGATATTTTAAAAATAATTAGAGTTTTGGAATCTTTATCATCATTTATTCATGTGTAATAGTGGAATCTAGTGTCTTGGTTATTTTCACTCTAAAAAAATTAAATCCTTAGTCCCAGTACCTCTTGCACCAATTGTAATATTATTGTATATTTTTATTAATTTTAAAAAACTCGAATCTTCACAAATCTGAACGAACCCATTCTTACCACTATTTAAAATTACATCACCTGCACACTTTGAAAGTAATTTTAGACATGATGAAACCAGTTTCATCTTGTATATTCTGACAAAAAAATGTAATTTTCCCAAGTATCATTCTGGTTTCATCCTGCATATTCTATCACAACATAATATGAAACTATCAACAAATCATAGTATAAGCAAGTTTAAGTAAAAATAAATACATATTTAATTAACCTGCAATTAAGATACATGCATCTATAGACGAATCCCGGTTCATAAATGTATGCGAAGACAGTTCTACAAAAAAAAAAAAAAAAATTAAGTTTAAACTACATCGATAGTTTTTTTTTCTAGCGCCCTATTTTACTAAACAACCTAAATACATCAAACATTTTAGTTCTTGTTAAACTTCCAGCAACTACTTTCATCACTGAGGATTTCATATGCGAGTTCTATTCATTTTGTGCTGATTTTCTTTCTTAGAGTTTCTTCAAGTAACCGTTTTTCATCGCCCATTCCATAAAGTAGATAGCATACATCACAGAGTCAGGGTTGCAAAAGAAAGTCAAGTTTAAGTTTGTATGTTATAAACGAAAAGAAAAAAAAAAGAAAAAAAAAAGAAAAAAAAAGAAAGAAGAAGTACGATAACAAATGTCAAAGAGTTAATGACCTATCTTTCTCCTTGTTGTGGACAATTTGTTTTCACAACGACTTCGAGATCATCCATAATTCTTTCATAGTGACGTCTAAGAACCTGATTTACTCTTCGCGCCATCAATTTAGCATCCTCTATACATTCGGTAGAATCTAGGAGAGAATCGTAATGTGTCCAAGATCTGTCTGGGATGTCAAAGTGAAGCAATGTGAAATGGTATTTGTCGTTCATCGGGATGAATAAGCGCTTCCTATCGTCATCTACAGTTCATCATCTATCATCTTTGCCGTCTTCGTTTCATCTCCCACTGTGACATCAAACTAAAATTAAATTGCACAACTTAATTCATTCATTCTACCAAAAACAAATAGGAAAAGGGATTCAAGTGCTGTTATCAGGTTTTACCTATGCAAGCGTCCTGAGAAAGATTGAATTTAATTATCCTCGTGATTATCGTTAGATTGAAAACTTTCAATCCATTTTGTTATTTTGAACTCTATAATAGTGTTCACCAATGGCTAATTAAAAATAAGTTTATGGATGTGTTCTTCAATAATACAAAAGTTGAATTCACCTCTCTTGCATTTCAAAACTCAGTCGATGCATTTAAACTTCATCCAATTTCAGAAATGCACATGTTTTTCATTTTTAAACAGGATGAAACCAGATACATCTTAGTTTAAACTAAGCAGTCCTTTTACAAAAACACTTGTGTAGAATGAAGAAGAAAAAAATAACAAAAGGATGCGTGTACATACCTTAAGTTTCCAGATCCATAGTATTCCTTTATTAACTTTTGTTCAGTTTCTCTTTTTCCGTCACTCAAGTAATTTTTCCATAACTTGTTATTCTTAGTTAACTTATTCAACTTATCTCCCTTTTTCTTTTTATCTGCACACGCATCCACAGTTGTTAAAAATTCTGGACCAATTTTATTTTTATTCCTTTTATATGTAAACTTAACGTTTTTCTCGATCGATCCAAGTTCATTCATAATTGCTAGAGGTTGTGCTGTGATAATTTCTTCTAGGTTTATGGCTTCAGGAATCTCATCAGTTATGTCAATGTTTTCATGAACAACACCCTCAGCATCTGGATTTACGGCTTCAGGAGTTTCATCTTCCACGCGAGCGTCTTCAGGAATAGCACCCCCTACATCTCTGTTCATCTTGAGTGATTTTAAGATTGAATTTTTTTTGAGGTGTATGAACAACAACCTGAAGAAGTGAATCTTGCGGAGTTTCCGGTTAAGGCTTGAGTTGCCCTTTCAACACTTTCACTTGACTTTGCAAGTCCAAGATTGTCTTATCCTTTTCTTCCAACTCAATATCCCTTGCTTCTAACTCAGCATTCAAGTGAGAGATAATATTTTCTTTCTCTTCTAATTCATTCTTTAACTCGGAAATTTTGTCTTCATCGTTGTTATTTTATACCTCATCAAACAAGCATAATTCTTTCTCTTCTTCACTCCAGCTACCAAATCTACAACCTGCAAACACGTAAACATAGATTTTCCATTTCAGATAACACAAGATGTAACTGGTTTTCATCCAGTGATAACACAAGTAATAGGGATTCATATTAGTATATTTTTACCTAATTGTTTGAAAGATTCTCCATCTTCGCCTCGATTTCGCAAGATACTTGATGCAAGTCCCATGTTGTAAACCTTGGTAACCCATCACTATCGACTTTCCTTTTAATTCCTTTCATATGTTCAAACATCCATAACTGCAAAAACAATAGATAGAAGATGAAACTCACCACATGATTCATTGGTGGTCCAACTAATGTAAAAAAATATATTAAAAAGATAGAAGATGAAACTCACCAAAAAATATAAGTTATAACCATTGACAGAGAAAGGTGTGTTGTGTACGACTGCAACACTTTGCATTAGATGCTCATGGATAAGATCCAGCTATGAGACTCTATTAATGGTATCAATCGACACTAGGCAATTCAAATACTTGTAGTTGATATACATACCTCCGGTGATTGTGAAGAAGATTGTACAAAACATGCACAATAACAAAAGTATCACCAACTTTTTTTTTTTTTTTGAAACATGATCAATGTGGGAATTGAACCCGCAACATATAGGTTGGGAGCCCAACCCCTGGCCAACTGAGCTAATGCATGACTAACCAACTCTTCTTCTTTGTATTCGTCTTTTACAACAACTAGTATTCCTTCAACGATGTACATCTTATCCAAGTTCTCTCCAATATTCTTCTCTTTGTATGTCCTTTTCTTATCTTTGGCTCCATCTTTCTTCTTTTCATCTTACCTTTTCTTGTTTTCATCATCCCTTCTCTTTGGCTCCAGAAAATACTTTGTGTAAAATGCATAAGTTTTCAAACTATGGTCTTCCTTTGGCCCATAAAGTTCTTTATATTCTTTACTTATATATAAATTCTCTTCATTTTGAAGATAATCGCAAGATGGTTTGCATCAGTCTTCAAAGATTGATCACCAATCTTGAATGCTAACTAGTTCGGGTCAAAACTTCTTATGATGCACTCTAATTCCTTTGGAGCTTTGCTACATTCTCCCTTGCCAGCCTTTCCTTCTTTTATCGCCTCAATGAAGTTCCATAATTTAGTCTTCCTTAATTCATCCTCTTATTTTTCTGTGAAAATCAATAAACGCAGCAACTCAACAGTTGGTTTCATATTTGATTTGAATGTTTTCTTCCCTTACCTTTTCTCCAAATTTTCTTCTTCCATTTCGCCATTCACATTTACATCATGCATATTCCTTTTGTTTGATTCACCCCCCACGTTAACATCATGCCTATTATTGGTTTTTACTTCAGCACCCATGTAAACATCATGCATATTCTTGGTTCTTACTTCAGCACCCACGTTCACGTCATGCCTATTCATGGTTCTTACTTCAGCATCATCATTCTTCTTGCTATAGCATCCTGCAAAAATTTAAATCGAAACCAATTAAATCCTATTTTAAAGCTAGATGAAAATCAGTTACTTCTTATCTTTAAAGCTAGATGAGAACCAGTTTCAGCAGGTATCAGATGAAAACCAGTTACATCCTATATTAGAGCTAGATGAAACCCATTTTCTGCATCTCATCTTTGATGACACAATAAGAATAACATTAGACGATCACATAATTCAAAAGAAAACAAGCACATATTGAAGCCAAGGATGTCTAAGTTACATTTGTGTTGAACCTAAAAGCATTGTGCAAATGCAAATACCTTCTTGACGGTGATACAAGGCAAATATTTTACATGTCATCTTAACATGGTCTGGAGAAAAAAAAATCGTAATTCAGATACAAGATGAATGAATTTATGCCGATATCTAGCATAGGCTAGGAGATTCGGACAAACTGGTTTTAGTATAACAATCCAAACATATTAATAACGAATTTAAGCCCCTACATTAACATGCACTATAAGATTACACATCGTTGCAAGGCCATAAAAACTCAGTCAAACTCCAAGTCCAAGCAAAGTTGCTACTTGTTGTAGGCTAGGCTTAGTTATATATGCATAACCTAGCTATAAATATGTTATATGGATCACATTTAGCGAACCATGTAATGCAGAAGAAAACCAGTTTCATCCAGTTGTATGATGCTACTAGTCTCATATTCGTTAAAATTAGGACCAACAAGAGATGCAAACCAGTTACATCCTAATTTCCTAACTTAAAGTTGAAATTGTAGACGTATACACCATAAAGAAAAGTAACAAAGAAGTACACTGAAATTGGTTTCATTCAGTTTCATTGTGTTTACCCAGTAACAAAGAACACAGATTCCATCGTGTTTACCCAGTTACATGAAATTGGTTTAGTTCAATTTCCAAAATGAATCAACGTAAAATTGGTTACATCCTAACTATATATATTTATCATATGAAATTAGTTTACATATCCTAAATACGCTGATTCCATCGACTACATACAGATTCAATCAATCAACTTAAATTAGTTACATCCAATAGTATGATGTTATAGTCCCGTAATCATTAAAATTAAAACCACTAAAAGATGAAAACCAGTTACATCCTAACTTAAAGTTAGGTGAAAACCAGTTACATCCTATCAAATTTAGCCGAAGAGATGATATATGCCATAGAAACGCACTCGGGCGTTCTTACAAACACCTGTTGAGCATGACTTCGATTATGCCTATTCTTAAAATACAATTCATATAACCATATGCAAACCATTTTCATCCAAAACATACAATTCATATAACAGAGACAATCCAGTTTCATCCAAAACATAAACATAAAATTATTTACAACAACCCAACTAAAATCCAGTTCCATCCAGTGAAATGAAAATAAAATCAAGCAATTCAACAGATCAATCATAAATTCTGAAAATAAAATCAAAACATAGTTAGGGTTTGGAAACTTACGAGTTCTAGGAGACATTTTGTGGAATTGATCGATTGAAACCCTAATTATGTTAGAAATCTTTCATGTTGTAGTTGGTATCGGTGTTTGCAGACGGCGGAGAAACCAATTCAACTATGATGATTTTGTTGATATCGTTGTTAGTGAGCAGACGGTGGATAACCGATTTCTGATAGTGTTGATGGTGAGCAGACGATGGAGAAACCAATTTCTGATAGTGTTGATGGTGATAAACGTTGATGTCGTTGGTAGTGAGCAGACAAAGAAGGATGATTGTAAGGTGGAGAATGAGAATTGTGGTGTTTTCTGGTTTCTTTTGGAAATGGTGGAGAGAAATATAGATCGATGATTTCTAGGTTGTTTCTGTCTGAACCGGGAAAAGATGGAAGAGAAGATATCTTAAAGTGTATTTCTGTCTGTTTCAAATAAAAATATCTCCCGTCCATTTGACCCCAAGGATGCTAATGGGGGGTACCATTTTGCTTGGGGTGTACCAATTTACATATAGGACAAAAAAGCAATTACCTTTGGGTTGGTACACCCCCAAGCAAAATGGTACCCCCATTAGCAACCTTGATTTGACCCAGGTGAAAAGTTTACTCGCCCATTTGAACTGGGAAAAGTACTTTTCTTGGCAAATGACCCATTTTCTGTTATTACATTTGAATTTGGCTTGTCATGTCCTACTCGGGTATTATTAATCAGTAGAGCTATAATTCTTTTTGAATCCAGTGAGATATGTGCCTAGCAAATCAAGTACAAAATAATACCTCATTGATAAGATGCATGAGACGAGTCAGATCTCAAATCATATATAAAAAAACCGAATAAATAAATAAATAAAAGATTTGACATTTGACTCGCGCTAATCAGATGCAGATCACAAGTCATACCCAAACAAACAAAGTGCTTGTCTGTTTGGATATGAAACGAACTTGGTGTTACACTTGGCCAAAGTTATAAGCAAGATCATTTATTTTTTTCACATTTCCTATGCTTGACTTGTGAATTGATTCGGCTCACACATGTGACTCTAAGGTATAAATTATGTGAGCTGGATCCCAATGAATCGGATTAGACAAGTCAGTTTTGAATTTGAAAAGAAAAATAATCCATAAGCATGCTTAATAAAGCATGTGCACATTTCACTGCCATCTTAGATACCAAGGGGACTACCAATCCATTGAAAAACAAAAATCCTTGCCACTGGATTCTAACTAATCCATGGTTTTAAAAATCGTATGATTCACAATCGATTCATTTATTTTCAAATCGATTTGAATCGCTCATGAGAGTCGTTTAATCAGGCTTTTTAACCAAGATTCTTGACTTAAATCTAAAGTCTATACATATTTTAAAAAATGAGAACATGAGCTTCCGTGTCATCATAAGAGTGCCTTCTAACCAATATTTCACCTTGTTATTTGTTGATGTTTAACAAAATTTATTAGTATATGTATACGAATCAAAGACCAAAACGGCAAAAAAATATAATCTTTGTTGAATACTCCACGTAATTCAATATTATTTACAAAAAAATAAACGATTCGATTTCTTAAAACTGAAAATCGATGTGCTCAGAGATTTACGATTTCACAAACTTAGTTGTAATTTGTTTGGAATTTTGAAGTGCGAAAGAAATTACTTGCACCACCATAATACAATGAAACGTTGTTAAAAAAAATAAAATAAAAAATCCCCAATGCGATAGACTACATAGGCTTCAATGCAACAATTACTTATGTAAAGAACGCGCAATTGGGGGATAGTTAAATTAATTGGGGGATATAGGAAAAAGACAAAAACGAGATTTAAATAGTAAATCAAGGTCACCCCATATCCATGTATTTTCACTAATTCCTAATCTACCCCTTATTAATCAGGTTTAGTGGTTAATAATAATTAGTTATGTTAATTGATTAGTTTGAAAACGATTTATAGAAATCTTTATCATTTTGGAGAGATTAGAGGTATGAATGTTGGGTTCAAAATTTTTGGTTGAGATGAGTGACCATAGTGACCAAAGAGATGTCTCTGAGCCTTCACGTTAGCAACAAATATGTCTTTTATGTTGAATCTTCTCCATATGTAACTTTGGATTCACCATGGCTGCACCTGCAAAACATCATGTCGGCATTGATATAGCTATGAATACCATGCCGGAGCAACCTAAACCGGCATGGTATTCATAGTTATATCAATGCCGGCGCACCATAGTTTCACATACCAGGGAATATTTAACCAACACAGTGTGCCGGCGTTGCTGTTGGTCGTCCATCCATGCCGGCATTTATGATTAAGGTGTACAGAAAACGAATTCTTCCACCTATCGGGGGGAGGGGGGCGTAGGGTTTCTACGATCGCGTCTTTTCCGTTTTTCCAGAAATTTCTACGATCGCGTCTTTTCCCATAGGGTTTCTCTGAAGAGATACCATCAATTTGTCCACTTGAAAGTGATGCCTGCATAGCTATAAAACCATTGCTTCTTCCCATTAATTTTACTCAGTCTACTGCCGGCACAAGCAGTTAATTCTCGAGCATGCCGGTACTGCTAACGGCATAGTATGTTGCTTAAATTTCTTCTCCGGCACATGATGTAAAGTATCCAGAAAATTGGATTTTTTTTCACTTGACTATCGGCATTGATAGATTTCTATCGAGCATGCCGGCACCATTTTTCGGCATGGTCTTCATCACTTCCGGCATGGTCTTCATCATTTCCGGCACAGTCTTCATCACTTTCGAATGTACAAAAAAAAAATGTTTTCAAAGTGAGAAGCCGGCAGAGAAGGAGAAGAGAATTTGAAAGGGAGTGGGGGGAATTTAGAATTTGAAAGAGAATGGGGAATATTTAGGTTTGATTTAGTTTTTATTGTTTTAAGGGTAGTTTCGTATTTCCACCCTCGAAAAACACCCCTTAGCAGACACTATTGGATGGGATAGTAATTTATATCCCCAATTAATAAAACTATCCCTCAATTACGCGTTCTTCACACTTGCCGTCTTAGATGGTCACAAACTACATAGGCTTCAATGCCATATAAAAAACCCAAAAGTTGACCATTAGTCTCACACTTGGCATCACAACAAAAATGAAAGGAATGAAACCCAAAACAAAGCAAAACTAAACAAATGTACGGTGAATTTGTATTCCTAGTATCAGAATAATCCCTCTCTTTCATAAATTCCAATGTCCGGGTGATAATAGTTGTTAAATTAATACATTAGGCCTCCCGTTAACCGCATGATCCAATGCTAAGATTGTAATCCCCTTTTCGGTGCATGAATGTGATTTCCATCAAGCTTATGTTTCGAGATGATATCGGACCAATGCAGCACTAAATTTTTAAAAGATAATTAACATAGTTAAGAAAATAAGAGTAGTTGCAGTAACTACCGCTCATCGATGACCACAATTGACAAAAGACTAAACTAATGTAGAAAGAGTTGATGCATAAACACTGGATTAAAAAACACAACCATCATTCCCATTGCGTGCTATATGCCAGACTATCTGATTACTCTATTGGTTCTTCTCTTCCTATATAAGTTCCAGACTTGAGTGAAACTAAGCTTTCGGAGTAACACCCTCCTTTGTACAAGTATGTCGATGTAGAATCAATGTTTGGTTTTGGAAGAACGTCATGGTCAATGTAATATAAATATAGACCAGCAGCACCCCCTAACAGAAGAATCTCACCACCCTTAAAAGACCACATAAGGCTCATATACGAGTTTAGAATTGTTTTATTCATCGTAATATAATGTCTAGTCCAAGATTCTCGAACTCCATAATTTTGCATTATCCATAGTTCAACACAACCGGTGCAAAAATAATAATTCACAGTGAATAAACAAAGATATCCTTCCAACACTCCCAAATTACGAAACACACGCTTACTCTTCAAAGCTTCTTCCGGTAGTGCCACTTCTTTGAATATCTGGTTGCTTATATCGAGAGAGATTAGAACATCATCACCACAGTCTTTCCTCTTGGATAACCAATGATGTTCTCCATCAACAAGCACCCCGGATGGTTCTTCCCTAGAATAAAACTCATACGGTACATTTTCAATGGTTTTCCACGAATTTGATCCAAGCGAACAGACTTGGAATAAACCACCATGAAAACCAACTAGTAGCTTGTAATCATTACTCTTGTAATCATAACCAAATGCAACCATATAGACAGTATACACATTGTTTGATTTTGGTAATACCTTGTACTCTCTTGTGGCTGGATTCCAAAGACAAAAGCAACGTTTATAGTAGAACCATAGGCAAACTAGACCATCACAAGTATCCATAAGTTCGACCGAATAACCTAAGGATTTGAATGGGTAATCAATTTCCACTGCATATTCAAGAAATCTATCCTTGGACAATAGTAACTCTAATGAATCATGATCTATGGAGTAGAATACGTTACGGCTCCAGCTGCCGCTTCTGTCATACCCTTTAAGCATAAGAATAGGTTTGTTTCTTTGGATAGCAAGATTAAGTTGCATCTTAACAAAATCAGGGCTAGATATAACAGAGAACCATGTCTTGCAAACGTACTTACAAGCTAGTAGAGATTGAACGGGTAACTTTAGAAAGATTATAGAGAAGATCTCCTCTGGAATGTTACTCGACATACTTTCTCCTCAGACAAAACTTATCAAATTTGCTATTTTTTGTCGCGCACAACTGAGTTTCAACTACATTCATCAAAACCCTCAAATAGGACTCATTAAACCCTAAAACTTGGAATCTACGAAACAAAACTCTCCCAAAATAGAATTTCTGATTTGGACGTAATCGATAAGCCATCTATATATAACACAGGAGTCAATTTTTGTTGACTACACGATACTTGCTATGAACTTCAAGCTTTGTTGAGGTTGCACACTCGGGGTTTATACAGAACTGGCTAACTCCATTCGTTGCAACTCTCTACAACCTTACATCTATGTATATGATTCTATGAAGCTCAATCTATTCGGGTTTATATAGAAATGGTCCCGACCCTCTTACATCTATACGAAGCTCTGTGACTGCGGGTAAAAAAACGTCATTGGGAGTGAAAATGGGATTACGCTTAGGAGTCGCTATGGGCCATGGCAATACGTTGTAACTCTTTGAATAAAGCTGTTATATATCTCCACGTATGAAACTAAACCTTTGTACCACACTTATTCATACTATAAAATCAACAAGAAACAACTTAGAATTTGTGAGGGTAATAAATCTGCTACCCATTTGGAGCTAGATCCATTTTTCTCCATTTTAGTTCACAAGAGTGCCCAACTATGATTTCTAGACAGAACGAACCCACGAATCAAAACAAGAAATTTAAGCACTTCGAAATTCTAACTGGAAACTGAACTTCACGAAATCTCTTCCGTCTCATTGACATGACCTGGACGTAGGACTAATATCCTGTAGAACAAGTAGGAGTAATTTGTTTATGTGATTTTTGTTTCACCACCGCAATGTATTGCCTAGTTCAGAGTTCAGAATTATAAGGATTGTAGGTCACAAATTACCCCTGGCAATGAATCCTAGTTACAATGTTAATCAATAGCTATGCCATTTTTCTGATCCTTAATTAAACATATAATATATGCAGACTTCAAATGTAAACATGTTGTTTTAGATGGTCCACAAACTCTAGTGTGATGTAGTACATCTTTCTCTGTATCAAGTTGATCCATTATTCTGGTATCAACAATGACTGTTGATCCCCGGCTTCCGTGTCAACTATGATTGTTATCATACTCTGTTTTTTACTTGCTTTGTAAGTCTTTACTTTCCTAGTTTAGGTAGAATTCCTTTTTTTCTTTTAGTCGGTTCCTGTGAACCTATTTAAAGGCTACGCCTTCTTGTTTAGAGATACATCTTTTACAATATTATCATTATCAATTATTACCTCAAAATCTTGATTTCTCAATCAGATTTTATTAAGTTTCTAACGGAACTTAAAGTCTCTTCTCATCTCCAGCAACTAGTTTTCTTTCACCTTATCAGTGCTACATTAGTTGGTACCACAACCAACGTTTCTAGATTCTTATCTAGAAACCGATCCATAAACCGCTTCCGCAAAAACTAAAAACCCTAAATTTTCATCAACTTTTATTTTTCTTCTTCAGTAAGTTTCTATGGCTGATCAACCACTTACAAAAGCTGATTTTGCTGAGCTTAAGAATTCCATTACAATCTTGAAACCAAATTTGAAACAAGTGTCAAAACTATTACAGATAGTTTTGAAAAGAAGTTTGGAAGATTAGACAATTTCGAAAAGAAATTAGAAGCATAAGGAGAATTTATAGTCAAATTATGGAAACACGCTGGTTTTGATGACAAAGAGATGCATGGGTTAAACGATGATAAAGAAGAAGGAGAAAAGAAAACAGAAGAAAAAGAAGAAGATGATGAAACAAAGAAAGTTAAGCAAGGTTCTTTTGTTCAGAATACTTCTATTCCTGAGGAAATTTCACAACTTCTTACGTTCAAAAAGAAATTTGAGAGCTATCTTAACAATCCTTATAAGAAGCCTGCAACTGTGAATCTCAACAGTGATGAAGACGAAAAAAAGACTGAAGATGACCAAGAAAAAATGTGGGAAGATGCAAGAATATTAAAATCTAGTATGAATCCTTATGGAACTTTACCAGAATATAAATTGAAAGATGATATACCCAACTTTCATTGTGGTTTACAAATAGAAGATTTATTGGATTGGTTTTATGAAGTAGAGTCGTTTTTCAACTTCATGGACGTACCCGATTCTTCTAAAGTGAAACTGGTTGCATATAAACTAAAAGGTGGAGCTGCTGCTTGGTGGGGGAAAATCTGTGACGATCGAAGTAAGTATCTAAAGCCTCCTATACGAACTTGGAAAAGAATGAGAGACTTATTAAGAGATAAGTTTTTATCTATAGATTATATGCAACAATTATTTGTCAAACTTCAAAATTGTAGACAAGGAGCTAGATTGGTTGAAGAGTATGTAGGTGAATTTTACAGTTTAGTTGCACGTAACCAATTGGATGAAACCGAAGAACAGTTAGTTGCACGTTTTATAGAAGGGTTAAATAGACTTATTCAACAAGGAATGACTCAATCCGTGTATAAGATGGTTGAAGCTATTCAATAGGCTATCAAAATAGAAAGGCGTATACTTAACACTTCCAGTCAAGCTTCACTACGACCAAATCGTTCACAAGGTTATAACAGAGATAAAAGACCATATAATTCTTATTATGCTAACCAAGGTAAAAGGGGATCAACAATCTTTGTTGATCCACAGGAAAGAAGTTATAGTCGACCTTTTCAATAACCATAAGCAACTAATTTCATTCCAAACCAAACATCTCTTCCTGCAGACAATGCACCGTTAATGAATATTCCTTATGCTAAGCCACCTCAAAGTACACCACAAAGAGATATCACTCCAAATACTAGAGGTAAGTAGTAACAACAATTTCCTTCTTACCTAAACCTCCTAATCCTTATTCAAAGTTTAGAGGAGACAAGTGTAATAAGTGCAACCAAACTGGCTATACTTCAAGTGACTGCCGCAAATTTCATGCTTATATCAATGAAACTCAAGAAGAAGCACAAGAAGAGGATGCACTGGAGGATGAAGAAATTAATTATATACATGAACATGAGTCTTATGATGCAGATTTTCTTGGTGTTATTCGACCCATGTTAATTACTGAGCCGTGTCTTACACAAAGACATAATATTTTGAAGTTTCATTGTGTTATTGAAGAGAAGTTTTGTAGCATGATTATTGACAGTGGAATTACTGAAAATTATGTGTCTGCAAGATTAGTTGAGAAACTTGATTTTCCTGTTACTGCTCATCCAAATCCATACTCAGTTGGTTGGATAAACAGTTCTTCAACTCGGTAAATCACTCATCAATGTTTGGTGAAATTTTCTTTCCCTGGATATGAAGACTATGCTCTATGTGATGTTATTAACATGAGTGCTGCAAGCTTACTTTTGGGAGACCATGGAAATATGACATTCGTGTTATTCATAACTGCTATGAGAATACTTATACTTTTGTTCATGAAGGTTTTACTAAAGTTTTGTGGCCTCTACAATCTTATACTTCAGTCAAAGAGCCAACAGATAAGAAGACAACTGCTTTAGTTGCTACCATTGTCCATTCTTTAAAGGAAACTCATTATCTGAGTTCTCATGAAGTTGCTAAGCCTATGGTGGAAATTCCAGACAAGGTACAACCATTAATATCTTCTTTTAGTGAATTATTTCCTGATGAGTTGCCAAATACTTTAACTCTTCTGAGATATTTACAACATCTGATAGACTTTATACCTGGAACATCTATTCCTAATCAACCACATTATAGATTAAGTCCTAAAGAGCATGAAATTTTACAAGGACATGTTGATGATTTGTTACAAAAGGGTTTGATTCGACTAAGCAAAAGTACTTGTGCTAGTCCAGCCTTTTTAGTAGACAGGAAGGATAATAGACATCGAATGTGTATAAACTGTAGAGCTTTAAATAGAGTTACTATACCATATAGATTTCCTATACCAAGACTTGATGACATGATTGATATGCTTTCTGGTACAAAAGTGTTTACAAAACTTGATTTACGAAGTGGATATCATCAAATACGTATTCGACAAGTTGATGAATGGAAGACAGCTTTCAAGAAAAAAGAAGGGTTATATGAGTGGTTAGTAATTCCTTTTGGTTTATCTAATGCTCCTAGCACTTTTATGCGTCTCATGAACCAAGTTTTGCAACCTTTTCTTGGAAAATTTGTCATAGTATACTTTGATGACATCTTAATCTTTAGCAATAGCGAAGAAGAGCATATAACACATTTATCTCAGGTGTTTAAGGCTTTGCAAGAACATGTTTTGTATGTGAACTTGAAGAAGTGCACCTTCTTTACAAACAAAGTCACTTTCTTGGGTTATGTTGTGTCATATACTGGTATTTCTGCGGATGATTCTAAGATTAAAGCAATTGTTGATTAGCCTAATCCAACATTCATATGTGAAGTACGCAGTTTTCATGGATTAGCTTCTTTCTACAGAAGGTTTATGAGAAATTTTAGTACCATTGTAGCTGGCTTGACAGATTGTTTGAAGCGTGATACTTTTGAATGAACTGAAGAAGCAGATAAAAGCTTTAATTTGCTCAAGGAAAAGTTATGTAGCACTCCTTTTCTTGCCATGCCAAATTTTGATAAGCTTTTTGAGATCCACTGTGATGCTTCTATAGTTGGCATATGTGCTGTGTTATCTCAGGAAGGACATCCAGTTGCATACTATAGTGAAAAGAATTCAGATACAAGGAAGAAGTGGTCTACTTATGAGCTAGAATTAATTGCACTTGTTCAAGCTCTTAAGAACTGTCATCCTTATCTTATTCACAGTGAGTTTTTTGTCAATACTGATAATCAGGCTCGTAAGTTTTTGAAAACTTAAGCTAAGGTCAACCGAATGCATGATAGGTGGTTATCTACTATCAATCAGTACACCTTTTCTATTAAATATCATAGTGGAAAACTTAATCAAGTAGTTGATGCCTTGAGTGGAAGAGCTCATCTTCTTGTCACTCTCAAACATGAGAGTTTAGCTTTTGATTTCTTAAAAGACATGTATAGTGAAGACAAAGAATTTCAGAATCTCTGGGAAAAGTGTGGTTCTTTAACAGGCAGTATTGATGATTATCTCATTCAAGATGGTTTTCTCTTTAAAGAAAATCGTTTATGTATACCACAATGTTCTCTACATCTTCATCTGATCCAAGAATTGCATGGCAGTAGCCTTGGTAGACATTTTGGGCGTGATAAAACCATAGATTTGGTAGGAGAACGTTATTTCTATCCTTCACTTAAACAAGACATTCAGAAGTACGTGCAAAAATGCATGGTTTGCCAGCAGTCTAAAGGGACTGTTCAAAACACTGGTTTGTATACTCCACTTCCAATTCCAGATAGTCCATCAGTGGATATTAGCATGGATTTTGTACTTGGATTACCATGTACTTCCAAGTGGAATGATTCTATTATGGTGGTAGTAGATCGATATTCAAAAATGTCTTACTTTATAGCCTGCAAGAAAACTACAGATGCTTCTCATGTTGCTTATTTGTTTTTCAAAGAGGTGGTTCGTTTGCATGGGATTCCTAAGACTATCACTTCTGATAGAGACACAAAAATTTTGAGTTATTTCTAGAAATCTTTATGGATGCGTTTGGGAACTAAGCTGCAATATAGTACGACTGCTCATCCCCAAACAGATGGACAAACTGAAGTTATCAATCGTTCTTTAGGGAATTTGATTCGAGCCAAAATTATTGAGGGAAATGATAAACAATGGGACACTCTTCTTCCACATATGGAGTTTGCTTTTAACACCTCTGTCAATAGGTCTACAGGTAAGACATCATTTGAGATTGTATATTTTAAAGTTCCTAACCATATTTTGGACTTGGTGGTACTTCCTAAGTTGCGACATTCAAATACAAAGGAAGATAATATGCTTGAGAAAGCTTCACAGATTCATCAAGAAGTGAAAGAAAAACTTACAGATTCCAACAACAAATACAAAGAAGATGCAGATAAACATAGAAGACTTAAGATTTTCAATGAAGGAGAATTAGTTTTGATTCATCTCAGGAAAGAACGATTCCCTGTTGGAACTTACAAAAAGACAATTGGAACATCTCTAATATCTTCAATGTGCAAGAAATTTTTACTTTTCATGGAGAGAATGAAGTTCTTTATATTAATTAACTCGAGGGAGAGTTTCTTTCAAGAAGGGGAGACTGATGTAGTACATCTTTCTCTGTATCAACTTTCTAAGTTGATCCATTATTCTGGTATCAACAATGACTGTTGATCCCCTGCTTCCGTGTCAACTATGATTGTTATCGTACTCTCTGTTTTTTACTTTCTTTGTAAGTCTTTACTTTCCTAGTTTAGGTAGAATCCCTTTTTATTTTATTTTAATCGGTTCTTGTTAAACTATTTACAGGCATGCCTTCTTGTTTAGAGATACATCTTTTTCATTATTATTATTATTATCAATTATTACCTCAAAATCTTGATTTCTGAATCATATTTTATTAAGTTTCTAACGGAACTTAAAGTCTCTTCTCATCTCCAACAACTAGTTTGCTTTCACCTTATCAGTGCTGCATCTTAACAAAACAGAATAAGATTTGGTTTGTTTCTTTGGATTATAAGATTAAGCTGCATCTTAACAAAATCAGAGCTAGATATAACAGAGAACCATGTCTTGCAAACATACTTACAAGCTAATATAGATTGCACGGGTAACTTTAAAAATATTATGGAGCAGATCTCTTCTGGAATGTAGCTCGACATAGCTTCTCGTCAGACAACCTTCAATATGAATCAGCTGAGTATCAATTTTTTTTTTGTTTTTTTGGTGACAACTGTGGTTCAACTACATTCATGAAAACCCTCAAATAAGACTCATTAAACCCTAAAACTTGGACTCTATGAAACAAAACTCTCCCAAAATAGAATTTCTGATTTAATCTATAAGCCATCTATAACAAAGGAGTCAGTCGATTATTAATGACTACACGGTACTTTCTATGAACTTAAGGCACTGTTGAGGCCGCACACTCGGGTTTATACCACACCTGTACGAATAATCCCGAGGAAGCCTTCCCGACTCTCTTACATCTATATGGCTCTGTGAATACGCGCAGAAAACGTCATCATTGGGAATGAAAATGGAGTGTCCATGGGCCATGGCAATGTGTTGTAACTGTTTGAATAGTAAACCTATGTACAATAAATCAACAAGAAGCACCTTAGAAATTGCGAGAGTAATAAATCTGCTACCCATGTGGAGCCATAACCACGCACATCTCTCCATATGCATGGCTAAGGTTGATTTGGTGAATAGAAAATTGTATATGAACTTTTCACAATAGTTCATGAAGTAAAACTGTGAATACGTTACTAAAGGCCTATTTTAGTCATATACTTGGTGTTTCCTTTCCAGAGGAAAGATTTCTAGACAAAACCCAAAATGTAATGTCTAGCTTCCACCATAATAGTCCGACTAAGAATAAGCACTATGGTTAGCTAAGGCTATTCTACAAACCTTAAAATGTACTACCTCCATTTCAAGAAAAGAGTTATTATCACTTTTCCAGTTTGGCCTATTTTTAGGCTTAAGTGGAAGATTAGCTACATTTGGTCGGATCCCTAAAATCAGATACAGGTAGTTTTAAGGTGGACACAAAGTTATTGGACTCATACAGAGCATTTTCCCAAGACGAAAACTCAATCTCCGCCAGCTAAGTTGTCCAATGAATTCTCTGTACTTTGTCTATAATACTTCCAGTTCTCTACATTGTAGATATATGGATATGGAGATGAAATTGAGCACCATAGTACATGCTCTAAGCAGTAAGTTAATTTGACTACAATGCCAATCAAATGTTATGTCGTTTTGGAGATTCTAAATTAAACACTTATGCGGGTTGTACAGGCTTCAATGCAGCAACTGCTAATGTGAACATGTTTTCTTAGTAGATGGTCATAAACTCTATTGGTGGTATGCGCTCAAATTTCATATACAAAAATCCAACAACTGACAAAAAACCCAACATACCTTTTCTCATACTTCACACCACAACAAATCTACACATTATTAAAGGAAAAACAACACAACACAACACAAAACAAAACAAAACAAAACAAGTGAACTTAAAATTTCTTATTCATGGGCACAATAATAGTTGGTCGAGTTGATACATTACACTTCCTGCTGACCAGCTGATCCAATGTAGTAAGCAATTTTATTATCCATCTTTTTGCATGAAGATTATGGTGCAAGCTTATGTTTCGAGATAAACTTTTAACAAATCCGAACCTAATTAAGAAAATAAAAGTAAGTAATTACAGGTATCAATAAGAAGTGATGAAAGAGTGGAACTAAAAAAATTGTATAGAAAGAGTTGATACATAAAGACTGGATAAAAAACACAACCATCTTTCCAGTTGCAAACTATATGCACCTGCGTATCTGCTTCTTCTCTCCCTATACGTAAGTTCCAGACGCAAGTGAAACTAAGCTTTCAGAGTAACACTCCTTTGTACAAGTATGCTGATATAGAATCAATTTTTGGATATGCTAGCATGTCATTTTCAGGATAATATAAATTCAGACCATTAGAAGCACCCCCTAATAGAATCTCACCACTCTTAAAAGACCACATAACGCTCATATACTTTTTTACAATTGTTTCATCATTCATAATATAACGTTTAGTCCAAGATTCTTGAACTCCATAATTCTGCATCACCCATACTTAAACACAACCAATATTCACAACGAATAAACAAAGGCACCCTTCCAACACCCCTAAACTACGAAATTCAAGGTCTTCTTCCAAAAGTTCAGTTGGTAAATTCATTTAGTTTGTAATCATTACTCTTGTAATCATAACTAAATGAAGCCATGCCGACACGGTATTTAATCTTGGTGATATTATTTGATTTTGGTAAAACCTTATACTCTCTTGTGGATGGATTCCAAATACAGAAGAAACGTTTACGTTTCGCAAACAAGGCCATCATAAGAACCCATAAGTTCGACCGAATAACCTAAGGATTTGAATGGGTAATCAATTGGCACTGCATATGATCTCGAACCCATTAAGCATGAGATTAGGTTTGTTTCTTTGGATAGTAAGATCAAGTTGCTTCTTAACAAAATCAGGTTTAGATATTGGAGCATACCATGTCTTGCAAACACACTTACAAGCTAACAGAGATTTCGCGGGTAACTTTAACAAATGTTCAAAGTAAATCTCCTCCGGAATATAGCTCGACGTTGTTTTGATTCTCTTCATCGAAATATAGCTCGACGTTGTTTTGATTCTCTTCACTGAGTATCAAAGTTTTTTTTCCTTTTTTTCTTTTTCTGGGCACAACTGAGTTTCAACTACATTCATCAAAACCCTCAAATAGGACTCATTAAACCCTAAAATTTGGACTCTGCGAGACAAACCTCTCCAAATATAAATTTTCAGATTTGGACGTAATTTTTATTGACCACACGAAACTTGATATGAACTGCTAGGTCAGGGAGGGATGGGAGGGGTCTAATATCTGCACAACCGCATGGCTAAGATGTATGCTTTAGAATTTGAACTTTGCTGCATTATTAACTATTAAGAACCTTTTAAGGAATTGACAACTCCAACCCTCTTTCTCTTCTTACGTCTTGTGAACACCCCAAAATTGATGAAGGGTTACAAGGAGACTAATCCCTCCCAATTCACACTGCAATTCTATGAAAAACTTTGTCTTTCTCTCTAGAGGATTGACCTTCTTTAATAGACAAAGCCTGACATTAGGATGCCTTACACGTAAGCCCTAGTACCTTTTGTAACAAGACTTTCAACATTAGCCATACACGTGTACTTTTACAATGAGGTTTATTTAGACAACCACTAATCATTCTTCAGAGGGCAACCCATATTTGCCACGTCATCGTCAATGGTGGCTTCGACTTTGTATTATCCAAAGCCCTCATTTTTGCTCCTTCGGCTGCACCAAATCCGGGTGCTTACACGGCTCTGCTGATGTTACACACTCGGGTTCATATATACTGAACTGGCAAACTCCATTTGGTGTAACCCTCTCCAATCACAATTGTAGGAATGATCATGATCCATGCAGCCTCCCCGGCCCTCTTACATCTATACGGCTAGCTTGGTGTGTAACTGCAATAGAACTGCACGTCATCGGGAGTGGAAATGGGATTATACTTATAAGAGTAGCAATGGAAATTAATACGTTCTAACTCTTTGAATAATGTGAAGCCAGATCGTACCACTTTCCTCCATTTTTGAGATCAGGAGACAGAACCCGCAAATTAAAACAGTATGAAATTTCTAACCTTCTGTTTCTTATGTTGGGATCTTGCAACAATTAACGGCACGTTCGATGTATCAAAATAATATGTAAATAACTGAATCGAAACAACTCTACCGATTGACGAGGGAAGAATCACAGGTCAATAAGTTGTCCTTAACACATTAGTTCGCGGTATATTTGAGATGAGTTTAGCACAACGCAAGTTACCCACTCTTAAACTTATCAACAGGGATTGGAAGTGAACACACCGTGGAAAATAAAGCAAGAAGATGATAAAAAGAGTCGCTTCTGATGTGTTTTTAAAACAGATTTTCGAGTAGTATTTATAGGAGAAGATTACTTGTAAATCAAGTTAGATTTAGGTTTCCGGATAAAACAAGTTTCTTGTAAAACAAATCAAAAACGAAAAAAGAATTCTCCTATAAACAAGTTACCCACTCTTAAACTTATCAACAGGGATTGGAAGTGAATACACCGTGGAAAATAAAGCAAGAAGATGATAAAAAGAAGAGTCGTTTCTGATGTGTTTTTTAAAAAGATTTTCGAGTAGTATTTATAGGAGAAGATTACTTGTAAATCAAGTTAGATTTAGGTTTCCGTATAAAACAAGTTTCTTGTAAAACAAATCTAAAACGAAAAAAGAATTCTCCTATAAATAAAACACTTAAAAAAATTATTTTTTGAAATTAATTTCCTAAAGAAAAAACTAACAAAAATAATATCGAGTAGACACACGACTTGGTGTATGGTGTACGTGCATATTTCATAGGTTGGGCCATGTATATTTCGCCCCACCCGTTCTACCCTCATTTGTCAATATATCCATAGGAATATGGTTATATAGTGGAGCTTCGCCTCTAGTATTGCGTAGTTCAGAGTTCATAATTTAGGATTGTATGTCACCAAATACCCCTGGCAATGAGTCCGACTAAGCAAAAAGCTAGTTTATACTAGTTATGACGTTAATGAATATCAATAGTTAAAACATATAATAAATGCAGACTTCAAATGTAAACGTGTTGTTTTAGATGGAACGCAAACTCCATTGGTGGAATATGCTCAAATGCCATATCCAAAAATCCAAAAACATTTTTCTCATAGTTAGCACAACAATAAATATAATCTACGCATCATTGAAACGAAAATATTCCCAAAACAAAAGAAATTAACTAAGAATTCTTATTCCTAGTTAACTAAGAATATCCATTATGTCGACTTCATCAATTTCTTGTAGTTGTCCACTTTTGGTAGAGCAGTTCTGTTTCCTAAAAACCCCAGCATCTGATTTCTCTATTGGTTCTTCTCTCCCTACGTAAGTTCCAGACGCGAGTGAAACTAAGCTTTGAGAGTAACACACTCCTTTGTACAAGTATGTCGATCTAGAATTAATGTTTGGTTTTGCACGCATGTCATTTTCAGGGTAATATAAATTCAGACCAGCAGAAGTAGAGGTGTAAATTGGGCTATGTAAGCACGAGCACAGCCCAGCACAGCACGCTAAAATTTGAGCCCATCCCAGCCCAACACGACACAACACGTTAGTTTCATGGGACAGGCTGGGTTTGACTAATCGGCACAGTAGCCCAGCACAGCACGCGACACGGATTAGCACGCGGCACGACACAGCACAGCACGTCATAATATGTATAAAATACTACACAACATGGCACAATACATTATATTTTATGTATATTTCACACACAAAAATCATTATTTAGCAAATTATTGACATATTATTATTGTTATGTTGACTTATTTTCATAATAACACATATAATACCTAAATATTTGGAAAACATTTGTATTGGAAAATACAAAATAAATGTGCCCCGCACAGCATGGCACAACACGTTTATTTTCCTGGCACAGCCCAGCACAACACACCCTCTAACACGGCACAGCACGACACGTCATAATCTCCGGCAAAGCACAGCACGGCACATAGCACGTTAAGCACATGATTTCGTGGGTTGGGTTGTGCTGTGCCGGCACGTTTTACATCTCTACAACAGAAGCACCCCCTAAGGGAATCTCACCACTCTTAATTTAACATTTAGCCCAAGATTCTTGAACTCCATAATTCTGCATCACCCATACTTCAGCACAACCAATATTCACAACGAATAAACAAAGGCACCCTTCCAACACCCCCAAATTACGAAACTCTGGGTCATTTTCCAAAGGTTCCTTTGGTAAATCCAGTTCATCGAATTTCTTGTTGGTGATATCTAGAGATACTATAACGATATCATAAGATTCTTGATTTCGGGCTAACCAATGATGAACTTCATTAACAAGCACCCAGGATGGTTCACTAATATGAACTCATACGATAATTCAAAAGATAAGTATCGAATAGTTCTCCATGAATTTGATCGTAGCGAGTAGACTTCGAATAAACCATCATAAAAACCAGCTATTAGTTTGTAATCATTACACTTGTAATCATAACCAAATACAGCCATACCGACACGATATTTATTATTTTCATTTGGATGTTTATTATTTGATTTTCGTAACACCTTATATTCTCTTGTGGCTGGATTCCAAATACAAAAGAAACGTTTACGTTTAGCATTGGACCATAGGCAAACAAGACCATCACAAGAACCCATAAGTTCGACCGAATAACCTAAGGATTTGAATGGGTAATTAATTGCCACTGCATATTCAAGAAATCTATCCTTGGACAATAATAACTCTAATGAATCATGATCTATGGAGTAGAATACGTTACGGGGCTTACCTCTATCGATCTCAAACCCACTAAGCATGAGATAAGGTTTGTTTCTTTTGATAGTAAGATCAAGTTGATAAGGTTTAGATATTAGAGCATACCATGTCTTGCAAACACACTTATAAGCTAATAGAGATTTCGCGGGTAACTTTAAGAAATGTTCAAAGTAAATCTCCTCTGGAATATAGCTCGACGTTGAAATTCCAACTTCTGTTGCAAAGAAATTAGAAAAAAAATAATGAGAGACTTCTTATGGGATAACAACAAAGGAAGGAAAAAAACTCATTTGGTAAAATGGGAGAAATTGTACAGAAGGAAAAAGTATGGTGGTCTGGGCATTAAGAATTTGAGAAAGATGAATCAAGCTCTCTAAACCAATTGGCAGTAGAGATTTGCAATGGAAGAAGATGCTCTATGGAGGAAGTTGGTGGATGAGAAATATGGAACTGATGGAGTTAAGTGGATCTCAAAAATTCCAAACATCACTTTTGGTAGAGCAGTTTGGAAGGGGATGATGAAATACAGGAATATTTTCACAAGTAACATCAAGTTTAAGGTTAATAAAGGCAATAGTGTGAGATTTTGGTTTGATAATTGGTTGCTTCCTTCTTCTTTGGAAGCTGTCTTCCCAAATTTATTTGCTTTATCCAGAAAGAAAAATTGTATGGTGTAGGTGATAATGCTTGGGATTTAGGTCTACCTAGAAGACTCAATTCAAATGTTAGAACAGAGATGACCTAGCTGATGAATGAACTCAATGGCTTCACTTTTCACGTTGAAGAAGAGGATATCATGGAATGGACTCTTACATCTAAGAAGCATTTTTCTGTCAGATCTTTGTATGACAAGCTGGCTAATTCAAGTACTGAACTTCCTGCTCACAATATCTTTTGATTTATTTGGCAGCTGAAGGTTCCACAAAAAATAGGTTTCTTCCTGTGGACTATTGCTCATTCTAGCTTGCCTACTAGAGATATGTTGATAAGAAGGAAAATGGATGTGTCTCCAACTTGCCTTTTCTGCAATGAGAATGAAACTAATGATCATATCTTCCTGCACTGTTCCTTTGCGCAGAAAGTGTGGATTCATTTTGTTGAAAAGCTGAAATGGTATTTTACAATGGCTCCTAATGTTATCTCAGTTCTTCTGTCTTGGCCTTTGAATTTTCAAGATAAGTCTCAATCTCAGATATGGAGCATCATTCCAGCAGTCATCTTATGGAGTATTTGGAAAGAAAGAAACTCAAGAGCCTTTAATGGAAAACAACACAGTGTTACTACAGTCATTCGTAAAGCTCAGTACGAAATGTTTACTTGGTGTTTAGTTTTCAAAGACTTTGAGAATCTTACTTTTAATGATGTCATAGATAATTGGCCGAGAGCTTATTTCAATCCTCATTAGTTGCAGTTCGATAAGAGCTTTCTGTCTAGTTAGGAGAGTGTTTCTACTTTTTTTTCTTGGACAGTAGCCTGTTACTTGTCCTTTTCTTGTAACCCTCCGGGTAGTACAAGTTTCTTTGTACTCTCCCTTTTTGATCAATATACTTTTTCTTTACCGATCAAAAAAAATAAAAATATATATAGCTCGACTAAGGCTGCACAAGAACCGGTCACTTGTCCATGTACCGGTCTTGAACCGAAAAAACCAGACTGAAACCGTACCGGAACCGGTGTAGGAGGTACAGGGACCGAGACAGAATATAAGAACCGGGATAGGACCAGGTACAGGGAACGGTTCTTGGGGGGGTGGGAGGACCGGCTTGTACCGGACCAATAAGAACCGGTTACTCAATACCATTGATTTTTAAGATTTTAATTAATCTTAACCCTCCATTTCTTCTCATATAACTTCGAGTCTTCGACTAACCTAATCCTTCAGTTCACTTCGTTACTTACTCCTCTCCTCCTTCACTTCTTCTTCTTCTTCAGCGAAAAAGGAAACTTTATCACAGATTCACAACAACCGCCACTTTCTTCTTCGTTCTGCAGACATAACTCTATCACAACAACCACCATCTTCTTCTTCACTTCTTCACTTCTTCTTTAGTTACTAACATGATTTTGGGTAAAGAAGATTAGTTTTTTAGGGTTCTTATTATATTGCATGTTTGATTAAACAACATCAACAGGTAATCAATCTCTCTCTCTCTCACTTTTGATTTGTATTTGCTTCATTATCTTTTGATTTGGGTTTTGTTTAGCCATGATTTCAGTGGTATGATTTTGCTAATTTGGTTTGATTTTTGCAGTCAATATTCAATTTCTTTTCAGCCGGACCCTGAAATTCCATGTTTATGTGATTTGATGATAGATGCAGAGCAAATGGTTATCATTAATTGATGTTGTGAAGTTGATTTGATGATGAATCTGAAGTTTAGGGTTTCATAAGAGGAATTCAAAGAAGACTTAGAAGATGAAATTGAAGGTATTGAAGGATGGGAATCAAACATTAGGGTTTTTGAGATTTGGGTTCTTATTTAAATTTAATTGCAAGAGAGGAAACATTGGTGGTGACTGAAATCAAGTGTGAAGGAGTCTGCTGAATTTAGTAGGACATGGGAATGGATCAAATTTGATGGATTTTGGTAAAGATGCAGATGCAATTCTTGAAGATGCTTGCTGGATTTGGTGGTTTATTTCTGCTTATGTCTCTGTTCAATTTCTTTTTAATTCTATTTATGTCTCTATGCAAACAATCTTTTTATTGTATTTCTGTTCAATTTCTTCGGAACCATTAATTGATTTTGGGTTTCCTGGAAATGTTTAAATTTTGTGAATTTTAATAAGTTTGATAGATTGATATTGAGGTGAATTTGTGTGTTGATATTTTGTTCAATTAAAGTATGGGTAAAAACCCGGTACCGGAGTGGAACCGGACCGGTCTTACAAGTACGTACAAGTCCGGGTACAGGTACAGGTACCGATCCTCAAAATGAGGTACCGGTCAACACCAGGTACAGGGTCCGGTTCCAATAGAAAATCGGGCCGTACCGGCTCTTGTGCAACCTTAAGCTCGACGTTGTTTTGATTCTCTTCATCGGAATATAGCTCGACGTTGTTTTGATTCTCTTCATCTGAGTATCAAAGTTTGTTTGTTTTTTCTTCTTTTTCTGGGCACAACTGAGTTTCAACTACATTCATCAAAACCCTCGAATAGGACTCATTAAACCCTAAAATTTGGACTTGACGAAAAACACTTTCCCAAAATAGAATTTCTGATGTGGACGTAATTTTTATTGACCACACGATGCTTGATATGAACTGCTAGTCTGCACAGCCACATGGCTAAGATATATGCTTTAGAACTTTGCAGCCTTATTAAGAACTTCAACCCTCCTCCTCTTCGTCAGGCTCTATTGATGTTACACACTCGGGTTCATATATACTGAACTGGCCAACTCCATTCGGTGTAACCCTCCCCAATCACAACTGCAGGAATGATCCCGATCCATGCAGCCTTCCCCGGCCCTCTTACATCTATACGGTTAGCTCGGTGTGTGACTGCAATGGAAACGTTACTTATAGGAATAGCAATGGCAATTAATACGTTCTAACCACTTTTCTCCATTTTTGAGCTCAGAGGATTGCGCAACACTATGATACCTAGACAAAACCCACAAATTTAAACAGTTTGGAATGTCTAACTTTATGTTTTTTATTGAAACAGAAACCTCATGGAATCTCTCCCGCCTCTCCTATTTCTTCTAGAAGTAAATTTTTTCTTTTGTGTCACTACTCCTGGAGTTGATTTACATGAATGTGGGAGAAGGTCTTGGTTTAGTTAACCAATTCCCAATTGGGTGTCAAAAGTTTTCTAAACTGTGTGAGCATAGAAGGCACAATGTGTGCAGTTTAGTTACCAAAAATGCTAGTTCCACAGATTTTGCTCGGTCAGTCTAGAATCACTGTTTAATTACAGCCAAAACTTCACCATTTAAAACTATTACTCTACGATGAAAACAAATTGCGAACTTCAAAAGATTGGATGATCGCAAGTAACGAAAAATAAGTGACAGAAGAGTTTAAATAAAAATTTGTTTAAAAAGAGTTGATGCATAAAGATGCATAAAGACTAGATAGAAAAACACAACCTTCATTCCCATTGCCTGCTATATGCCAGCCAATCTGGTTCCTCTATTTGTTCTTCTCCTCCTACAGAAGTTCCAGATGAGAGTGAAACTAAGCTTTCAAAATAGCACTCATATCTGTACAAGTATGTCAACGTAGAAATGCCTGGTTTTGTAAGCATGTCATGCTCAGGGTAATATAAATATGGACCAGCATCACCACCCCCAACTAGAATCTCACCACTCTTAAAAGACCACATAAGGCTCATGCGGCTTTTTGCCATTTTTTTATCATTCAAAAAAATTCTACAACTACTTGTTGTAAAATAGAGAAGGAGAGAAAGAGACACAAAGTAGTGGGGAAGAAGAGAGAGAAATTCTTATTAATGTGTACAATAGACAAACATTAGAGCCTCTATTTATAGAGCTAGACACAAGGACATCCTAGTAATAAATGAGATGCACCCTAGATATTCTTAACATAATTACACGTTTATAACACTCCCCCTGATGACATTGTGTCTAAGTTAATCGCCTTATTAAAACCTTGTCAGGAAATTCTAAAAGGACAAAACCTGGTCAAAGGGAAAAGAGTACAAAATTGCATCAATCGAGTAAGTCGAATAACTTAAAAGACCACCTGATTCTACCCTTACAAAACTTATGGTGTTAAGTTTGGATCCAAAATTGTATCAATCGAGAAAATAATCCAACCTAACTTGGATTGTATGCCAACCAATCACAGATGTCGATATTTCTCTGCAGAGGGGTTAACAACCACCATCTTTTATTATTTCAGTAGCTACCATGAATAATCGACAATCATATTAGCTTACTATGAAATGCATGCATTTATTGAAAAATTCAATCAATTACTAGTACCAGCGTCCGCGGGCATTATAATCTTCTCATCTTCAAGTGAGAAGATATTATATTTGAGAATGTAAATTTGGTACACTCAATTTGAGCACTACCTGTAGCCCCTTATAGAACGCTACTTATCTGCTAGATGTGACTGGATTTCCTCTTAAGAGGCAAAGCTTATATAAAAGCAAATGAGAAATTTCACGCTGATCATATAATGACAGCCTTAATCGGTTTGAGTGATGACAGAAAAATTGATATAACTTTTAAGTTAATGAACACCAACGTCCGGTAGTGTATAGTCTCCCCCTGATTATGGCGTAAATTATTTTATCTCATATATGAAAACAAGTTTCATTCATAAAGTATTATCCGATTAATTCGAGACAATACTTCTTATAAAATATGTCTTTCGACATTAAAAAAATGTTATCTTAATTGATATACATATTTAACATCAACCATGGATTACGTTTGGAACCCAAAATTAATTGGTACGAGAACATATATATGCGAACTCTCCAAAAAAATAAAATTATGGACACTTATTTTAGCAAAAGAAATTTATAGAAAGATCAATTAAGTCGCTCAAGGACTAATTATATAGGCTAACAAGCCGGGTGCGCACCCTTATCTTTAGTATCCGACAGTATTCCAACTACAAGTAAAATAGTCTCAATTTCTGAGATTAGTACTAGGAAGAAGAAAAAAAATGCTCAATATCCCTTGGGAATGCAGCAATTCCTCGTGTTGGTGTTTGCAATTATGAATAACATAATAACGATATTTAGTCCCTTTAGGATCGAGAGGGAAAAACCAAATCTAGTTGGTTTATATGTTTCTTTTTATGAAAAATAAAGAAATCATCATCGCTATTCATTGTAAAGAAATATCAACTTAGTGGTTGATTAACGATGTTTTCTTGTAGGGAATAATAGAAACCAATCAATGATCCTTGCAAGGAATGGAACCATATTGGCCTAAAAATAATTTAGACTGCCAATTTATTTACATCTCAATGGAGGAGAGAAAATCAATATCAATTGGTTTATACGATATACCAAAATCGTCTTAATGACAACGGGAAAAAAAATGTCGTTTTAGTCATCGCATATGGAATATCCATTTTATGGTTATGGATAGTTTCTTGTAAACAAATAGAAACAATATATAAAAATCACATGATCTTCCTCCAATGGAAGAAGATACCAAACTTAATTGGCCGTAGGTTCATGAACCATGCATGTGAATCGTGATTAATTAAAGGTAACTAAATATGCGATAACACCAATTTTTGATGATTATAATTTCATTAGAAGAATGGAAATTATAAAGAATCTTACAATGTTTTTATTTTTATTTTTGTTTTCTTTCTCTATTAAAAGATAAGAGAAGAATGGGAAATCAAACTTTTTATTTTATTTTATTTTATTTTTAAATAAGAAAAGAATTGACCATTAACGATTTAAGATAATGTAGCAGACATATTATCTCTAATGAGATTACTTAACCAACTCGGAAGACATTCATCCCATTTCATAGGATTTATACTCTGTCTTCCTTTTTTCGCTAAATAGTCGGCTAAATTATTACCACCTCTACGGATGTGCGAACACTTCCACTCCTCAAAATCTCTAAGAAAAAACTTACAAGAATTTATTAAACTATTGTTTGTCCAACTAATCGACTTTGTGTTGGATCTAATTGCATTGACAACATTGAGGGAGTCCCCTTCTATCTCCAGCCTTCGTACTCCTCTCTCTCTCTAGCCCACTTATAGTTGATCACCCGATCGATATATACGTTATAGCGATTGGAGAAAGAAAAAAATACCATTGACCTGATGTAAAGAAAAATAAATATACAATTAAAAGCTTACAGTAGAACAGGTCACGGGATATGTTTCCGTCTTGTCCATCACAGGAAAGCGTTGGCGAGTTTTGCTGATATGCTATTGTACCAGACGAAGCAAAAGGTTAAAACAAACACACTTATGAAAGTGTATGAACTCTTTTGAGATATCTATTTATATTAATCAAGGAATACATAGGTTGCCCTTTAGGCAAGTAAACAATAAGATAAACAATGAGATACAACATTATAGACAAGTCCTATAGATGGCAGAATGGTGCTAGGTTACACCAACAGTGTGTTGTGTTAACACCCCACCCCCGCAAGCTAAACGTGGAGCATCCCGAAGTGAAAGCTTGGACGAAAGATAATGAAACCTAGGCTTGAGAAGTCCTTTGGTAAACAGGTCTACAAGTTGATGTTGAGTAGGCATGTAACGAACAAGTAAAGAGCCACGAGCAACACGTTCTCGAACAAAATGATAGTCAATATCAATATGTTTAGCACGAGAATGCATGATAGGATTAGAAGCCATGTACGTAGCACTGATATTATCACAAAATAGGATGGGTGGTTGCTTGATGTATAAACCTAGGTCATTAAAAAGATACAGTATCCAAACAACTTCAGCTGCAGCAAGAGCTAAGGAACGGTATTCAGCCTCTATACTAGAACGAGAAACCGTAGGTTTTTTCTTGGAAGACCAAGAGTTCAAATTAGGACCAACAAAAACACAAGTGCCAGCTGTGGAACGACGATCATCAGGGTTACCAGCCCAATCAGCATCACTGTATGCATATACAGTATGAGAAGAACTACCAGAAACTTGAAAACATGATGATAGCCTGAAAAATAAACCTCGTCCTAATGTGCCTTTGAGATAACGAAGGATTCTCTTCACCGCAAGAAAATGAATGTCAGTAGGAGCATGCATAAATTGAAAAACCTGATTGACGGCATAAGTAATATCCGTCCTGGTCATTGTTAAATACTGTAATGCGCCTATCAAACTGCGATATAAAGTAACATCATGAAACAAAGTACCCTCATAAGCTGACATTTTTGAACCCGTGGCAATAGGTGTAGAAACTGGTTTCGCATTCAATAAATCAACACGCTGAAGAATGTCGAGAGTATAACGTGTTTGAGATAAATAAAGACCAGAAGAAGACCCGTGTGCCTCAATACCAATAAAAAAAAAAATCACCCAAATCTATCATAGAAAATTGTTGTTTGAGAGCCGCTACCAGATGAGAAAAATAGCAAGAGTCAGATCCTGTGATAATAATATCGTCCACATATAAAAGAAGTAACAGAACACCAGTGGGAGATTTGCGAACAAACAGAAAGGCATCTGACTTGGAAGCAATAAAACCCAATTCGGAAAGATAACAAGTGAACCGCTGAAACCAAGCCCTAGGAGCTTGTTTTAACCCATATATAGCTTTATGCAACTTACAAATCTAGGCCTGTTTTTTTTTAATGATTTACAAAACTAAACCTGTTTTTTTATTTCTTACAAATTAGGCCTTATTTGACCAAAAATGGTGGATGGAGAGTTAGGTGCAGTTATCTGCCAGCTGTCAAAATTTCCCCAGTTTAAAAGACATTTTAGTCCTTCAAAACTCTATCACCTACACAAATTTCATTTTAAAGACCACTACTTGACCATTCCAGCAAATTCCAAAGGCCCCAATCCACTAAAGAACTCAACTCCAAATTCACTGGCCAACTCCGACCACAACACCTATTCCACATTCTTCCTATCTCACCACCAACTATATCAGTTGATACTTGCTCTTCTTGCCAACTCCTTGGCCTGAACCCAGTCAACCTTCCTACTTCCCGACAAACTAAACCCTAACTTGGTTGTTGTCATAGTCTTCATTGAAATTCAGATAACTTCCCATACAATACGACCAACACACTGAAACCCCCAAATACCCATTGTTGCTGCTGTGAAATCACGAACTACAGAGACCCCGTAATGCAGATTTGAATGCCGCCTGTAGAAGATAGGTTCATGGTTATTCTCTTGATAATTGCAGACCCAAGCCATTATCACCAGAAACTATTTCATCACCTGATTTTAGATCTCAGTTCCTTTCCTCCAGCTCAAGAATTTGTCAACGAGCTATACAATTTCAGACCACATCAAACCCCTGAGCTCCCAAAATGTGTTGATGTACTGTTTAGAGAAATTGAAATAGCTGGCTTGAACCTCAACCACAAAAACACCACAGATCGAACTCAAACTATCTAAAGTTTGTATCATCTTCTCCTTGTTTCTGTTAATTGCTCTCCAAAACCAGAAACCCATCGATGTTGTTGTGTAAACACCATCGATTCAACCAATTTCATCTCCTTTTGGAACCTTGCTGCTGTCAATTCTTAATATGAGAATCAAACTGCCAAGAAAAATACAGCATCGAACAACCCCCAAAATATATCCATTTAAAAAACCCCAAATTAAGCTGATGTTGTTGTTGAATGAATATCACTTCCTGCGAATCTTCACATACCGGTGTTCCTGGTGGTGCTAACATCCACGATTCAATCTCTTTTAAACATCCACGATTGATTAACGTTAATTAGGTTCGATTTGAGAGAAACCCCTAAGTTATCTCTTGATTTTAGCAGAAGAAAAAATTTATTTAGAAGAACCAGAGAGAAGAAGGAAGATGAAAATGAGAATCGATCTCTATCTTCTGCTATTTGGTTTTCACGCGTATCATCTAACCATCCTGACTGTCCAATTTCACAGAGATCTGGATATCTCAGATTAAGCTTTCAGATTGGCATATGCGGGCGAGGGCATTTCAGTAATCTTCGCACACCCACGATATATCCTTGTATGAGATTTTAAAGATAAATTGACTAGTCAGCACGAGATATTGACTGAGATAACGGATTTGGATGGAATCCGTTCAATAGGCTTAGTTTTGTAAGAAATAAAAAAAGAGGTTTAGATTTGAAAACGAGGATCCAGAACAGACCTATAAGTGTATATATTCCGATATCTTTTGTCGGCAAACCACGGAGGATGAGACATGTAGACTTCTTGATCTAAGAAACCATGCAAAAAGGCATTTTTAACGTCCAACTGACGAATAGGCCAAGAACAAGAGACGGCAATACTTAAGACCAAACGAATAGTAACAGGTTAATAACCGGACTGAAGGTTTCGTCGTAATAAATGCCAAATTGTTGAGTATATCACTTTGCAACCAAACGAGACTTGAAGCGATCAATGGTACCATCTGATTTGCTCTTAACTCGATAGACCCATTTACATCCTATAATATTCATATGAGGCTGATGAGGAACATATGACCAAGTGTCATTAGTTCTGAGAGCATGGTATTCATCTACCAGAGAATTCTTCCACTGAGGAATCTTTCAAGCCTCACTGTAGGACTTAGGTTCAACAATAGTATCTTGCAATTCAGAAAGAAAACATGAAGCAATGGGATGCTTTGTAACAGCAAGTAGATTCATTCGAACAAGAGGTTTAAGATACCATCACGCAAACGAGTAGTCATGGGATGGGGAACAAAACCCTATTCAGAAGGAGAAGGAGTAAAAGCAGCTGAAACAACTGAACCAACAGACTGCGAAGAAGGGGTTGTTGGAACTGTAGAGGAAGATGCTGATGAACTAACAATTTGGGAATGTGGTGGATATAAAGAATCAGTACTGGAGGACAAAGTAGCATTGGATAAGATGGAAGAAGAATCCGGTGGAACAGGCGGTAATGGATCAGAAGAGGGAGGTAAAACAGATGGAGTAATTAATGGTAAAACAAACCAAGTAGGTAGAAGAGAGGTAGTTTCTGAAGGAACAGAAGGATTGGTAAGAGAAAAAAAGAAAAGAAGACTCGTCAAAAAGAACATGACGAGAGATATAGACACGTTTACTGCTCAAATCAAAACACTTATAACCCTTGTGTTGGTCAGGGTAACCAATGAAGACATACGGCTTTGTTTTGTACTCCATTTTGTTTTTGTTGTATGGAACCAGATGAGGGTAACGTAAACAACAAAAAACACATAGAAAGTTGTAGTTAGGTTGATGATTATGCAACTTAAAATATGGAGAATAACCACCTAGAACAGAAGAAGGCATGCGATTAATAAGGTACACTGTTGTTGCAAAAGCCTTTGGCTAATAAGACTTAGGCATATGGTTGTGATTAAAAAGAGCAAGGCCTGTTTCAACTATGTGACGAATCTTGCGCTCAGACACACCATTTTGTTGTGGAGTGAGAGGAAAAGAAAATTGATGCAAAATGCCATGAAAAGAAGAAAAAAATCACGCAAAGAATGAGAAATATATTCTCCACCACCATCATTCTGAAAATTTTCAGAGTTGTTGAAAAATGATTCTCAGATTGAGCTTTAAAATTCTTAACACAGTTGAAAACTTGCGATTTATTATGCAAAAAATATATCCAAGTAAATCTGGAGAAATCATCCACAATAAGAATAAAATATCGAAATCCATAATTGGAGATAACTGGAGAAGGATCCCATAAGTCACTATGAACTTTAAAGATTACACTATCACTAACAGAATTTGATAAAGAAAAAGTTAGCCTATGATGCTTAGCACAAGCACAACTATTACATAAAGTGTGCCTTATTATTGAAGGTACTTGAACTAACTTCTGAGAAGCTAGGCTAGAGAGACTTCGATTGTGGAGATGACCAAGACGCATATGCCACAACTGAGAAGAGGAAAGAGCTGCAACATGACTGTGAGCAGCAACTGAAGGAGGATATGTGGAATAAGTTGTAGGGAGAATAGAGTAAAGACCACCATCACTAGGACCGCTGAGTAGGAGTTTCCCCGTTTGTCGATCCTTAACAGAAAAACCGAATCGATCAAAACACACAGAAACATTATGATCTCGAGTTAATTGGGATACAGCAATAAGATTTTTCGCAATTAATGGCACATGGAAAACTCGATTCAAAGAGATAGAACTATGTGGTGTTGTGATTAGCATTGCCAGAAAAAGTAATGGGTAGAAGATTACCATTACCAACCATAACATGATTAGAACCAGAGTATGTAGTCGGCGCAGTAAGCAGATTAGGATCGGCCTTCATGTGATTTGTAGCACCCATATCAACATACCAATGTTGATCAAAATGCGTACCTTGAAGTTGCATTGCAGCAAAGGACTGGGGAATATCACGAGCCTGAAAAGAGTGATTGAATCTGTTGGAGCATGTCAATCCCGTGTGACTTTTTGAATCACAAATTTGACAAGGGGGTTTGCTGCCAGTGAAGCTTGATGGAGGAGCACCAAGAATGGATGGATTTTGCTGTGGAGACTGGTTACCAAA
The DNA here is from genome assembly GCA_023531105.1 of Papaver atlanticum. Taxonomy (NCBI): domain Eukaryota; kingdom Viridiplantae; phylum Streptophyta; class Magnoliopsida; order Ranunculales; family Papaveraceae; genus Papaver; species Papaver atlanticum. The sequence goes on along the minus strand of JAJJMB010001820.1, from coordinate 291,654 downwards.
AGAATATGGTGGATAAAAGTGAACACCACGTCCACGTCCACCATTTCCACGTCCTCCACCACGATTACCACGGAAGGAGCCATTGTTACCACCACGTCCTGAGTTGTTGTAGAACCGAGAAGGTGGAAAGTTTGAGGAAGAGGAAGAAGAAAAAGTAGAACCATAGAAAGCTGTTGAAGGGGTAGAATCAGGTGTGGGTTGATTATATTGAGTAAGTCGAATTTCATGATTGAGAAGTACCGTCTTCAACTCAGAGAATGGAGGGAGAGTAGAACGAGTTTAAATCGCAGTTGAAAAGGCTTGATAATCAGGCCCTAGACCTCGAAGTGTATTGAGAACAAGTTTAACATCACTTAATGGAGAGGATGAGGTTAAAAGAGAGTCTCTAATGGAAGTGATTTTGGCAAGGTATGCAGAGATGAAAAGATTGTCTCTCTAAAAAGTTTACAGCTGATGACGAAGTTGAAGAGAACAAGCAGCTGTTGGAGCGGCATAGGTATTAGCTAGGTATTGCCAGAGTTCACGGGAATAGGTGAAATCAGGGATATCGGCAAAAACTGACTGAGTTAGGGTAGCTTGAAGCCAGCTAAGAAGATATGTATCAACTTGAAACCAGGTGATGTTATTAGGGTTTGGAAGAGGTGCTTCAGCAGATGAACCAGGAAGAAAAGGAGACGGAGATTCAACATCAGGATCCACATGACTGTAGATGTCATGAGAGCGGAGGATTGGAACTACCTGACGATGCCATTGGATATAATTGGTTTCATCAAGTTTGAAAGAGATGTAGGAAGTTTTAAGTTTTAGAGAAGAAGGAGTTGTAGAAACAGAAGAAGAGATGATAGAGGAAATAATTGATGGTTCTGTAAACATGGCTGCTAGGGTTGCTAGAGAAAAAAAAAAAAAAAAGACAACCCTAATGGCTCTATACCATGAAAGTGTATGAACTCTCTTAACCCGAAACTGGGTTTGAGATATCTATTTATATTAATCAAAGAATACATAGGTTACCCTTTAGGCAAGTAAACAATAAGATAAACAATGAGATACAACATTATAGACAAGTCATATAGACGGCAGAATGGTGCTAGGTTACACCAATAGTGTGTTGTGTTAACAACTTATACATCAATAAAATAATAATATAATAGTACTATGATAGTGATGTGGTTATGTAATTATCTCTTGATATGTTATACATGTTACAGGGAGCTACAAGTTAACGACAAGTGATGATACACAAAGCACTACTAGTTAACATGCATACTATCAATCAAACGTGTGACATAGGTATGCTTTGAACTGTTTGATAAACAAAAAATCAGCATCTGTCCGACAGTCGATGGTAAGAGAAACACAAGAAAAAACAAATTTATTTTGTGAAGAAGACCGAGAGGAAAAAATCTTGGAATATAATCTTAATAATCGATACAAAAGTAATAAAGACTTGATATACAGAGACAGACCAACAAACATACATAAGTATATGTTAGTAACTCTATTCATAAATTTAGATGCAAAAATAAATTCAAACCTAATTTAAAAGGAAACAGGATTTAGTTTCTATGTGAACAAGAAAACAATCGATTATGTGCTTGAAAAATAAAAAAATAAATTAAGAATCAATCGTAATAAAAATTGCTAGTGATTAGAGCCACGTGCATGATAACGTGTTGTAAAATAGAGAAGAGAGAAAGAGACACAAAGTAGAGGGGAAGAAGAGAGACAAATTCTTATTAATGTGTACAATAGACAAACATTGGAGCCTCTATTTATAGGGCTGGACACAAGGACATGCTAATAATAAATGAGATTTACCCCAGATATTCTTAACATAATTACACGTTTATAACACTACTTATAATTTTTGAGTCATATATAATAACGAATTTAGATTTAGATATAAATTATAATGAGTTAAATTTCAGATGGCGTCAAATTTCAATCGAGTCACTCGAATTAGCGAAAAACAACAACCTGTTATGCACACAATTTGTTTACGAGCAGTGCTATCCCACACGACTTTGCGGGATGGCTTCCCGCAAAGGAAGCTTCTTTACCGTTAGATCATGCTAAACCCCAGATCTGACAGTCTTGAACCCTTTAGGGGAAATGGTGGGTCATATCCTGAAAATGGTGGGTCCTTTCCTGAAAGTGATGGGTCCTTTCCTGAATGTGAATCTAACCGTTGATTTGGTCATCCAACGGTAAAGAAGCCGCTTTTGCGGGAAGCCATCCCGCAAAGTCGTGTGGGATATCATTTGTCTTTGTTTAAACTTACACCTTGTTTGTTTGCAGCTGACTTGGTATCTGGGTCTGAGTCAACAATCAAACCATTTGTTTTCTATTTTGAGTCAGATCTGACTCAGACATAATCTCTGACTTGGCCCCGTTTGAGTCAGGTAACAAAATACCCCTGATTCATGGGACCAAACCACTTACTCACAAATTTTTGAGTCAATTGAGTCAGATCTGACTCAAAACAAACACAATGAGTCAAATCCAGATGAAACAAGTGATTTCAGTAAGATCGAGACGACTAAGATGAGTCAGGAGTAAACAAACATGGTGTTATATTCTTGTGAACAACTAAATGTGGAAGAAAAATGGCATATACATAATTTGCATAAACATACTACAATGAAATACTGTTCAAAATAAAAAGCTCCAATGATGCAGCAAATGCCAATGGAAACTTGCGGCTGTTTTAGGTTGTCACAAACTCCATTGATAGCATGAGCTCCAATGCCATATACTAAAATCCAAAACCATTTTCCTCATACTTAACACCACAACAAAATCTACATATTATGGAAGGAAAAAAACTGTAAAATAACAAATGAACTTAGAATTCTTATTCCAGGAATAAGAATATCCTCTATGTACAACCCATCAATTTCTTGTAGTTCCCATTCTAGACTTAGGTATAAACGTCTCTCTTCATCAAACCAATTTTTACTATGTTTCAAAACCAACTATAAGAATATACAAATCCACAAAGGAAATCAGCAAGTAGAAAACCAAAATACATACATTTTCTTCAACAAAAAAATGTCTTCACCAAATCTTGCTGTGTTAACAGCACTTGATACAGCAAGAACACAATGGTACCATGTAACAGCAATAGTAATTGCTGGTATGGGTTTCTTCACTGATGCATATGATCTTTTTTGCATCTCAACCGTTTCGAAACTTCTCGGTCGCTTATATTACTATGATCCGGCAAGTGGTAAACCAGGCAAAATTCCAGACCCTGTTAACAATTTTGTCATAGGTGTTGCTCTAGTTGGAACTCTAAGTGGTCAACTTTTTTTTGGCTTTCTTGGTGATAAACTTGGTCGAAAAAAAGTTTATGGAGTAACTCTTGTACTAATGGTTATTTGTGCAATTGGTTCCGGACTTTCATTCGGGTCAAGTGCAAAATCTGTCATTGGAACTCTTTGTTTCTTTAGATTCTGGTTAGGTTTCGGTATTGGTGGAGATTATCCTCTGTCTGCTACGATCATGTCCGAATATGCTAATAAGAGAACCCGTGGTGCATTTATCGCTGCGGTATTTGCCATGCAAGGTGTAGGTATAATTGCGGCTGGCCTAGTCTCGATGAGTTTATCTGCATTATTTCTGCATATGTACCCAGCCCCAGCTTTTACTGACGATCATGTTCTCTCGACTCAACCTCAGGCAGATTTAATGTGGAGAATTGTACTCATGTTAGGTGCTTTACCTGCAATATTAACTTACTATTGGAGAATGAAAATGCCTGAAACTGGTCGTTACACTGCGATAATCCAAGGAAATGCTAAGCAAGCAGCAGCTGATATGGGACGGGTTCTTGATATCGAAATTCAAGCAGATGATGAGAAGTTAGAGCAGTTTAAATCATTTAACAATTATTCCTTATTGTCTATGGAGTTTCTCCGTCGACATGGTTTACATCTTTTGGGTACAACAACAACTTGGTTTCTACTAGATATCGCATTTTACAGCCAAAACTTAACCCAAAAAGATATATTCCCCGCCATCGGTTTAACAAAAGAAGCTGTCGATATTAACGCCCTCCAAGAAGTTTTTGATATCTCAAAAGCCATGTTCATCATTGCCATGTTCGGAACATTTCCAGGATACTGGTTCACAGTTTTCTTCATCGAGAGAATCGGTAGATTCATAATCCAACTTGTTGGCTTCTTCATGATGTCAGTATTTATGCTTATTATAGGGATCAAATATGACTATTTGAAGAAGGACAACCATAAACTGTTTGCAGCTCTTTACGGATTGACCTTCTTTTTTGCAAACTTTGGGCCAAACAGTATTACATTTGTTTTACCAGCTGAGATTTTCCCAACTAGAGTTCGGTCTACATGTCATGCTCTGAGTGCAGCATCTGGGAAAGCTGGAGCTTTGGTTGGAGCCTTTGGTATTCAAAGTTACACTTTGGGTGGAAATACTAACAAGATAAAGAAGGCTATGATGATTTTAGCATTCACAAATATGCTTGGGTTCTTTTTCACATTCTTAGTACCAGAAACGAAAGGACGATCATTGGAAGAGATATCCGGAGAAAATGGTGGCATAGATAGCGAGGATCACAGTACTGTCACTGAAATGGAGGAGAATAAGAATGCAAGGCCCATGGGAATGTAATACCAAATAGAGTGATATTGGTGTGAAGAGTGTGTCTACTAATATTTTTATTTAGATTGTAATAAAAGTGATGGATTAATCTTACATATATGTATATGAATAAGAGAGCAAAAAAGAGTACCATAATGTGTGAAAAAGAATAAGAACCATGTTTGTTGCTGAACTATACCACTATGTTAAGATGGCCTTTCTATTTCTTGATTCTTCATGTATGCAGCCAAAATATGAATTCCTGGTTGTCATAATATATTTCCTATATTATAGATTGATTTCAGCATTTTCAATCAAATTTACATGTTTATTTCTGTGTTTTTTTTCACTGTTTAGACAGTGGCTAATAGATAATGGTGTATCATTATTTTTCTAATTGAGACACTATTTTGTTATTGGTTCAAAATCTGAACTATAAAAATGGATTCATCTTTAGAAGTTTGTAAAGATCTTGTGGGTTCAACTAGGAGAATTAGGGGTTGCAAAAAACGCATGTTAAAATTTCACCTGTGAAAGTATAAGTGCTGATATCTTGGTCAGGGTTTAACTTCAAATCCCTTCTTCACCATCTAACTACCAAACAACATCCTTGCTTGCCTAAAGTAAACTCTAGCAAATGAAGGTTTCAATCGAGTACAAAAACAGTTCCCTGATCATGATACTGAAAATTATCTTCTGTCAAATGCACTTGCTGCCTTCAATAACCTTGCTAAAGAAAGTCCTTGCGCAAAAGAACAACAACCATCGTTCATCTGTCTTGATTGGACTGGCAACTGCATGGTTGTCTTCAACTAAAGATGCTTCTGCATTTCCTGAAAGAGAAAGAAAAATTACAAAATGCTGAAACCCAAAGAGGAAAACAAAATAAAATGAAAGAGCATATGGATACCAAGTTACAAAATCAGAAAAAATAGTCAAAAATTGCGGTCAACCAAACAACGATTTACATGAGCACAAATATGAAATAAATGCTTAGACCTCTAATACACTCACGAATATGGACTAAAAGCAGTGAAGCAAGAGGAAATTGCTAAGCCGTCCAGAATTTAACTAGCTAGTTACCGATATTCTCGAATTAGGCAAGAAAGAAGGTCTCTATGCAAAAGGATCATGACTCATGACTCATTCATCAGAGCACTACGTCTGGGCCAAAAACTCCAACCCACCCTCAGCAAAAATGGAGGTGATGATGGAAGGTACTTTTTACTTTCACTGGTCTTACCACATGCGAAGGTCCAACCATAACCCGATTACAGAATTCACCAAAAAGGAACATCAGCTACAGCAGATTCTACATAACATGAGTTCTAATATTCAACAAGAAACACGAGGGACTACAGCATATCATGATATTTAACTTCTCCTTATTGTGACTGTACACAAAATTCTCGAAATGAAATCTGCAGATGAATGAAACATAATCTATCGTTAACTAAAACATTCAAATTAGCCGAGAAAGGTCTCTACGCAAAAGGGTCATGACTTACACCTTTGTCGCAGCACTACCATTGGGAAAACATTCTAGCCCACCCTCAGCGAAAATGGACGTGCTGATGGAATACACCAAACAGTAACATCAGCTACAGCACATTCTACATATCATGAGTTTTTAAAACACAACAAGAAACACAAGGGAGTACCGCTTATCATAATATCTAACTTCTCCTTATAGTGACTATACTCAAAAGTTCCAAAAATGAATTCTATGGATGAATAAAACACATCTAAGCAGCTCAATTACTAAACTACTGCAATCCTACATAAATCACTGTCACAGGAGACGTCGAACTCTGTCCATATGAGGCCAAACAACTTTTGATTCAATCAAACAAAGCACACGTTTGTATTCAACCAAATAACATAGATCAATTATGAATTCTATGGATGAATGAAACACGTCTAAGAAGCTCAATTACTATACTACTGCAATCCTACATAAATCACTGCCACAGGAGACGTTGAACTGTATCCATATGAGCCCAAACAGCTTTTAATTCAATCTAACAAAGCACGCATTTGTATTCAACTAAATAACATAAATCAATTACCAACGCTTCCATCCTACATGTTTCGTATTCATCAATCATAACTTGAAAATACAACAAAAAACATAATACAGTAACATAATGCGCAAATAAAAGAAACTAACAGCTGTCCTCTGTAACACCTTAGCTTTCTCAGCATCAATAATAGACTCAACCAACTTAACAGCATTATGCAATTTCCCTTCCACATTAACAACATGATCAAAATTCCTCATATGTTACCCCTTCCCTCGTAGTTTTAATCCTAACAATCAACGTATCAATCTTTTCCGTCTTCCTATCCACCAATCGGTTCACAAGCTCTTCTTCTCTCTCAGCAACTAAACACCTAGTGTACTCATAAATATAGGATTCTATTCAAACATGATCTACTAAAACTAAAAGTAATGAAGCAAGAGGAAGTTGTAAATGCCGCCCTTAACTAGCTTGTTACTTTCGCTGTGATTAAGCACACACAACACCACACATTTGCATTAGTCGAGAAAGAAGGAGCTATCAATGCGACAGAGGCATCATCCATGACTTTGTCATGGAACTACTTGTAAGCCCAAAGTTCTAACGACCCTCAGAGTGGAGGCGATGATTGTAGGTACAGGTACACCATTTACTTTCACTGTTCTACCAAATGCAAGGTCAAATCTTATAGAACTACCAAAAAGGAGCATCAGGTACAGGACATCATATACATTACATGAGTTCTCGATTATGCGTTTGGAGTACTACATGTCATTATGCTTAGCTTTTCCTTATAATGACTGTATCCAAACACTAAGGAACCGAGAAAGCTATCACTTACAACATTTCTATGCTGCTCAATTACTAAACTACCACAATTCTATACAGATTACTGTAAAGGAGACGACGAATTCTATCCATATAAGCCCTTTCAACTTCGAATTGAATCTAACCAAGCACACATTTGTATTCAAGTGAAATTCAACATAAGTCATCAATTACCAATGAAATTCCGTATTCATCAATCATAACTTGAAAATACAACAAAAAACATAATACAGTAGCATACAGCGCAACTAAAAGAAAACTCACCTCGAATAATGAATCGCAAACTAGATAGCAGCTCTCCTCTGTAACACCTTAGCTTTCTCAGCATCAATAATAGACTCAACCAATTTAACAGCATTATCCAATTTCCCTTCCGCATTCACAACAACATAATCAAAATTCCTCATATGTTTAACCTCTTCCCTCGCAGTCTTAATCCTAACAACCAACGTATCAATCGTTTCCGTCTTCCTATCGACCAACCGATTCACAAGTTCTTCTTCACTCTCAGCAACCAAAAACACAAAAATCGCAGAATCACCCAATATCTTCCTCAATGTAGCTGCACCTTGTATATCAACTCTAAGTATAATATCCTTCCCTTTGGACATAAAATCTCTAATTTGTTGTTTAGGTATACCTTTATAATCACCATAAACTAATGCATATTCTAATAACTCATTTGAATCAACTAATTCAAGAAATTTCTCTTTACTTACAAAATGATAATCGACTCCATCAACTTCACCAATTCGCTTCTCTCGCGTCGTCGCAGTGACAACGAAATGCAATCCCTGACGAACTTCACGTAATTTCTTAATCACAGCATCTTTACCAACACCGGACGGTCCGCTAATCACAATTATGAGTGGATTAGGTTTTGGAGTAAACGGATCGGAACTGAATGGTGAGCCAAGTACCGATTCAATACCTCTGAGTAATTCAGGTTTTGTTGATCCTGTTACTGATGGTAGTATCGTTGATCTCTTTGCTTCATCCAATTTTTCATTGTTGTTTTCTGAAGATGAAGACATTGAAATCGAAGAGGGAGGACGGAATTTGACCTGTGATTTTGATGATGAAGATATTGCTAGAGGGATGAATGAACGATGAAGATTTGTTGTATGAGGAGAAGAAGAAATTGAAGTGAAAATTCTTCTTAATAACATTGATTTTGGTGATGATGATGAGGTGATTTGGATGAGATTCAACATTTTTTTGGTTCCGCCATTAAAGATTTCTGTGCGGAGAAAAAGGGAAACGGCGGTGAAATGGTGCCCAAGAAAAGGACGGAATTGTATAAGAGAAGGCTGGGGAAACGGATTTTGTTGGACCTTATCGGGGTTTTGGAATCGGGCCGATGCGTTTTTGTTATTGGATCTGAACCGTTAATTTGGGTGCACATTCGATCGCCTCTGGCATTGGGCCAGTTCCTATGGTGACCGATAAATTTTAGTGTAGCATGAGCGAGGTTTTTTTTTTTTTTTTTTTTTTAATACGAAAGGAGATTTATTTATATTAAGAGAAACTATTACACTTGTTCATCATGGAAGAAGGCGAAAATGCTTTATAGCCCCACCCGCAAAACTTTCCCTGTAACTCCACTGGTTCATGGTATTCAGTGCAAAATCCACTGCAGACCCTAAACGGTTCAACGTTTTATGAGAGAAAATGGGGGTATGGGTAGGGATGCGTAGCATGGTCGAAAAAGGGTGGAGCCCCAGAGTCTATCCTGTCGGCTAAAAAGGTAAAAAAATAATCAAGTCTTTTTGTATATAATTTCTTTGAGGAAGGATTCATGGATTTTATATGGACATTATCTTACAAGGTTTATACCAATTCTTCTTCAAAGTCAAAACAGCAATGAATTTAAAGCCAGCCAATACTTCGACGATACGTTCCTCTTGTAGAACTCGACAATCCTACACTTGAACACTATCCGAAACGTATAACATTACTATCTACCACTTTGAAAATAAACCGTTGAAAATTAACAGTAGAAATTAAAATTGGTAGATGGTGAAGTTTGGTATCCCGAATCGTGTTCATTTTTTGAGAACCTTCTCTTCTGATATATAAGGTATAGACACCTAGTTTGATTATTCTTGAGAATCTTTTCTTCTGACATATGGCCACTCAAACTAGATCAAAGGATCGACGAGATCTTCAGAACTGTTTTTAGATCTGAAGACAACTTGTGATAACCTATTGTTAACAGACTCCCGCTACACTATTTTTAATGATTAGCAACTGCCTATTTCAGTTGCAAAGCGTGGTTTCAACAGAGTCAAACTGTTGCGAAAGTCGATGTTGCAATATTTCGCAACGGCTCATAAGCAGTTACGAATTTTCGGTCGCAACAGTTTTAAACAATTGCGAAACTAGGAGGTCACAATAGTTTCTAACAGTTGAGAAACTGGAATTTCGCAACAGCCTGCTGCAGTTGCGAATTTTTTGCAACATCAAAAAACATAGTTGTTTTGACTGGTCAAACCCCGTCAAAATCAGGTTTTGAACATGTCAAAACCACTATTTTTTTAGGAAAAAAATTCAAGTTTTAATTCTTCAGTTACCCTATTCATTTGGAAATCATTCCCCTGCAACATTTCAGAGAGATTTACAGTGAAATTCTTTAGTTCTTCGTAGGATAAACATTCAAAGCATATAATCATAAGTTTCTAAGAGACGTCCCTTAGGCAATACAGGGTCACTTCATATATTGAATTATAAATACTAACCCCATCATTAAACTTAGGCAATTTATGAAATCTTAAACTAAACAGTTCTTCTGTATACATCTGAAAAAGAATGACAAAAAACAACAACTTGGGCAACACATATAAATTTCTTAAGTTTCAAGTTGTAGCTAGAAATATTTCAAGGTCAAACGAAGTCAAATAGAATGTGTACATCTCCAATTTATTGTGAATTGTAATAAAGCCAAACAGTTGCGAGTTTTGTAACTGAAATAAACTGTTCCATAATTTTCGCAACTGAAAATTCGCAACATGGGCTAAGCTATTGCGACTTCTAATCCTTTAATTTTGTGCAGTGTCTGTTCTGTGCGTGATCGATCATAAGTGGAATCAAGTTTTGTGTGCAGGTACAATTGAAGTCAACTGAACATTTGAAGACCATAATATTTTTCTGATTGGTTTCGCATCTTGCGATATTTGTGCACACACCTTGATCGGCTGGGATCCGACTAAGATCTTACTTATCTTTGATAGATTTGATTAACTAGTCGTATAGATCGGCAACAGTCATTTGGTGGTATTCTTGAATATCTGAATCTGAAAGCTTGTGAATTTAGATCTCATTATTTCGGATCTTGATTGACCTAAACCTGGCAAAGGAGTTTACTTGTTAAACGGAAGAGCCTTTGTCAAAACTCAACATGATCTTTATTCAAAGATTGATAGAGTGGTTTCCAAACAGCTATGTTTCTTTACTGTTTGTAAGACGATCAAAAGGAGTCGAGTACTGAAGACTTTACATCGGGTAAAGAAACTTAATATAGTGGTTTCTGTCTTAGGATTCACGTGTGTTGTCCAGGAGGTTGTAGGCGCATGGATATTGAGGAAACTAAGTAACTAGGGGTAGATTACTTGGTCTCAACTATACGAAGTTGGCTTTGTTCTTTGTATAACGGCTTAATTCTTAGAGTATTTAAAACTAGACAAGGTCCCGAGGTTTTTTAGCATTTACGTTTCCTCGTTAACAAAATCTTGTTGTGTCATTTACTTTACTTCTGCATTATAATTGTTTAGTTATAATAAAGTAAATAACATTGTATATTAATCCAAGGTACTTGATATTGATCATATAGTATATCGGTCTAGCACCACTATTATCAAGTGATTACCTTGTTTTTATATTGTCTCGAATTTTTCCATAGACGATCACACAAGGTATCAGACTTATAGGTTAATATAGAAAAGATTGTGGTGTACTTGGGTACCCTCATCATTTCATTTGATGATAAACAAGAAAATTCAGCAACAAATGAAATTGAAGAAGGTGTAGAAAAAGAGGAAGAACTACCTCAAACACCACAAAATACAAGACAATGAGCATCTCCAAGTATGTCTCCAAGTACTAGTGCATCAACATCACCACTAACGGAACCAAAGAAGATGTAAAGGTTGAGTAAAGTGTATGAAAGATGCAACTTTTATACGGTTGAACCAATTTTTTTTGAAGAAGCATCAAAAGAACCGGTTTGGATAAAAGCTATGGAAGAAGAAGTTTTTGTCATTGATGAGAATGATACATGGGAGATAGTATAAAGGCCAAGTGACAAAGAAGTTATTTGTGTGAAATGGATTTACAAAGTGAAGTACAATGCAGATGGATCGATTCAAAGGCACAAAGCAATGTTGGTGGCAAAGGGATACTCACAACAACCCGGTATCGACTACAATGAGACTTTCACACTAGTTGCTCGTCTTTACACCATTAGAGCCGTGATTGCTATGGCTTCCCAAAAAGGTTGGTTATTATATCAACTTGATGTGAAACTAGCGTTTTTGAATGGAGAACTCCAAGAAGAGGTCTGTGTAGAACAACCACAAGGTTTTGTGATTGAATGAGAAGGAGACAAGGTATACAAGTTGAAGAAAGATTTGTATATCCTAAAGCAAGCACTAAGAGCTAGGTATAGTGAGATAGATGGATATTTCAAAAGGCAAAACTTCAACAAAAGTATGAGTGAGCCTGCACTATATGTGAAGACATAAGGTATATCTATTCTCATTGTTGCATTGTATGTTGATGCCCTTATTTTTGTGGGTAACGATGTTCATATGATTGAACAATTCAAGATAGAAATGATGATGAAATATGAGATGAGTGACATGTGTTTTCTCAAGTACTTCCTTGGTATATAAGATCATCAAAGTGAAGATGGAATATTCATTTTTCAAAGAAAATATGCCGAAAAGGTGTTGAAGAAATTTGGTATGCTTGGTTGTAACCCCACATTAACACCACTTGTAGTGAATGAGAAACTCAAGAAAGATGATGGAGGAAGAAAAGTTGACGAGACTTACTATATAGATATTATTGGAAACTTATTGTACCTTTCACACACAAGACCGGATATTATGTTTTTCAAGTATGCTTTCTAGGTGCATGAGTTCACTTAGTCATCTACATCTTGGCGCGGCAAAGAGGTTGTTAAGGTATAATCAAGAAACAATGAATTTTGGAATTATGTATTTTAAAAATTTGGAAGTCAAATTAGTTGGGTATTTTGAAAGCGACTTGATGACATGAAGAGCACATCATGATATGCTTTCTCTTTTGGTTCAGGGATATTCTCATGGGTATCGAAGAAGCAACAAACAGTAACTAATTCTACAGCGGAAGCGGCTCTGGCCTAAGGATGGTTCCTATGGTGACTGCCACAATTTTGGTGTTACCAGGCGCCATGGCCCGGTAAACTCGTTGAGACAGGGTGGAAAAATACGAAAAATACTTTATACCCCCACCCCAGAAACTTTTCCCGTGACATGTCGCTCTCTCATTGGTTCATGGTGTTCAGTCCAGGACCCAGTGCAGGCCCCAAACGGTTCAACGCTTTCTGATTTGGGGTTTAGACCCGGACACATTATGCGAGAAAATGGTGGGGTATGGGTAGGGGGTATGTAGCAGGATCGAAAAAGGGTGGAGCGACAGAGTCTCTACCCGGTCGGGTAAAAAGGTAAAAAATTAGTCAAGTATTTTTGTATATAATTTTCTTTTAGGAAAGATTCATGGACGATCTTATATGGACACTATCTTCCAAGGTTTACACCAATTCATTTTTATAGTCCAAATGACAATGAATTTAAAAAAAATACTTCGGTGATATGTTCCTTTTATGGAACTCGTCAATTGTACACAAAATGAACACAATCCGAAACGTATAACACTACTATCTACCACTTTGAAAATCAACTGTTGAAAATTAACAGTCGAAAATAAAATTGGTAGATGGTGAGGTTTGGTATCCCGAATTGTATTATATTTTTGTAGAATTTTCGAGTTTAATAAGCGGAACATATCATCTAAATAGTGGTTTCAAATTCATTGTCGTTTGGACTCTAAAAAAGAATTGGTGCGAACCCGGTAAGATAGGTAAGATTGTCCATAGACCGCCTATATAATTTTGAAATTTGAATAACCACTAGTACAAATCTTCACATAGGCCACACTTGATCACCGTGTCCATAGGCTTTTGGTCATGGATTTTTTTTACTCCAAAAATGTGGCATCAGGTGCCGTGACAAAGAGGTACCTGTATGGCTACATAAACTGTGAGTGGCTATAAAATATGATTTACCATGGCCATACCTCTATAACCGTGTCTATATGGTACTCATTATTATTTTTGTAGTTAAGCATTTTCACTATCACCATGGCCATAGGATCCTTATAGACACAAAATTTGATTATATGTGGCTAAAGTTTACCTTAAAGTCACGTGAATTTTATTTTAGATGTGGCCTTTGTCATCAATTGGACACGCAAAATTAATTTTATCATGGCCAATTCATGAGTTGCAGTTACCTTAGAGCCACACTAATTTTTATTAACCATGGACATCTCTATTATTCGGACACACGGAAAGTAATTTAACATGGCCAATACATGATTTGTAGTCACGTTTAATCTATAGTACCATGGTCATCCATATTTTTGGACACGTGATAAACATTTTACATGGCCAATTAGTAAGTTATGGCTACGAAAAAATTGTAGCACCGTGGCTAAATTTTTTCCAAAGACACATCAAGTGTTTCAATGTAGCTATTGTTCACCTTTTGGACACAGAAGATACCACAAACCATGGCGATAACCTTTATAAAATGACACAAAACGTATTCAACGTGGCAAATATTAGTTTTTAGCCACTCGAAAAAATTGCAATTTTTATAGCTCAATTTATTCTTTGGCCGTGGTTTAAGATCTAAATGGTGGCCGTATTTTATATTCAACCACGTGAATGCAGTATTGGCCACTATATCGGATCTTCAGGGACCTATTGGCCACCTCTTTTATCATGTGTAGCAAAACTCACCTAAATAACTATCCATAAAAATTAATCAGACTACAACTAGAATTGAACCAAAATAATTTTTATTCACAATATGATAAACGTATCAATATCTGATCAATTGTGCAATAACCTTAAGATAACAAAATTTCAAAGGGAGATTTAAAAGTTTAGACATCCAAATTCTACAGTCCACGACTATTTCTCTTAATAATTAGGCTGCAATCTTGAGTCTCTTGCTGGATCTCCTAGGCTTCAATTCCCCACTCTTCGTATCTGAAGGTTTCTTCTTCTTTCTCTTCTTAGTGTTTGGGTCAGCATCATGTTCATCAGGGTCTGAAAGTGGTAGGCCCTGCAGCCAGCAAGTGGACGTTAAAGGCAACAAACCATGTTAACAGTTATATGCTCAGGATGCATAAGGTAATAACTTAAATGTTCTCCGGTAACTGCCTCAAAACATGTAAATAGTATTATGCTAACAGTTATATGCTCATGTGCGAATTGTTGGAAAACATGTGTAGTGGGGAAAAAATACAGTTATCTCATATTTGTTGTGTTGGTTTCAAGCCCAAGCTAGAATGCAGAGAACTTAGTAATTGTACCCAAGTATCACACAACACAAGGCATTATAGCATTAAGCTACATTACAGAACATTCAGTTGAGTCCAGCATTTTCTGAGATGAAGACAAAGCTACACAAGCATGTACATGGTTCCATTTATATTCAATTTGACGGCTACATGGGTAGTTCCCCTATAAATTTGACAGCTACACTGATGTTCAACACACTGCAAAAACATGAAAATTTAATTAGTTTTACCTCCTAACTGTAAATATATAAATTAGTGTTTCCTTCTCTAATGGTGGTTTACTTACATCAGTGCAGGAGTTTAAAGATGAATCACATATAATTATGGCACTTCAGAGATGACGAAATTGATTTTGTTGGAGAACAGCAGATCTGTGGTAATGGATTTACGGAGAGGGCAAAAAAATTCCTCTTCAAATCTGGTTTATATAGAACTGGATGTTGAAGATGACCGTTGAAGCAAAAATTCGATCGTTCAACGTTCGAATCTCAGAAAATCCGACCGTCAATTTTCGATGCTTCTCGGCCCTACACGTGTCTAGTTTATCTGTTTTATATGGGAGGGTATTTTGGGGAAATCGAAGTCCACGTGTAAAAAATGGTCCACCTGTACAAAGCTGCTGACTCAGATAACCAGCCTTGGACGGAAAATGTAACGAGGGGAGGTTTCACTAATTTTATCTCTATAGGGGAGGTAACGCAAATTATGATCTTCGCCAGGGGAGGTAACACAAATTGAATATAAATGGAGAGAACATTAAGTGGTCCCTCTTGAGTCATGAACAAATGTACTTCATTAGGCACATCTTAATCACTTTCATTCCAAAACTTTAGTAAGTCATTATCATCCACAACATCACAAATAAAGCCACTCTCCAAGTACTGATCAAAAAGACACTGGTGGCCATTTATCCCATCAATATATTCAAACACATTGTGTAACAAGTCCAGCATGTTCAGAGTGTCTCCATCATACTTAGGCCAGTACACCTCCTTTCCATTCATGTAATCAAAGAAACTTAATCCACCAACAGGTTGTTCCCTAGGCCATTCACCATCATAGTGTAAATATAAATTTTTAATAGCATACACAACACTTTCACTGCAACATAACCAAAAACCTAAGTTAATCACTAGAATCAACAACTGCAACAGGCTATAGATTTTCAATTATACAAATAACCCAATCACATAACAAAAAAAAAAAAAAAAAAGCCAGAGCATAGGTAAAATACACAAATTATAAATGAAACTAGGGTTACAAATCATTTTCAAAACACCCAATTCCTACACTATATCACATCACACCTCACAAACAGGCAATTTCTCCAATCGATTAAGCATATAAAAAAAACCTAAATCAGAGGATAATGATAAAGACCCAAAAACAACATGCATAACATCAAACCCATAATCAAATAGTGAATCATTAAAACGAAGACAGAACTGAAAGAACATAAACCCTAGAAAAAAAAAAAAAAAAAAAAAAAAATAGAGGAAAATACTCACAATCGTCGTCTCCGGTTCTGATTCATCACAATTAAACCCTGGAAAGCATATGAAATACAAAGAAATAGTACCCAGTTCTTCTCACTTCGATTAATTTCTTCTTTTCGTCAATGGAACCCTAAACTCTTTTCTCACAGAAAAATTGGGGTTTTTTTGTCTCTGAAACTGCTTAACCTTCTTTCTCTCTCTAATGTCTGTTCCCGCTCTATAGAGGGGTAGTTGTAGAGACGAAGGGGCACGTGTTCCATTCTAAGCGGCTACCCAAACGGTGGCAATTCTAAGCCATCCATTGTCTGACCTGATGCAGAACCGTCGGATGAAAAAGTACTTTCTCCAACACGTGTCTGTTTTATATGGGAGGGTATTTTGGGGAAGTCAAAGTCCACGTGTAAAAAATGGTCCACCTGTACAAAGCTACTGACTCAGATAACCAGCCTTGGACGGAAAATGTAACGAGGGGAGGTTTCACTTATAATTTTATCTCTGTAGGGGAGGTAACGCAAATTATGATCTTCGCCAGGGGAGGTAACGCAAATTACCCCTTGATTTTATTTAACGAAAGATAATTTAGTAATTATTCTTACCCTAATTAAACTATCCTCATCTAGCTCTTGGAGCAAGTCTTTTAATGGAATCCAAGTTAGTGTATACAAAATAAGGAGAGTCAAGTTTAGTGGCTTCCAGGTTATCATCCAAAATAAGGAGATAGCTGGAAATCCAAAGAATTGTGGTAATCCGATTCACACAAAACACGGTTTGAAATCACGCTCAAATCTCCGAAAACGTCA
The DNA here is from genome assembly GCA_023531105.1 of Papaver atlanticum. Taxonomy (NCBI): domain Eukaryota; kingdom Viridiplantae; phylum Streptophyta; class Magnoliopsida; order Ranunculales; family Papaveraceae; genus Papaver; species Papaver atlanticum. Next base: position 274,266 of record JAJJMB010001820.1, on the reverse strand, counting down.
TAAGTCGTGCACTGAATTGTCGGTGCTTTTCGTTATGTAATACAGTATTAAATAAAAAACAGAGCAGAGGGAGACGCTAATCCAAATAACATTAAACGTTATTCCTTCTGCCATTTTGGCACTCTTCTACCACTAGACTTGAACAAATTTGGCAGATGGAATTCTTCCACCACAAGACGACTTACCTTTAGTAGAGTTCAATCCAAGCTTCATCATTAATCACTAATGGAACAAACATAACTTATTGGTTAAATGGAACTGAAATAGTCCCGGCTGACTCAGTAAATCTATAGGGAAAGCCGGTCGCTTCTTTAGAAACAGCAGCACGACGAGTGTATTTGCATTTTGCAACCTTTGAAAATGTTTAAAAGCAAGTATTTAACAAGTCTGTGCTGGATGAACAGCAAGTGAAGAAGGTTGAAGAGGGGATTTCCGGCAAACAGGGCACGACCCGTTCACACGAAGCCATCCATCGATACAATTAACATGGAAGTAGTGGTTACATTCAGGTAGGCTCTTAAGTGTATCTTTAGGTGTATAATCTGCAAGACATATAGAACAAGTAGTATTTTCTGGATTAAGAAATTCCCGACTTTGGCATAGTACCACTTGCGGATATGACTGTATAGTAGTCTCGTCAAGACCATTAATCCTAGCAGGACTGGATTGTTGCGGAAGCAGACCAGCTGTTGATAATTCAGTCTGTGTTTGGTGGTTCTGATCGTCATTCCTGCAACAGCACCAAGCTATGCCAATCAAAATTGGCAGTGCTGATCCAACAATTATAAGACTGTAAATTATGCCTTTTAAAAGTTCATCTGCAAATAGAAATTTCTTCATTACATAACCATGTAATATGTACGTTGTTTGTAGACAAAGAGTATTTTCTTAAATTAGAAAAATAAGATCGGAATATCGGATTCTTTTACCTCGCGATCGTGGAGGATTCTCAGTATCAGATATAGACCATTTGAGAGAAATAATCTTAACTTTGAGCGGATAAAAAACTTCACTGGACGTCCAGTCCCACTGAGCTAGAGCAATAACCGTTTCTATTTTCTTACACTTACTTTTCTTCATAGAATGCCTAATCCTCGTATCACCCCAAGAATCTATGGCCAACACTACGTGCGTTGAACTACTAAGACAGTCGATTGCGTAGAATACCGAAGTCGATTTATTTGCGTATTTTCTTGTAAGATTGGAGTAACCTTCTGTCGAACAATTATAGAAGATAAAAGAGTTAGACGCATATTCTGTGCTCGCAAATCCAGAATATCCTGCGAGAGAGAGGTCTGGATTATGATGAAGGAAACGTCTTGGAAAACATCCACCGGGGTCAGACAATTGTATCTCTTGTGTGCTATAAGAGATACCTTGAACATCAAATTCTCCATAAGATGGGAGTTTGAGTATCGTTTTGGTTCCGTTTCTACACGATAGACCAAACCCACGAGGATAAACACACCCTTTACTAAAAAAATCGCTACCATGATTATTATTGTCCTTGGCATTAATACTGAATGGGTATTGAATTGAAATTTCACCACATCTAGAGATTGGACAATTATCTCGATGACTTGTAACAGAATTTTTTAACAGAAAGAATAAGAAGATGAAGAAGAATAATAGCCTTTGGAAGTAACGCATGATGAACTCAAATCTGAAAGTGGTAAAGATCGGTGTAATATTTACAAACTGCTTATGGGTTGAGAATTGAAGTTTTTTATTTGGTTCTAATATCCTAACATCTTATAAAAAAGTTCAAAGACGAGTTAATTAATTTTAAGTCTCACCTTCATTGAAACATTCTAAGCTACTTGATGACACAGACAAGTTGAAGTGAAAGCCCCCAGTAGGACTTTCATTCTTCATTTTCTCCCCGGAATGACTTTCTTCATTTCATACAAAGATGTGGATGGTGGACTAAAGATATTTACGTATCCAATGAATGTTATCCATTTAAAATCAATTGGTGGACGAAAAATGAATAGGTAGGGCATGGAACAAGACTTTTATATGCAAATTACGCGGGGTGGATAACATTTTCTCCTTGCATGCATATTGTCTTTAAGGTGACATTTTCATGGGACCTCAAAGAAGTGTTGAATGTAGAAGCTAGGACTCAATGAAATACTACAAAACTATCGACTTTCTACTCCCATCTTATAATCAGCCACCTTTCTGACAGAGAGTGGATAAAACAGAAATTCGGTAGTGTCCTTGGACTTTTTAACAACAAGAGAAAAAAACATTTCAAAGGCAATCTGCAGACACAACTTGTAATCGATAATCTTTTGTTGATGAAAAAGAACTTACTGATACAATTATTGAGACGTAATGATCAGCTTTATTAATGAAAAGTAAAAGAAGAGATGTTAACATGACAGAAATACTGTCATTAACAGTTACATATAACTGTATAATTCCCTCAAAAAAAATAAAAAATATATAAGACTCCGTAATAACAAAACAGCAGCTACATCATTAACTTGTATTCAACTTCTACGAAAGACTTGGAAACTGTTGGCTGCTTCTGTGAAGACTAAGAGACAACTGAACAACTTCATACAAACTATACTAGTATCTCTATCACACTCTTAGTCAACTTCATGCCAGAGATGTAAAATAGATTAATCCTCAAACTTCTTTTAAATGCCTACTTTTTCAATGTAGGTCACCAGACTTTGTGACCATTAAACATACCATATCACACCTTCAGATCTGAAGCAAGATGTATATTTTTCCTAATTGAGGAACAACGTAGAGCGGTAGAGGTGGTTTTAGTGCTAAGCACTAAGCAGAATGAATGAGTTCAAATCGGTTCATGAGTCAAATGGGTCCTGCCACAAAATCTTATTGTACAACATGATTCAAACTCGAGACCTACCAAGACCACTATCCTGAAAGCTCAATGATAGAGAAGTATTTCAAGTAAAACTTACTCTGCTCTGGAAGGCCCCCATATACTAGGAAGTCTGAACAAAACAGTTTTAATATTTTTGAAGAGATATCAGAAATGTGAAATAAACGCGCAATCAGCTGTTGTTTTTTTAGACCGGAGGTACATGAAGTTGGGAAGAGATTAACATATATGGCCATATAGGTGACTATACTGGTTCTATTTTTGTACTTGAACTGGGTTAGAGAGGTTATCAGCATAATCACAATGCTTGCTCCGAGCATGCATAAACACGTGTCATTCTACGTACATTTGAAACATAACAAACACTTCTTCACCATCTTTTTATAGGAGTGTGTGTATACAGATATCAAACAAGGACTAATAATAACTGAATTGAATGGATTCCTCTTCTTCTCCTTCATCTTCAATTGATAATTTTGTTTGACCATTTCTTCCTACGCAAATTCCAGATTTTAGTGAAACTAAGGTTTCAGACTTTAAAATAAGTTAGGTTTCTCAACGTGAGAGAACCCAAGGTAAAATACTCTTTATATATATGTGTTGATTACATAACTTGCAATACAGGGAATATAGCCTGGACTTGGCTTACAAGACATAACAAACTAAACTAGAGTTATATACAGAAAAACAATATTCAATAGGAAATAAAACCAAAGTTTCCTATTCTCTAACCGATCTAAGCGGGTGATTAGAAACAGTAAGCTTAGAGCGTAGAGAAGAGAACCTATCTCACGAAAGACGCTTAGTGAAGACATCAACAACTTGATCTTTGGAACAAACAAAACGAACAAGCAATTGTCCACGTTGAACCCGTTCACGAACAAAGTGATAATCAATCTCAATATGTTTAGTACGACCATGAAAAACGGGATTCATAGTAAGATATATAGCACCAAGATTGTCACACCATAAAACAGGAGGAGTGCAGACTGGAACTTGAAGTTCTTTTAGTAAAGATTCAATCCACGTGAGCTCAGCAGTTGCAATGGAAAGACCACGATATTCAGCTTCGTACTCGATTTAGATACAGTTTTATGTTTTTTAGCACTCCAAGAAACAAGAATTGATCCCAAGTAAACACAATAACCACTAGTAGAACGTCTATCGGTTTGATCACCAGCCCAGTCAGCATCCGTGTAGGCTTCAAAACTTAGTTTCAAATTAGAAGAAGGACGGAGAGTAAGGCCATAAGAAGAAGTACCTTGTAAATAGCACAGAATTCTTTTGACAAGAAGAAGATGCTTATCAGTAGGATGTTGCATAAACTGACAGACCTTATTAACTAAGAAGGCAAGCTCAGGCCGAGTGATTAACAAGTATTGAAGACCACCAACAAGACTCCGATATTCAGTAGGATTTTTCAAAGGAATTCCTCCCTGTGGATTTAGCTCAGTAGAAGTGGTAAACGGAATACTTACAGGCTTTGCCCCTTGCATATGAACGCGCTCTAATAAATCCTCTATATAACGTCGCTGAGAAAGAAATAGACCCTCAGGTGTTCTTGTAACCTCAACGCCAAGAAAAAGAGACAACTCTCTAAGATCTTTGAGTGCAAATTCCTTGTGAAGAGTATCAATAAGATGTTGCAAAAAATTAGAAGAGGAGCATGTTAAGATAATATCGTCGACATACACAAGAAGATAAGTGACATCAGTAAAACCACTAAGACGAGAAACAGTAAAACAGAGAAGAATCTGCTCGAGAAACAGTAAAACCAAGTTGTTGAAGAAACACCACTAAGACGAGTGTACCACGCCCTTGGTGCTTGCTTGTGTCCATACAAGGATTTATGTAGTCGACAAACATGATCAGGATAATTTGGGTCAGTATAGCCAGGAGGTTGCTTCATATAGACTTTCTCCGTAAGAAGACCATTGAGAAATGCATTTTGTATGTCAAGCTGGCGAATAGACCAAGCAGACGTAAGTGCCAAAGTAAGAACAAAACGAATAGTGCAAGGCTTTATAACCGGACTGAAAGTTTCCCCATAGTCTTGGCCTTCACGTTGATGAAATCCCTGAGCTACTAAACAAGACTTACGACGTTCAATAGTTCCATCAGCAAGGCGTTTGACACGAAACACCCATTTACACCCAACAACATTCATATTTGGAGTACGTGGAACATAAGACCAAGTGCCATTAAGAATAAGAGCATTATATTGATCATCCATAGACTTGCGCCATTTTGGATCTTCATTTGCCTGCGAATAACAAGTCGGCTCAAAGAAAGCATCAGTAATGGTTGCATACTTCGAAGCTAAAAGAGCTTTTGGTTTATAAATACCATCCTTTCCTCTTGTAACCATAGAATGCGCATTCCGAGATGGTGGTCGAGAATCTTGGACAACAGGGTCAGATAAAGAACTCGAAATATCAGTAGAACCAAGAGGAGAAGTTGATGTAGCAGCAACGCCGGACTGGACAGCAGGAAAATCTTGAACCGCAGGTGAAAATAACAATTTAGGGGAGAGGGACGATTGGACTACAGTAGCTGGCTCAGTGGAGCTGGCAGAGTGATCACCATATTTGAACATCGTGGACTGTTGAACTGCAGTTGCTGGCTCCGGGGAAGAACTAAACAGGTCGGCCAGTGTTGTATGTACAGGCACGGTAAGAGAATTTGTTGCAGCTGGTGCGATATCAGAAGCAGCAGCATCAGAACGTGTTGGAGGGACAGACACTGGAGCCGTAGAAGAAGCAACAGTAACAGATGGTGAACGTCTGCTATAGGTGTGACCAAAGCGGTGAACTGCAGGGAAAAGAGACGTTTGAACTTCTGCAGGGAAGGACTGTTGGACTTCCGTAGGAGATTGAACCAAGGCAGCAGGCGATGAAACTTACTGAGAAACTATTGCAGGCGACAAGGAAGATTGTTCAGCAGCAGCAGATGATGGCAGGAGCAGCTGGGTTGAGGCTGTCGCGGTAGGAAGAACAGACGCTGTGTTGTTGGAAATATCCAGCAGATGCGTAGCAACAGGATGCTGCAGACATGCAGCAGATTCCGACGAGCAAGCAGTAGAAGGAACTTGTAGAGGAGTAGGAGAACTGCAAATAGGAGATAAACTAGAAACCAAGGCAGGAGGAGTACATAAGGCAGAGGAGAGAATGGGAGAAGACACGGCAGTGGATGATGGAAATAAAAGAGGAGGAGTACATAAGGAAGCGGAGAGAATGGGAGAAGACACGGTAGTGGATGATGGAAATAAAAGAGGAGAGGAGATTACCTGTGAAGGATCATAGGAAGATGGTAGTACCGAGGAATTGGGACCTGCAAAAGGAAAAGAAGATTCATCGAAAACAACATGACGCGACCAATAAAATCGACCAGACGGAATGTGCAAACACTTGTAACCCTTTCGAGTTGCACAATATCCAAGAAAACACAAGGAGAAGACCGCGACTCAAGTTTAGTAGTTCAATAATCTCTAAGATGAGGAAAACATAAGCATCCAAAAGTTCAAAGAGACAAAAAATCCGGAACTCTATTGAATAACAACTCATATGGAGATTTGGCACCTGTAGGAACTGAGGGAACGCGATTCATTAGAAAAGAGGCAGTAGAAAAAGCATCATACCAAAAACGCGGCGGAACGGAAGCCACGGATAGGAGTGTTAAGCCCGTTTCAACTATGTGATGATGTCGTCTTTCTGCAAGACCATTTTGAGCAGATGTATGGGGACAAGTAAAGCGATGTTGAGTACCATTTTGTTGCAAAATTTTATTGAGTTTCTTATATTCAGTGCCATTATCAGTTTGGAAAATTTTAATCTTTCGACCAAAGAGAGTTTGCATTTGTCGATAAAATACGTCAAAGATACCAATAACATCGGATTTTGTATGCATAGGATAAATCCAAGTGAAACGGCTAAAAACATCAACAAAAATAATATAGTACCGAAAACCTTCATTAGATAAAAGTGAAGAAGGACCCCAAACATCTGAAACAATAAGATCCAAAGGATGTTCATAAATTGTATTACTAACTGGAAAACTAAGCTTATGACTTTTATTGCCTAAACACGACTGGCACATAGAAAATTGAAAAGCAGAAACAGGCAACCAATGCTTCGAGACAATGGCTTTGACTGTTTTGAGCATTGGATGCCCCAAATGAGAGTGCCATGTTTGTAAAGAAGTACATTCACCAACAAGTGCAGAAACCGATGAAATAGGAAGAAGAGTATAAAGACCCTCCTTATTGAGCTTTCCTTGAAGTACTACCTCCCCAGTTTGGCGATCCTTCACAAGACAAAACGAGTCATAGAATTCAAAGAAGACATTATGATCAAGGCAGAATTTAGAGACAGATAAGAGATTTTTGGAGAGATGTGGAACATGGAGAATATTGGGAAGAAGAAACTTACGAGTAGGAGTAGCAAGAATACCATCACCAGTATTGGAAATTGGTAAGGATGAACCTCCAGCAGTGCGAATATGATCAGGTCCATTGTATTCATAATGGGTGTGCAGGTTGTTGAGATCATTGGTCATATGATTTGTTGCACCGCTATCGGGAAGCCAGTCATAAGCATAAACAGAATTATGAGACGCAGCATAAGCAGCTGGAGCATTATAAGATGGTCGTCTTCCTCGAGTAGCATTATTCTTAGATTGTGGGCATTTGTCACGAGAAGGATAAGTCACTGTATCGAACCTCTTGCGGCAATCACGAGCATTATGAAAGGGATTAATACAAATTTGACAAACAACAGCTGGTTTTCCATCTCGTGTAAGCGGAACATCCTCAGTGAGATTCACATAAGCAACATTAGCAAGTGGTGAAGAGAGAGCGACCTGATTTTGTGCAGTGACACGAAGATCATAAGAGAGAAGCATTGATTAAAATTCATCAGTTGTGATAACATCCATTGTGGTTATTAGGGAGCTAACAATTGATTCATATGACGAATCAAGACCCTTAACAACATATTGGCGAAATTCTTTGTAAGAAACTTCAACACCACTAGCAGCAAGAGAATCCACTATATTCTTTACGGATTGAATGCAATCAGTCATAGTTGAGCCTCCTTTCTTGACAGATGAAAGCGACTCCTTAAGATGAATAAGATGTGCATCTGTTTTAGACGCAAAAAGAGCATCAAGCTTTGTCCAGATAGAGAAAAAAGTATCGCATGCTTTAACTTTGGCTAGGATAGGAGCAGTAAGAGACGACATTATCCAGCCAAGAAGTAGTTTGTATGTACGCCTCCAAGACAGAAAAAGTGGGTTAGGAAGTTCATTAACCATGGTTGGTGGAGCTGCAAAGGAACCATCAACAAATTTCTCCAGGTCATATCCCTGTAAATAGGGTGTGAACTGAGCTTTCCATAGCAAATTGTTGTGACCCGTTAGCTTTTCTGAAACAACACCATGAAGACGCTCAAAGGGTACCTGATCGAATGATAGAGATGACATTGAAGAAGTAGAAGTGGTAGAAGTTGTTGAATAAGAAGTTGATGAAGATTTAGAAGTTATGGTAGACATGATGAATAAGAAGCTATAGGTAAAAGAGAAAAGAAAACCCTAAAAACAGGTCGAAGTAGAATCGGCCTGTCTGATACCAAGACAAATTTTAAAATAAGTTAGGTTTCTCAACGTGAGAGAACCCAAGCTAAAATACTCTTTATATATATGTGTTGATTACATAACTTGCAATACAGGGAATATAGCCTGGACTTGGCTTACAAGACATAACAAACTAAACTAGAGTTATATACAGAAAAACAATATTTCAATAGGAAATAAAACCAAAGTTTCTTATTCTCTAACAGTTTCAAAGTAACTTTCACCATTTATTATGTCCAAACCATTAAGATTTGCTAGTCTAACACTTCCATACTTCGGGCCATATATAAATAATTTTTCATGAGCAGAAAAAAGAATCTCACCGTTCTTAAAATACCACATTAGCCTCAAATCACGATAGTGCTCCTGTATTCTCTCATGGTTAATAACATAAAGCTTACTCCAAGATTCTTCAACACCGTACTCTTGCATTACCCATAATATAACTTGAAATTGACCTGCACGTACCTCATAATCACAATACCTAACAACATGAACAAAACAAAGGCGCCCTTCCAATACCCTCACACTACTGCACCACCCATCATCCGAAGCTTCCTTAGGTAGTTGTATATCACTGGATCTCTCATTGCTGATATCAATAGAAATTATAAATATGGAACGATGACACCTAACCAATGAATAGCTCCATTGACGAGCACCCCAGAATGTCCCATTGTGAATAGACAAGAGATATTTTGAATTTTCTTCCACGAATTTGATCCTAATGTATACATTAGGATTTCAAAAGTGCAGTTGTCTAATTTTACTAAAGCTACAAACTTGTAATCATTGATCTTATAATCATAACCCAAAGCACAATCGTCAAAATCAACAAAACCTAGGCTAGTTTTTGGTGCTTAAGGTAGTTTCTTGTATTCTTTTGTGGCTGGGTTCCAAAGACAAATCTTTCGTTGAGTTTGAAAGTATAAGCAAACCAAACCATTACAAGAACACAACAAGTAAATAAAAGTTCGAGGTGTTGATGAAGAGATTGAACCACCTTTAAACAACATATCATTAACATGATCATCTTGATCACTTTCGCGCAAGGACAATAATGATTCATAACCTATGGAGTGCACTACGTACTCGTTCCCAGTTGCGGCATAATGTTTCAAGTTTAGACTCAAACTTCGACAAAATTTGTTTGTTTGGGTAATGTAATTAGCGTGCGTATTAAGAAAGCTAGGGTTAGAGATTAGTTCAAACCAATTCTTGCAAACACGCTTGCAAACAAGTAATGATATCGCTGGTACTCTCAAAAGGATGTCATGGAAGAGGTCGTCTGGAATGCTTGACATCTTTTGATATTTTCTGTACTGTTCACGCACGGTAAAGTTTCACGGACTAAGAGCTTTGCGCTTGAAATCAGAAGCAAGACCAAGAAATAAGTTACTTGATTATCAAGCAAAACATAACTTCTATAAATATAAAGATTATCAAAACAGAACTTCTATAAATACAACTCTTAGTTGTTGTTGAATTCGTAAAATTTACTTTGAGGTAAGTTGGGGTTTGGGCCCTTGAGTTTTTTTAGACCGGAGGTAAATGAAGTTGGGAAGAGATCAACATATATGGCCTTAAAGGTGACTATATTTTCGTACTATTGAACTGGGATGGTTATCGGAAACATAACAAACATTCCTTCACCTTTTTTATAGGAGTCTGTGAATACAAATATCAAACAAGGGACATTTTTTTGCAGTCGTGATAGCTTGATCATAATCCAAGCCTACATCTAGTAACCGGTTGATCTAGTTAGTTGAGAAATTAAGCTTTAATAACTGTCCAACAAACTCTGTACGTAGGTCAAAACACATGGGATCTAGTTCTCGAACCAATTCTTTGATGCTAAAAGCTGTCACTTTTTAGACATGACTTGTCAATTCTCAAGTATTTCCATTAATTCGATCCCCTGCTCATAAAACATACGGGCAATGGCAAGACTTGTTAAAGATTTCATTTATTTGATTAGAATTGAAGGCAAACCTACCAACATATAAGAATTTTTTTGATGAAATGATCAAATTGGAGTTGACACCCATTAAACGAAACATCTTTGTATTTGTTTGTTTAGATGCATCATTCATGCACACATATAACAGCCTTGAGATAGGAAAAATTGACACTGCCCGTGACCTATACAGAGAACCATTCGTTGCAAGTGCTAGGTAACGACTACAAAGTGATTGAATATTGGAGCACAAAAAGAAGTTAAAGACTAAAAATCATGAAGATGTGTGTATTGCTGTATAGACAGGATGCATTGCATAAATTGTCACTTCCGTTACATAGTGCATGCATTTAAAGGTTCAATTTTAAAACCAAACGCACTGGCCAGAAACAGTACTCCATTGTAACAAGGACTAATAATAACTGAATTTAATGGATTCCTCTTCTTCTCCTTCATCTTCAATTGATAATTCTATTTGTCCATTTTCCGCTGTATACGTTCCAGATTTTAGTGAAACTAAGCTTTCATAGAAACTTTCACCATTTATTATGCGCAAACCATCAAGATTTGATACTCTAACACTTCCATGCTTCGGGTCATATATAAATAAGTTATTATGATCAGATAAAAGAATCTCGCCATTCTTAAAATACCATATAAGCCTCAAACCATAACTGGACTCCCGAATTCTCTATGGTTAATGACATGACGCTTACTCCAAGATTCTCGAACTCCGTACTCTTGCATTACCCATAATATCACTTGAAATTTACCTGAACGTGCCTCATGATCAAAATGAACAACACAAAGGCGCCCTTCCAATACCCCCATACAATTGCACCACCATTTGGAAGCTTCCTTAGGTAGTTGTCTATCATTGGATCTGTCGTTGCTGATATCAAAAGAAATTATAAATCTGGAACAAGAGTCATCGATTCCTGCACCTAACCAATGAAAAGCTCCATCGACGAGCACCCCAGACTGTCCCATTATGAATAGAATAGAGATATTTTGAATTTTCTTCCAAGAATTTGATCCTAATGTATACACTAGGATTTCAAAAGTGCAGTATTCCAGTTTTACTAAAGTTACAAACTTGTAATCATTCATCTTATAATCATAACCCAAAGCACAATCGTAAAAATCAACTAAATCCAAGCTACTAGTGGGTGCTTCAGGTAGTTTCTTGTATTCTTTTGTGGCTGGGTTCCAAAGACAAATCTTTCGTTTATTTCGAGTTCGAAAGTATAAGCAAACCAAACCATTACAAGAACACAACAAGATAATAGAAGTTTGAGGTGCTGATGAAGAGATTGAACAACCTTTAAACAACATGTCATCAGCATGATCATCTTGCTCACTTTCACGCAAGGACAATAGTGATTCATAACCTATGGGGCGCCTAAGTACTGGTTTCCACTTACGCCATAACATATCGACGTTCGACTGTTTCTTTGGGTATGATTAACATGCATATCAACAAAACTAGGGTTAGAGATTAGTTCATACCAATTCTTGCAAACAAGTAATGATTTCGCTGGTAATCTCAAAAGGATGTCATGGAAGAGGTCGTCTGGAATGCTTGACATCTTTTGATATTTTCCGTACTATTCACGCACATTTAAGTTTCAAGGACTGAGAGCTTTGCGCTTGAAATCAGAAGCAACAACTTACTTGATTGTCAAGCAAAACAGAACTTCTACAAATAGTTAAATACAAAATTTTACTTGTTGTTGAACTGGTAAAATTTAGTTTGAGGTAAGTTGGGTTTTTGGCCCTTCGGTTTTGTTGTTCTGGGCTCTTGTTTTTTTTGGGGCTTTTGTAAACGGAAAAAGAGAGAGAAAATTGAGTGAAAGCTATGATCTCCAGCAAGCCAATATTGGTGTCGTGTCCGCGTCAGACGCGCATCGGACATAGGATGCGCATGGGACATCAACACGACTCGTGCGTAGAAACCTACGCTCTATTTTACTAGTTGCGTAGTCTAGTATGTTAGAAAAATTAGTATCATAGTTATTAATTTTTCTATGATTCGCTAACCTAGGGGCATAAAATTGATTTTTTTTATCATGTATCTATCTGTGTGATTAAAAATTATTTAATTAATTTTAAAAATCATAGTATTTGATATACTATAACACTATTATCTTCGTATATGATAATGATCTTAAGTTTTACCGGTCCCTGCGGCTACGTCATGTCGTGTCCTTGTCGGTGTGGAAATATAATACTCCGCAAATTATTATTTTTATTTTGGAAGTCAAAAAGTTAGTTTATGAACACAATTTTAGAATAACTTCGCGAAGCAAAAAGTTAACATCCTGTGAATCAAAAACATTTTATTTCTAGCTTCCGTTTGTAGTATACAAACATGTTTAATAACCGGTTGATCCAATTGAGAATGCTTTAATAATTGTCCAAGAGGAAGCAACCACATTTTGATATTTTTTCTGTCTTGGAAAGTCTTGAGCTCCTGGCTTGTCAAGGAACTATTTGTAGATCTAAAGACATCTTGTGATAATCCATTGTTTACAAACTTCGTTCTGTGTGTGATTGATCACAAGAGATTCAAGTGGTGTTGTGCAGGTTTTTATTGAAGATTAAAGAAGATTTGAAGACGAAGAAGATTTTTTTATTTAGTTTTCATATCTTTGTGTGTGCACAAACATTGATCGGCTGGGATCCAACTAGAATCGGATTTATTCGATTGATTAATTAGTTGCGTGAGATCGGCATCACTTTATAGTTTCTTGTTGGAATCTATATTGATTGATTGTGAATCTAAACTTAACTGCTTTTGTAGTTATTGGATAGATTGATCTAACCAGGCAAATGAGTTTATTAGATTAAACGAAAGAGCCTTTGCATATGACTTGAGATATCTTTATCTTGAAAGAATCAAAAGAGTTGTTATTACCAAACAGATTTGTTGTTCCTTTACTGTTTGGAATACGATCCAAAGGAATTGTACCAGTGCGTGCACTCATTGAAGTCGGAAGCGCAGGGATACTGAAGAAACTAAATGAACTAGGGGTAGTTGCTTGGTCTCAACTATACGAAGTTGGTGTAGATTTTGTATAGCGGCTGTTTGTACCCTGAAATATTTCCAGGCACAGAACACGATTAAACTGGTGTTGTTGATGAAAACAGGGTTAATAACAAGAAATAATCAAGAATGACAGACACACGAATTTGACGTGGTTCGGCAAATTTTGCCTACGTCCACGGATGAATCTCCTTAGGGAGTGATGTTTTATTGATGTCAGAATTACAATGGATTTTTTCTGTCTTAGCTAGCCTAGCCCCCCTTTTTTTAGGGTTATAATTCCCCTTATTTATACAATGGAGAATTAGCTCTTACCCTCGTTGCGAGGTAAGCATAAATGGTCTTAACTTTTCCTGCATGCCTCCTGGCATAAATTGTATTAATCTTACTTGCATGCCTATTGACTTGCCCTGCATGCCTCCTGGCATTAATCTACCTTGCATGGCTCCTGGCATTAATCTGCCCTGCATGCCTCCTGGCATTAATCTTCCCTGCATGCCTCCTTTCTGCTGTTGACTGCGACTGTCAAGCTTTGAACGGTATGACCTGCTGGAAGACTGGTTGACAGGCATAACGGGCTGGCAGAATAGATGGAGGATTCCGCCTACGGACATGGTTGAGTAACATGGTCGGACGACATGGCCGGGGGACATGGTCGGAGGACATGCCTGGGAGAGATGGCCGGGGGAACTGGCAGGGAACTGGTTGGCAGCATCGCTGGCAACATGGAAGAAAACTGGCTAGAAGTGCGACTGGAAACATGGCTTCGATAGTTGACCGGCGGTTGACTTTTACCATTGACCGAATGTTGACTTTTTCCTCTGACCGATCGTTGACTTTACGAAACGCTTGGACTAGCTGGTAGCTACGTCGGTTGGCGGGATGACAGGCTTGGATGAGGGCCAAAAGGTGATTCAAGTAGCAATTTAGCCCATTATGTAGCATTTTTACTCATGGTACAAACATCGCCCCCTCTTAACCTCCAACTTGTTGGGGGTTAAGAAAATTTCATTTTCCTTGTTCAATGACAAAATTCGCCCCCAAGTGTGGATTATTTTTGCTGAAGTGATAGGCAACCTTCCCTTGCTGTTTGCGGAAATTATAATCATGACGCCCCCAAGTGAGGCTCTTATTATTGGAAGATCGACGGGCAGCAGTCCGGCACAAACCATTGTTGTATGCGAAAAGTGGACTGAAGGTTGAACTGGTCTGCAACGGAGCGTGATACTGGCACAGAGTAGCTGCATGAAACTGGAATGCAATGATTGCAGGCGAAAGATGACCCGAACAGTTACAGGTGAAACTGGATTGCAGTGATTAATGCGAAACAATTATATTGTTGAAAGTGAGCTGCAGCTGTTGATGCAAAACTGGACTGTAACAGTTGAATCAAAATCGGGCTTTAGATGTGAAACTAAACTGCATCAATTGCGTAGCACTTTGTATGGTAACAATTGTTGGAGAAGATGAGCTATCTTTTCAGTCACTATGCTAGAATCCATGTTGATGGCTGCTGTGAGTGAAACTTGAATTTGCAGATTGGTAGTAATTTTCGACCAAACTGGGTAGCGGTAGCTGTTGACACTAAACTTGAGTAACATGGGCGGACGACATGGCCGGGGGACATGGTCGGAGGACATGCCTGGGAGAGATGGCCGGGGGAACTGGCAGGGAACTGGTTGGCAGCATCGCTGGCAACATGGAAGAAAACTGGCTAGAAGTGCGACTGGAAACATGGCTTCGATAGTTGACCGGCGGTTGACTTTTACCATTGACCGGATGTTGACTTTTTCCTCTGACCGATCGTTGACTTTACGAAACGCTTGGACTAGCTGGTAGCTACGTCGGTTGGCGGGATGACAGGCTTGGATGAGGGCCAAAAGGTGATTCAAGTAGCAATTTGGCCCATTATGTGGCATTTTTACTCATGGTACAAACATCGCCCCCTCTTAACCTCCAACTTGTTGGGGGTTAAGAAAATTTCATTTTCCTTGTTCAATGACAAAATTCGCCCCCAAGTGTGGATTATTTTTGCTGAAGTGATAGGCAACCTTCCCTTGCTGTTTGCGGAAATTATAATCATGACGCCCCCAAGTGAGGCTATTATTATTGGAAGATCGACGGGCAGCAGTCCGGCACAAACCATTGTTGTATGCGAAAACTGGACTGAAGGATGAACTGGTCTGCAACGGAAGCGTGATACTGGCACAGAGTAGCTGAATGAAACTGGAGTACAATGATTGCAGGCGAAAGATGACCCGAACAGTTACAGGTGAAACTGGATTGCAGTGATTAATGCGAAACAATTATATTGTTGAAAGTGAGCTGCAGCTATTGATGCAAAACTGGACTGTAACAGTTGAATAAAAATCGGGCCTCAGATGTGAAACTAAACTGCATCAATTGTGTAGCACTTTATCTGGTAACAGTTGTTGTAGAAGATGAGCTATCTTTTCTGTCACTATGCTAGAATCCATGTTGATGGCTGCTGTGAATGAAACTTGAATTTGCAGATTGGTAGTAATTTTCGACCAAACTGGGTAGCGGTAGCTGTTGACACTAAACTGCTTTCGACTACAGGCTGAGATGCGGCAATTGTGAACGAAAAGGCGACAGTCATTGGTGAGATCCTTCAATAGTTTGGATGGTAACATACTTTTGGTGTCGCTGCACATCCACCCGTCTGGGATGTGCTACTAGATCTGACATCGATATTTATATGCCGCCAGGATAACAGAAGTGACTTAAACTGAACTGCACAATTGCAACGGGACTGGAACGTAATGACCGCAATCAACTGGACTGCGACAGCCATGTAAAACTACTCTGCAGTAGTAATGAGCAAACCTGGATCGCAATAGCTTCGGGAAAAGCTGCACAGCAATAGCTACGATCTGCTAGACTACATGATATGTGAGAAAAGCTGCACTGCAGCAGCTGCGATCAGCTGGACTGCAGGAGCAATGAGAAAAGCTGCACTCAGAAGCTGCGATCAGTTGGACTGCAGGCGCTACAGACAGAGCTGGACTGCAGCAACTTCGATCAGCTGGACTTCAGCAGCTGCTGAGGAACTTGACTAAAATAGTTCGATAAACCTGAGTGTAACAGTTACAGATAAATCCAAACTGTATCAGTTTTGTCCAACTGAGTACAAAATTGATGAGCAAAACGGAACTACATCAGTTGCGTCCAACTGAGTGCAGCAGTTGCTTAGAAACTGGACTACAGTAATTCGATCAACTTGGTTGTAGCAGTTATTAACGTTACTATTTGCAATAATTGCATCAAAATATCAAGGTGTATACTCGCCCCCTCTTTATCCTGTAGCTCGTTGTAGGATTAAGAAGTTCAGGTTTCCCTTTGTTCCGATTTCTATCAGCTGAATTTTGAGTCGCATTTAGGTGCTACGTAACTCGCCCCCAAGTGTGTGGAGTGTTACGCAACTAGCTCCGAAAGATATACTTTAGACCATGAGGTATTACATATATCGCCCCCAAGTGATGGTCATCCACATTGAAGTGATATGCAACTCGCCCCCAGAAGACATCGATTATCATGCTGCTTAATGCTCGCACAAGAGTGCACTTCCTTGCTGCATCTCGCTCGAGCATGGAATGAGATTGAAGGTTTGTCTGCTATCTGAAATTCGCGTAGGGGGGACAATCCCACTATCCCAGATGCGCACAGAGTTGAGATGTGTGCATCTCCACATTCCCTGGCATGCGAAAACGCTCGCCACACTGTAGGTGTCCCATTGAAAAAAATTATGCATGATTATATGAAATGATGCGAAAATATTTCGTATTTATGAGAACTACTATTGCGACTCTGTGTATGTGGTCCTTAGGACGTCCACCGTCTATGTTAAAGTTTCCCAGTGTCGATGATCTTTGAACTGCATGTTGCCAACAACGTTTCAGGCAACAACTCCTCCGAACTGGAAAATCATAGGAGTTGCTCGAGATCGTTCTTGCTGCCGACGAACTTTCGAGCCAAAAATCCCAAAGAACTTGGATGTGACTAAATTGCGGACCATAGTCGACACAACAATTCGCACTAACTTTGGAAATCGATCATACTTGTGAACTTGGAGATAATTTGGAGCTTTCACTTAATGGTGGTTTATGACCATTTTTGATGTAGCCGCACCATGCCTCAAATTAAATTTTTCGAAAAGTAACAATTTTTGCCTCCATGTTGTCTGAATTGAAAGACGAACGTGACGAACAAAAAATCGACGATTCAATCGACTTGATCGCTAATCTGACGTTGATGAATGAAAAAGGTGCGGATGTGACAGTCAATTTTCCGCTGGTTTTATGCTGATAGTATGCTAACTAAACGAGTTAGATTGGTGTGGTCCGAATCCTGAATCGTTTGTTGAACCATATCCGATTGGTCAGGTTTAGTGGAATTATCCGTAGGTAAAATCGAATGGATCGGAAACGTTCAGTCTATTTTGGCTTAGCTCCCGCTACGGCTTGGGCTGAAATTCTGCAGAAATTGTGTAGTTTGGAGGAGACACCAAAAGCTGACGGTTCTGTTCAGGCGTGTCTGTTGTGGAAGTTCGCCTTAGGTGCATGCGGCTTGGTATAACGGCTTGGCTTCTCTTAATGTCTCTTGGACGGCTGCTGGTGACGGCGAAGGTGACTTGGAAGTCACGATGATGTTATAACGTTATGTGACATACGACGTCATGATGTGAGTGAGAGGTGGCATCATGTTGACATTATTCTGGTAGCGGCTATGTCTGGTGCAGTTGGCTTAGCGTCTCAGTTTGGTGATGACGACTTATGGTTCACGTCATGGATTGTCATAGCATCTGGAATTCTCTATGGGAGTTAATTGCACTAGTTGAATCAAAACTGGATTGCAGATAGTTACCGTGGATTTAGTCTACAACAGCTGCGATCAGCTGGAATGTAACAGTTATGAGTAAAACTGAGCTGCAGTAGTTGCGATCAACTGGACTATAGAAGTTATTCGAAAAAGGACTGCAGCAGTTCGATAAACTGGACTGCAGCTGCTACTGAGAAACTGGACTAAAACAGTTTTATCAACTAGACTGTAGCAGTTATGTGGACAAGGACTGCAGCAGTTCGACCAACTGGACTGCAGCTATTGCTGAGAAACTGGATTACAGCAGTTCGATCAACTTGATTGTAGCAGTTATGACCTCCATGATGTTGGAAATTGACATACGATCTCAACCGACCAAAATTCACTCAGTTTGGATGCACGACGAAGAAGTTATCGAAGAAACAAAATTGCATATGGAGTAAGCCGGGTGGATAGTTTGCTGGAAAAGCAGGAGTGGCGCGACTTCTACTGACATGACAAATCACATTGTAGAAAATTGCTAGCTGACTTGACAATGTGGTGTTAACATGTTGATAACGTGATCCATTTTTTAATGGCTTTGCTCGGTGAGCACCTTGCTCCAAAAATGTTGATGATGTATTTTCTCCAAAAATATTCTCCTCCAAATATCGAAATTTTACCTTCATGATGTAGGATATTGAAATACGTTCGCAACGAGCCAAAAATCATCCAATTCGGACGTCATATGAAGGAGATATCAAAGAAGCAAGATCGATGACCAAGCCCAAAAACGGGTGTAGTTGGCTAAGCCCAAGAAGTGGGGCCGAAAAATCCTCAAGCCAACTGAACTGGGGCTGATAAATCCTCTGAATCAATATCTCGGCTCAGCTTGTGAGTCGGCTCGGCTGAGTTGACTCGTCTGGGGCGTACATATCCAACAGTTTAAAAATGGTGGGGCTGAAATATCGAAATGCTACTGAAGTAAGCAACGTCGCGAAGCACAGGATCCATGCGGCTAGTCAGAGATTCCTGCCGGACAGAGTTTGCCGGCCGCCGGAGTTAGTCGCCAGGAAAGGCCGCCGGCAAAACTGTTGTTGCTGACTGGACCAAAGACTGACGTGATATGTTGACTGGATCACTTTGATGATGAGGCATGCTAACGTGTGGGCTGACTGGACCGGTTGGATCGAGATTCAATCGCCAAACTAAGTTGGGATGGACTTGAATGGAGTAAACAAGGTTGGTACATCTGTTTATATCGATAAGAATGGGCTGAATGATCGGGTTTTGATAAAACAGGAAAATAAAATAAAAATGGAAACAGACAAAAGTTTCGAATTATATTTAGAAGTTACATGCTATATTTTGCAAGGATTTGTTTGTAGAAGCATAAGAGGATAGTTTGGATAATTCAGGAAGGAGGAGAAGTGATTAAACAAGTTAGAATATCCAAAACTTGGCCGGAAAAAAAAATTGGGAAGAAAAAGAGATTTTGATCGAGTTTAAACCGAGCTGTGAGGTATATATAATCTCTAGAGAGGTTAAGGAAGAGTTACGAACACTTTGGAGAAGTTTAGAGCCTTAGAGAAGCGAAAAAAAATCAACTGGAGTCGAGTACAGAAACTTTTCTGCTGCTACGAAGAAGAAGAACACGAAGAACATAAGACCCTCAGAGTCAGTTGCAGAGGCAGACTTATATTCAGTGACAACGAGGTACGGTCGCATCTTCCTGCAGTCACCGAAGCCTTTCAGCAACAATTCCAACTTCTGTTTTAGACCTTCAGCAACTGCAGAATCCGCTGTTTTAACACTTTTCTCCCTTTTAATCAACTTTTGAGCCATAAACATGTATTTTGAGATTATGATTAATATGAGGAGCTAAACCCCATTGCTGAGGCGATAGAGGAAGCTATTTTTCCAACAAAAAGTGGTATATTATATTTTATTTATTTTATTTCAATTATTTTTATGATTATTTGCCTTGATTTATAATTGTTTGAATGATTTTTGTTAAGCAATTGTTATTTCTTTTGATAGAGAATGCTTAGCCATAGGTTCTTGATGCTTTATACTTTGGATTTACACTTGTTATTTTGAAAATCTACATGTTGCAATAGCTTAGAATCAAATTAAATGCAAAAATTGAATAAATATAAATACTAGATAAAATCACTTTGAACTTGGAAAATAGTGGAATCTTAGCCTCAGTGTTCTTTAATATTGATATCAACTTTGTCAGTGTTTGCTATAATTTTTAGTGATTTTTCTATTTAGTTTTGAATTTAAGTCTAAAGTTATCCTTCACAAGTTCGAGAATCGAATCCCTCTTTTTACTACAACTAAAATTCACATCACAAGTTGAATCTAACGAACGTTTTAACAGCAATCTTGACGATCCTTGAAGAAAGTTGCACCGAACTCTGGACCCTATCATGTTGCGGATCGAACATCCGGCAATAGTTTTGATGATATTTTTATGCCATCTGTTACCGTGGACCGAACGTCCTGGGAGCGGTTTCATCGGTCTTTATAGTGATGTAGTTTCAATGGTTTCCGAAGGTAATAGTTTTAGCAGATCTCGAACAGCAAATCTGGACTGCAGCAGTTGCGACCAACTGGACTGCAGTAACTATGAAAATCTGGTCTGCAGCAGTTGTGATCAGCTGGACTGCAACAATTGCGATCGAACTAGATTGCAGCAATTACGATAAACTGGACTGCAATACTGGTTTTTGACGACGTCCAAACTGCTTTCTCACGAACACAATTTTGAATCTTTCTGTACTACTTTTCTCAATGGGTGGACATGATTCTTTTTCTCGTAATCCCCTTAGTCAGCGCCAATGTTTGTACCCAGAAATATTTCCAGGCACAGAACACGATTAAACTAGTGTTGTTGATTAAAACAAGGTTAATAACAGGAAATAATCAAGAATGACAGACACACGAATTTAACGTGGTTCGGAGAATTTTTCCTACCTCCACGGATGAATCTCCTTGGGGAGTGATGTTTTATTGATGTCAGAATTACAATGGATTTTTTCTGTCATAGCTAGCCTAACCCCCCCTTTTTTTAGTGTTATAATTCCCCTTATTTATACAGTGGCGAATTAGCTCTTACCTTCATTGCGAGGTAAGCATAAATGGTCTTAACTTTCCCTACATGCCTCCTGGCATAAATTGTATTAATCTTCCTTGCATGCCTATTGACTTACCATGCATGCCTCCTGGTATTAATCTGACTTGCATGGCTTCTGGCATTAATCTGCCATGCATGCCTCCTGGCATTAATCTGCCCTGCATGCCTCCTTTCTGCTATTGACTACGACTGTCAAGCTTTGAATGGTATGACCTGCTGGAAGACTGGTTGACAGGCATAACGGGCTTGCAGAATAGATGGAGGATTCCGCCTACGGACATGGATGAGTAACCATGCCGGGGGACATAAACGGAGGACATGCCCGGGGAAAATAGCCAGGGGACATGCCCATGAGAGATGGCCGGGGGAACTGGCAGGGAACTGGTTGGCAGCATCGCTGGCAACATGGACGAAAACTTGCTAGAAGCGCGACTGGAAACTTGGCTTCGATAGTTGACCGGCGGTTGACTTTTACCATTGACCGGATGTTGACTTTTTCCTCTTACATATCGTTGACTTTACGAAACGCTTGGACTAGCTGGTAGCTACGTCGGTTGGCTGGATGACAGGCTTAGATGAGGGCCAAAAGGTGATTCAAGTAGCAATTTGGCCCATTATGTGGCATTTTTACTCATGGTACAAACATCGCCCCCTCTTAACCTCCAACTTGTTGGGGGTTAATAAAATTTCATTTTCCTTGTTCAATGACAAAATTCGCCCCCAAGTGTAGATTATTTTCGCTGAAGTGATTTGCAACCTTCCCTTGCTGTTTGCGAAAATTATAATCATGACGCCCCCAAGTGAGGCTATTATTATTAGAAGATCGACGGGCAGCAATCCGGCACAAACCATTGTTGTATGCGAAAACTGGACTGAAGGTTGAACTGGTCTGCAACGGAAGCGTGATACTGGCACAGAGTAGCTGCATGAAACTGGAGTGCAATGATTGCAGGCGAAAGATGACCCGAACAGTTACAGGTGAAACTGGATTGCAGTGATTAATGCGAAACAATTATATTGTTGAAAGTGAGCTGCAGTTGTTGATGCAAAACTGGACTGTAACAATTGAATCAAAATCGGGCTTTAGATGTGAAACTAAACTGCATCAATTGCGTATCACTTTGTCTGGTAACAGTTGTTGGAGAAGATGAGCTATCGTTTCAGTCACTATGCTAGAATCCATGTTGATGGCTGCTGTGAGTGAAACTTGAATTTGCAGATTGGTAGTAATTTTCGACCAAACTGGGTAGCGGTAGCTGTTGACACTAAACTACTATCGACTACAGGCTGAGATGCGGCAATTGTGAACGAAAAGGCGACAGTCATTGGTGAGATCCTTCAATAGTTTGGATGGTAACATACTTTTGGTGTCGCTGCACATCCAGCGGTCTGGGATGTGCTACTGGATCTGACATCGATCTTTATATGCCGCCAGGATAACAGCAGTGACTTAAATTGAACTGCACAATTGCAACGGGACTGGAACGTAATGACCGCAATCAACTGGACTGCGACAGCCATGTAAAACTGCTCTGCAGTAGTAATAAGCAAACCTGGATCGCAATAGCTTCGGGAAAAGCTGCACTGCAATAGCTACGATCTGCTAGACTACATTAAATATGAGCAAAGCTGCACTGCAGCAGCTGCGATCAACTGGACTGCAGGAGCAATGAACAAAGCTGCACCGCAGAAGCTGCGATCAGCTGGATTGTAGGCGCTACGGACAGAGCTGGACTTCAGCAGCTGCTGAGGAACTTGACTAAAATAGTTCGATAAACCTGAGTGTAACAGTTACAGATAAATCCAGACTGTATCAGTTTTGTCCAACTGAGTACAAAATTGATGAGCAAAACGGAACTACATCAGTTGCGTCCAACTGAGTGCAGCAGTTGCTTAGAAAATGGACTACAGTAGTTCGATTAACTTGGTTGTAGCAGTTATTAACATTACTATTTGCAATAATTGGATCAAAATATCAGGGTGTATACTCGCCCCCTCTTAATCCTGTAGCTCGTTGTAGGATTAAGAAGTTCAGGTTTCCCTTTGTTCCGATTTCTATCAGCTGAATTTTGAGTCGCATTTAGGTGCTACGTAACTCGCCCCCAAGTGTGTGGAGTGTTACGCAACTAGCTCCGAAAGATATACTTTAGACAATGAGGTATTACATATATCTCCCCCAAGTGATGGTCATCCACATTGAAGTGATATGCAACTCGCCCCCAGAAGACATCGATTATCATGCTGCTTAATGCTCGCACAAGAGTGCACTTCCTTGCTGCATCTCGCTCGCGCATGGAATGAGATTGAAGGTTTGTCTGCTATCTGAAATTCGCGCAGGGGGACAATCCCACTATCCCAGATGTGCACAGAGTTGAGATGTGTGCATCTCCACATGCACTGGCATGCGAAAACGCTTGCCACACTGTAGGTGTCCCATTGAACAAAATTATGCATGATTATATGAAATGATGCGAAAATATTTCGTATTTATGAGAAGTACTATTACGACTATGTGTATGTTGTGCTTAGGACGTCCACCGTCTATGTTAAAGTTTCCCAGTGGCGATGATCTTCGAACTACATGTTGCCAACAACGTTTCAGGCAACAACTCCTCCGAACTGGAAAATCAAACGAGTTGCTCGAGATCGTTCTTGTTGCCGACGAACTTTCGAGCCAAAAATCCAAAAGAACTTGGATGTGACTAAATTGCGGACCATAGTCGACACAACAATTCGCACGAACTTTGGAAACAGATCCTACTTGTGAACTTGGAGATAATTTGGAGCTTTCACTTAATGGTGGTTTATGACAATTTTTGATGTAGCCGCACCATGACTCAAATTAAATTTTTCGGAAAGTAACAATTTTTACCTCCATGTTGTTTGAATTGAAATACGAACGTGACGAACAAAAAATCGACGAGTCAATCGACTTGATCGCTAATCTGACGTTGTTGAATGAAAAAGGTGCGGATGTGACAGACGATTTTCCGCTGGTTTTATGCTGATAGTATGCTAACTAAACGAGTTAGATTGGTGTGGTCCGAATCCTGAATCGTTTGTTGAACCATATCCGATTGGTCAGGTTTAGTGGAATTATCCGTAGGTAAAATCGAATGGATCGGAAACGTTCAGTCTATTTTGGTTTAGCTCCCGCTACGGCTTGGGCTGAAATTCTGCAGAAATTGTGTAGTTTGGAGGAGACAACCAAAAGCTGACGGTTCTGTTCAGGCATGTCTGTTGTGGAAGTTCACCTTAGGTGTATACGGCTTGGTATAACGGCTTGGCTTCTCTTAATGTCTCTTGGACGGCTGCTGGTGACGGCGAAGGTGACTTGGAAGTCATGATGATGTTATAACGTTATGTGAGATACGACGTCATGATGTGAGTGAGAGGTGGCATCATGTTGACATTATTCTGGTAGCGGCTATGTCTGGTGCAGTTGGCTTAGCGTTTCGGTTTGGTGATGACGACTTATGGTTCGCGTCATGGATTGTCATATCATCTGGAATTCTCTATGGGAGTTAATTGCACCAGTTGAATCAAAACTGGATTGCAGATAGTTACCGTGGATTTAGTCTACAACAGCTGCGATCAGCTGGAATGTAACAGTTATGAGTAAAACTGAGCTGCAGTAGTTGCGATCAACTGGACTATAGCAGTTATTCGAAAAAGGACTGCAACAGTTCGATAAACTGGACTGCAGCTACTACTGAGAAACTGGACTACAACAGTTCTATCAACTAGACTGTAGCAGTTATGTGGACAAGGACTGCAGCAGTTCGACCAACTGGACTGCAGCTGTTGCTGAGAACTGGACTACAGCAGTTCGATCAACTTGATTGTAGCAGTTATGACCTCCATGATGTTGGAAATTGACATACGATCTCTGATGTGTTTCATAGTTGTAGTGGTAAAAAGGTTCGTTGCTCGAACTTGTGTAGGATTTTTGAAAATTAAATAAAATTGTTTCAATAAGAATGAGAAAATACCGAGACTCTGGATTCCACCATTGACCAATTAATTGATAAACTCTAATCAATATTCATGCAATATTCTTATTTAAAGTGATTCTAATATTTGCCTTTAATAGATTTTTGAAGTAATAATTGTAAGCACGAAGCATGAAACATCAAAAGTATTAAAACCAAGCATGTCCTATCAAAACACTTCACAACTACTCAATAAAAACCAATTTTTCTTTTAAGTTCTATGCAAATAATCATGTAAAATAATTGCAATAAATAATTAAAATAGAACTATACCACTTTTCATGGAACAATGGCTTCCTCCGTCGCCTCGGCTAAGGGGTTTAGCTCTTCATATTAACCACTTGCTCAAAATACATATTTGGTGTTCAAAAGTTGATTAAAAGAGTGAAAAGTGCTAAGCAGCGGATTCTGTAGTTACTGAAGGTCTAAAACAGAAGTCCGAGTTGTTGCTGAAGAGCTTCTGTGACTGCAGGAAGATGCGACCGTACCTCGTTGTCACTGAAAATAAGTCTGCCTCTGCGACTGACTCTGAGGGTCTAATGTTCTTCGTCTTCTTCTTCGCAGCAGCAGCAGGAAAGTTTCTGAACTCGACTCTGTTGATTTTTTTCTCGCTTCTCTATAGCTCTAAACTTCTCCAAACTCCCCCAAATTGTTAGTCTCCCTAAATATGACTCGAATCAACCTATATATAACCTCCAAACACAAAATCTCTCGAGTTAATCCATACATATTCTCGGTTTTTTTTCTCCTCAAGTTACGGGATTTTTCTTCCCTCTTTACGCGTCAACTTGGTTTCCAAACTCTCTTAAACTCTCCCAGGACTGAATAAGGACTCCATACACTCCTATCTTGCCGTAAACTCTTCACAAATTCTTTTGTAAACCGAAATAACTCAAATTGTGAATTCTCCCTGTTTTGCTCCAACACGGATTTCTATCCCTGTTTAATCGATTCTACAGCTCATACCATACTTGTTTATCCTTAACAGAGTTAATCCAACGAAAATCAGCCATTGAATCGCCTTAAAAATCATCCAAAATTCGATCAACCAATCTGCCAGTAAAGAAAAATATTTCCCGCCAAAAATTTATTTTCAAATGATGAAGATGGGTGCTAAAGATGAATTTGGGCTACACATAGTCATGGGTGCCCCTTATCCGCTGCTGGAGTCCGTATAACACTTGTCCCTTGGGGCGCATTTAGACAACTTTTCGAGCCGATTTTCCCAAAAATGTTTATTCCCCAAAAATACCTACAAAGGGATAAAATACCAACATTAGTACAAAAATGGGTACTAAAAATATACACAATAGAGATGAAAATAGACACATAAATGCGTCTATCAATCTCAACCGTCCAAAATTCACTCAGTTTGGATGCACGACGAAGAAGTTATCGAAGAAACAAACTTGCATATAGAGTAAGCTGGGTGGATAGTTTGCTGGCAAAGCAGGAGTAGCGCGACTTCTACTGACATGACAAATTACATTGTAGAAAATTGCTAGCTGACTTGACAATGTGGTGTTAACATGTTGATAACGTGATCCATTTTTAAATGGCTTTGCTCGGTGAGCACCTTTCTCCAAAAATGTTGATGATGTATTTTCTCCAAAAATATTCTCCTCCAAATATAGAAAATTTACCTTCAGGATGTAGGATATTGAAATACGATCGCAACGAGCCAAAAATCATCCAATTCGGACGTCATATGAAGGAGATATCAAAGAAGCAAGATCGATGACCAAGCCCAAAAACGGGTGTAGTTGGATAAGCCCAAGAAGTAGGGCCGAAAAATCCTCACGCCAACTGAACTGGGGCTGATAAATCCTCTGAATCAATAGCTCGGCTCAGCTTGTGAGTCGGCTCGGCTGAGTTGACTCGTCTGGGGCGTACATATCCAACAGTTTAAAAATGGTGGGGCTGAAATATCGAAGGGCTACTTAAGTAAGCTACGTCGCGAAACACAGGATCCATGCGGCTAGTCGGAGATTCCTGCCGGACAGAGTTTGCCGGCCGCCGGAATTAGTCGCCTGGAAAGGCCGCCGGCAAAACTGTTGTTGCTGACTTGACCAAAGGCTGACGTTATATGTTGACTGGATCACTTTGATGATGAGGCATGCTGACGTGTGGGCTGACTGGACCGGTTGGATCTGACCGGCTTTTTTTAACCGAATCGACTGGACCAGACCGGTTAGGTTCTACACTGGCGAACCTGAAGAGGGTATAGAAGACCTTGACGTGGGTCGCAGAGAACTAGCGTGGGTGAACGGAACCCTTAAGGTGGGTGACAGCAACATGATGGAGGTGAATGACTCTCTTAAAGTGGGTGAAAAAGACCCGATGTAGGTGACAGCAATATAACGTGGGTGACCGGGACGTCTGACGTGGGTGAAGCTTTGCTGCTGCCGGAATATTGGCAGTCGGGCAAGGCCGCCGGACTTCATTGATTATTTTTTTGTGCATGAAACTATTCGCAACGCTTTTCCAGAACTGTGGTCTTTAATTTTGAATTTTTCGCAACAGTTCTCCAGCTGTTGTCTTTTCTTCGAGCTATTTGCAACAGTTTCGGTCCACTGTTATCTTTTCTGAAATCCTTTTGCGACAATCTTTCTTAAATGTTATCTTTTCTCCGAAACTCTTGTAACAGTTTTGCTTGTGACCTTCTATGGGGCCTTTCCCTAGGGTTTGCAAGCGCCTAGAGATGTGGGCAATTAGACAACCCTGCGAACTTAACAGTAGTGATTTTGGCATATTACAAACTCGATTTTGTGAACGCTGCGTTATCTGGGAAGAAAATTCTTCGAACTTTGGATTTGAACATGCTACAGATCGATTATCCATCCAACAGTTTTAACAATCTTTGCAGTGATACAGTTCTGGTGGCTTCTGAAGCTAACAGTGTCATCATATCTTAAACTACGAAGCTGGACTGAAGCAATTGCGATCAACTGGACTGCAGTAACTGCGATTAACTGGACTGCAGCAGCTCCGATCAGCTGGACTGCAGCGATTGCGATCAAAACTGGACTGCAGCAGTAATCATTGAAGGCATCCAAACTGAAGTTTCTGGATGCTTTTCAAGACATTTTTTTTTTTTAGGGTTTTCTCCTCCTGTCCCTGTCATATGCAATAGGTGAAGGTAGTTGATGGAAGAGGTTAGAAACGTAAGCAGCAAGTTGACTCTAACGAACGTTTTAACAGCAATCTTGACGATCCTTGAAGAAAGGTTCAACGAACTCTGGACCCTATCATGTTGCGGATCGAACATCCTGCAATAGTTTTGATGATATTTTTATGCCATCTGTTACCGTGGACCGAACGTCCTGGGAGCGGATTCATCGGTATTCGTAGTGATGTAGTTTCAATGGTTTCCGAAGGTAATAGTTTAAGCAGATATCGAACAGCGAATCTGGACTGCAGCAGTTGCGACCAACTGGACTGCAGTAACTACGAAAATCTTGTCTGTAGCAGCTACGATCAGCTGGACTGCAACAATTGCGATTGAACTGGATTGCAAAAGTTACGATCAACTAGACTGCAATAGTGGTTTTTGACGACTTCCCAACTGCTTTTTCACGAACACGATTTTGAAGCTTTCTGTACTACTTTTCTCAATGGGTGGACACGATTCTTTTTCTCGTAATCCCCTTAGTCAGCGCCAATTTTTGTACCAAGAAATATTTCCAGGAACAGAACACGATTAAACTGGTGTTGTTGATGAAAACAGGGTTAATAACAGGAAATAATCAAGAATGACAGACACACGAATTTAACGTGGTTCGGAGAATTTTGCCTACGTCCACGGATGAATCTCCTTAGGGAGTGATGTTTTATTGATATAAGAATTACAATGGATTTTTATGTCTTGGCTAGCCTATCCCTCCTTTTTTTAGTGTTATAATTTCCCTTATTTATATAGTGGCGAATTAGCTCTTACCCTCATTGCGAGGTAAGCATAAATGGTCTTAACTTTCCCTGCATGCCTCCTGGCATGAATTGTATTAATCTTCCTTGCATGCCTATTGACTTTCCCTGCATGCCTCCTGGTATTAATCTTCCTTGCATGGCTCCTGGCATTAATCTGCCCTGCATGCCTCCTGGCATTAATCTGCCCTGCATGCCTCCTTTCTGCTGACTGCGACTGTCAAGCTTTGAATGGTATGACCTGCTGGCAGACTGGCTTGACTGGTTGACAGGCATAACGAGCTGGCAGAATGGATGGAGGATTTTGCCTACAGACATGGTTGAGCAACATGGTCGGGGGACATTCTCGGGGGAAATGGCTGGGGGAATGCCCGGGAGAGATGGCCGGAGGAAGTGCCCGGGGGACATGGCCGGGAACTGGTTAGCAGCATCGCTGGCAACATGGACGAAAACTGGCTAGAAGCGCGACTGGAAACTTGGCTTCGATAGTTGACCAACGGTTGACTTTTACCATTGACCGTATGTTGACTTTATCCACTGACCGTTCGTTGACTTTACGAAACGCTTGGACTAGCTGGTAGCTACGTCGGATGGCTGGATGACAGGCTTGGATGAGGGCCAAAAGGTGATTCAAATAGCAATTTGGCCCATTATGTTGCATTTTTACTCATGGTACAAACAGCGGCTTAATTCTGAGAGTATTCAATTTTGGACTAGGTCCCGGGGGTTTTCTGCACTTGCAGTTTCCTCGTTAACAAAATCTTGCTGTGTGATTTACTTTTGTTTCCCCAATTATATTTGTTTATACAATTTAAAGTAAATTACACAAACGTTAACTCCGCATTAGTTGATAGTGATCCTATAGAGTTTGGTTAAGTCCGAACCTATTATCTAGTAACATACTTCGTTGTCGTATTGTCTCGATCTTGTATCTATAGTCAATCACACAAGTTATCTTGTTGTTGTATTGTCTCGATCTCGTATCCATAGACAATCACACGAAGTGTGAACCGATTAGTTGTATTGTCTCGACTTTGTCCATAGACGATCACTTTCGGTAGAGGACTTATAGGTTGAAACAAAAAGATTGTGGTGTGTTTTGGTACCCTCGTCTTTTCAATGTCAGATGTCCATTTGTCAAACCAGAACTTGATGGACTTGCCATTTGATACTCTCATATCAGCATTTCTGTCTACCAGTCATCTCACTTTCTGAATGTTTTTCCAGAACCCTCTTCCCTGTCCAGTGTGGTCGATCTCGGCCGGAACTAGCGATTTTCTCGATCTCGGATCTTGAACAGTCGAAACAATTTCTGTGAGACGAAATTCGTGAGAGAATCTCGCCTAAACTCGGGCGGAATTTCGTTTTATTATGAGTATGATTTATTTATTTTTTAAAGAAAACCTAAGAGGAGAAGAGTTTGATATCTCTATAAGGTTCAAGATATAAAGAAAAAAAAAATCAAAAGGATTAAACCCGTCTCACCCTCTCGATCTATTTCTGCATATAGAATCAACACTGATTTTAGTTCAGATATTGGTATATTTGAACATCACCAAAAAAAAAAATGAAAAGAAACTAAAAAAAAAGATTAAAAAAAATAAACCACTGTTGTCTGTGGTTTTTTCTTCACACAATGAATCAATGTTGATAATAGCACGACTAGCTAGAGTTGGAGATAATGAAGGCTAGGTTTGAGAGGATTGTGATGAGCTGTCAACAAAAGAAACAAATCTAAGCACATACGCGTCTGATTTGGAGGTTAGTTTATCCAAAGCTTACAAAGTAAATATAATTACTTAATTCATCATTGTTGATATTATGCAATTGATGATATATTTTTATATCTTAATTGATGAGTTGTGGGAAAAATGTTTCCTATATAAATTATGAGTATAAAATTTGAAACCGAGATTAGACCGAGATTTGGAACCGAAATCTTCCAATACAAAATCGTACCAGTGTCTCGTTCCCGGCCGAGATAAACCGAAATCCGAAATTAACAACATTATCCCTGTCGATATTTGCATTCATTTGGAATCAGATTTGTTTCCTCTGATTGAGTTTTATGATGCACAACTTTTCTCCATGAGATTTTTTTTCTAAAGTATATCTCTAGCTCCATTTTGTGAGAAGGGCGATATTCATACTCCTTAGATTTTTTTATTGCCAAACCTCTTGCTTCTTTAGCCTTTGTAACTTTCTCCCATGAGACCCGGCAGATTCTTTTCTTTTCAGTAGTGGAGCCCCACCAAAAACCCTTATGATTTTGACCATTTTCTTTTCCACTGAAGCTGGTATTGGCATGATTGACATAAAATATATTGGCTGGCCAATGCACTGTTGATGAGCATTATCTTACCGGCTTTGCTGAAGTATCTTCTTTTCCACTTGGCAAGCTTTTTATTGAACTTCTCAATTATGTTGTTCCATACACTGGATTGTTTAGCAGAGGAGCCTAATGGCAAGCCTAAATACTTAAATGGAAGTTTTTCTTCTTTGCAGTGCATAATGTTAGCCAAAGTCTGTGCCAAGTGATCTGCTCCTATGCTGATAGTGGTACTCTTGTCTAAGTTAACCTTCAATCTAGTGATAGATTCATATACTTGTAGCACCATGAGAAGGTTTTCAACTTGCTCCTCCTTTGCATCCAGGAATACCAGAATATCATCCGCAAATTGCAGATATGAAATTTTAGCACTGATCCAACCTTAAAGCCATCTATCATACCTAGTTGTTCAGCTTTCTTCATCAGCTTTGTGAAAATTTCTGCCACCAGTATGAATTGGAAAGGGGACATAGAGTCACCTTGTCTCAGCCCTTCAAAATGTTTAAACTTTTCAGTAGAGGATCCATTGACCAACACTGAAGATTGAGCAGAATAGAGTGACCACTTTATCCAGTTTCTCCATTTGGATCCAAACCGTACACCTTCTAGAATGGCATCCACACAATGACAATTTACATTATCAAAGGCTTTTTCTATGTCCAACTTACACAGAATCCCAGGCCTTTTAGAATTTAAGTCTTGCATCTAACAATTCTCCAGCAATTAGGACTCCATGTGAATCAAAAAGTTAACTTCCTGTGAATAAAAAAAACATTTTGTTTCTAGCTTCTGTTTGTAGTATTCAAACATGTTTAGTAACCTGTTGATCCAATTGGGAATGCTTTAATAATTGTCCAAGAGGAAGCAACGACATTTTGATATTTTTTCTGTCTTGGAAAGTCTTTAGCTCCTGGCTTGTTAATAAGGAACAGTGTAGGTCAAACCACATGGATCTAGTTCAAAACCAACTCTTTGATGCGTTAAAAGCTGTCACTTTATAGACATGACTTGCCAATTCTCAAGTACTTCCATTAATGAAAAAACCATTGACCCCCTTCTCATAAAAAAACATTACGGGCACTGCCAGAAAAGACTAAAGATTACATTTATTTGATTAGAATTGAACGCAAACCTACCAACATAAAAGAAAGAAGGTTAATAATGAAATGATCGAAAATAATAAAAACAATATAAGATCAATGAAACGATTATATAGTTCAACCCTAGTTTTGTTGGTTAATAATAATGGAGCATTATGCATGTGCATGATCAAAAAACTCCATTAATAATGTCAATTCTTCTCCAAAAACAGTGGGGACTTCGGGGGAGACCTCAAATCTTTGTGGGTATTTAATGTGACAGATTTATTTATATTTTATTTTATTTTATTTTTGATCGGTAAAGAATTTGGTGTTGGTGAGTTTTGAACTCAGGTCACAGGTATCATCACCAATGATTTTACCACTATACTACGATGGCACCGGCATTTAATCTGACAGATATTAGGGAAGGAATTAATACATCCATCCATTAATCAGACATGCATATTGTACAAATTTTCTCTTTAACAAGGATAATATTCATGATAAATGATGTCCGATCTGATGTTTAATTTCCGTCACTGCATAATATCGTTATGACAACCATAGTGTTTAAAAGTGAAACCTACTTGAAAATAATTATTAAACCGAAAAAAGAATTCCCAAAGGCAGATATCCTCACTTTCTAAGAAGTAGCTGAGAAATGCAGTGGCGGAGCTAACATCCTAAGAATAAAAATGCAAGTTTAAATTGCAGTAGGGTTGAGGGCAGAAGGATATGGAGATTACTTCGCAAGTGAATTCAACTGATCTCTTTCAACGACTAAGATTGCATTCAGGTGCAAAATGAAAAGAAAAATTGAAGCTTGAAAGCTGAAATGACAGTAGACGGTCCGATATGATACCAAATCACGACCGTGGTACATGATGATAAGACAATATGATCAGAAATTGGTACACTAAAAGACCCATACGAACAGCTGGTTTAGACAGGCCAAGCAACAATGAGCTGCCGTACGTAAGAACCCCAATGGTCGATGTACTGCAACCAATGAGCTGCAACATTGTGACCTGCAGTCGTATTTGCTTCAGAATGGGCCTACAAGGTACACGGATTTATTTTTTTCTTCAACGAATTATGTCCAGACAAGATGTTCGGTGATTCCACGTGACATGCATTCCAATTCTAACCTAAAGGTTTAATTTGATGTTTCCACAAAACTAATAACAGTTGGATTCGTACCGGTACAACACTGCAAATTCTTATCTAGGCCTTGTCAGGTCCGGCCCATAACAACTTAATAAAGAATAGTCTGATGATCTTGAATCTTGACTACTACCCTTTAATCATTTTACCATGGTAAAAATATGGAATTGATCAATTGCTCATTAAATATAAAAAGAATCTGAAAAAATACAACACTTCTGGAATTTCTTTGATTCTTGGTGGTGAATGACACTAGTCGGTGGGCTTTAGTGTCTATTCACATGTTTTTGTTTTTGATTTCTCAGATTGACTACTAATTGAAATCTAACAGTCTGATATAATTAGGGGATATCGATGTCCCCCGACTTGATGTCCGCATTCGCAATTGTGTATGGATTTGGAGCTGATTCATGGGTTAGTTGATTACTAGTAGCTCCATTCCACGCAGGGTTCATGAGATTTGGTACATTGGTGCATAATTATGTTTCAACGACCACAAGTACGACGTATCATGGGCAACATGATCATACTCGTGAGAAACGATCCATCAGAACGGCAAGTTGCATGCATACGTATAGCTAGCTAGGCAATGAATCAAGCATGCCTCATTAGTCTCTCGTTTGGTACTGTACGGCTCTTTGTACCTAGCCAGCTAAAGTTAGCCATGCCCTACACCTCGACCTAGTTGGTCAAATCGGAAATAGTAGCAGTGGTTGGGACTCATTTAATTAACATCCTTTCAAAATTATGTGTTCATGGAATAATACCATACCTAGTCTATTGTAGTGACCTATCTTCCATGGGTTTTTAACCCAAATAATTGGAGATAGTATGCACTTATCAATCAATTTTTAAAAATTATACAAGGTGACAACTTGAAATAACCTTTTGTTGTCTTTCTTCAGGAGCTAATTTCGCAATCAATCAGAAGCATTAGCGTTTCTACTTCTTTTAAAGCAGATTTAGGTTTTGGTTTTCGGAAGCGAATTTAGCTCTCAAACTAACTTTTAACTTTACGTCAACATTTATTCGAAAACTTATTTCTTATGTGGTATCCAAACATGCAGAGTTATAACAGTTCAAACACCGTTATCGATAACTTAAAACATGATATTCCACATTTTAATCATGTGGTCCTAAATTAGTAGGATGGGCAAAGCAGGCGCCCACACTACTTGTAGTTGCATTAGTAACAGTAAGTAATCGAAGTGAAATCTGAACATACACATACATAGAAATGGTAAGAAAGTGATTAAAACAGCAGAAGAGTCATGTGAAGAGAACGACACATAAAAGGGGTCACCATTCCTTAAGATATAAATGAGATATATGGCGCTGCATCATCACAGCCATCACTACTACTGAGATCTTCTTCTTCAACCCATCACTCTCTTTGTCGGGTTTAAATGGGAAAAAATCTGGTTACAGTATCTAATGAATCTACTTCATATATATGTATTTGGCCCCTACCATTAGATTCATTCATTTATTCAAACTTTCCAGCACCTAAAGATTGTGACTTATTTATTATGTTCCAAGCTACAACCCACTCCACGTGTCGCATTCTTAACGGCCGACTACATGATCATCTCTTCAAGTGAAAATATTTTATGACGAGTTCATTTTTACTGATCAAAAAAAATAAGAGTAACTCAATTAACTCCCGGTGAAGTCATAATTAAGTATTTTCCGATGTTTAGAATCTCAACTGTTGAAGTGTATAATCTGGTGAAATGGTAGGACTGGTGTTATATGTCAACCCCGGCAAGTACAAAATGACGGAGGGTTTAAACATTAAGTCCCAAATTTCGCAATCTTGACTAATTTCTTTCTTAAATATTTCAAAGGGCCCGGTGGCCGTAGAGTGGGTGCCCCTGTTTGAGTTTTTAGTTTGGTGATAGGGGACCACAGAAAGTAAAACGGGCCTGGAGAAGCAAGTGGAGGCCTATGCACGCGGAGACAAGATCAAGAACGTTCACAGAATTATCTTAGGTGTAAGACCCCTAAATTGAATAAGTGAAGATGATCATGAGGTCAAGGGGTTAGGTTTGGGAAACTAAGCCTCTTACATTTCACATCTAAGGTAACCAAGTCCGAGCGAAACCAATGTCGTCGACACCTTGTTTATATTCGCAGTTTCGAACTTTATTTTAAGGGATGGAATTCGGAACTTTCAGAGCACTTGACTATTCCCTAAGACTGGTTAAGACCATAGACCTCTCCATATTTGACTACTTTGAAGTTTTTACCATGATAATGGTCATAGAAAGAATTGAATCATGTTTGGACACCAAAAACGGAAGTTAGAAACATTATGTATTTGCTTCATAAAATGATAGTCTTTTGCTTTTAGAAATTATTATAAAATTATGTACCCAAACTAATTTGTAACCTTTCTGCTTTTAGAAAACCCAAACTAATTTATGACTATTTTATTTTACAAAATCAAAAAGTAACTTCTAATTTGTCAAATTTCAACTCCTTTTTTTTTCTTTTGATCGGTAAAGAAAGTTTATAGATCAAAAAAAAAAAGGGTACAAAAGGCTTGTACCACCCTCAAGAAAAACAAATCAAGAGGAAAGCAAAAATAAAGACTATGAAGGTAACAAACACCACATAGCTTACATAAAATCAAAGTACAGTTTTGGCCAGTTTGTCATAGCATCTCTATAAGAAGAAGACTCCAAGTTCTTGAAAATGAGACACCAAGTAAAGATAGTATACATGATCTTGTGCTGAACAGTCGCCTCAGAATTTACCAAATCAGAAAAAGTTCTGGAGTTTCTCTCAAGCCATATACCCCATAAAATGGCTACAAAGATCATGCTCCAAGTTTGAGTTTGTTGAGTGGAATTGGGAGATAGATTCCAAGAAATGAACATTGTAAATAAATCTGAAGGCATTGTGAATTTCCGGTTCATCTTTTCTTGAAAGTAAAACCAAATCTTCTTAGCAAATTTGCAGTGCAGGAACAAGTGACTTACAGTTTTATTCTCATCACAAAACATGCAGGTTGAGTAAACAATGATACCTCTTCTTGAAAGTATGTATTTAGTAGGATGGCTGTTGTGAGCCAAAAGCCATGGGAAAAAACCAATTTTAGGTGGAACCTTCTGCTTCCAAATGAATTTAAAAATATACATCTGAGCATGATTAGAATCATCATTAACCAGCAAGTCATAAGTGGATTTTACTGAAAACTGACCTTTCTTATTCAGGGACCAAAGAATCTCATCATCAGCATCTTTGTTGATAACAAAATTGCTCAAACATCTTTGAAGGTGTCAAGCTCACTCCTGATGACATTATTCATTCTTCTAGGAACAACCAAATTACAACTATTATCTTCTTCAACAAAAATCTCCTTATATGTCTTGTCTTTATGTCTTGAGACTCCAAAAAGATTTAAGAACTTTTGTTGCAGAGAAACATCACAAAGCCAAACATCTTTCCAAAAACTAACAACACTGCCAGAATTTACTTTGAAATGAATGTTGCTTTTAAAAATGGTCACACATTTCATTATACCCTTCCATAGGAAATTTTTGGAATTTTGGTCATCCAACCACCTGTACCAATCTCATACTTGTCTTCAATAATCTCTCTCCATAAAGCTTCTTTCTCGGTAGAAAATCTCCATAACCATTTGGTTAAAAGGGCTTTATTCATCTTCTGCAAACATTTGATACCAAATCCTCCAGACTTTTTCTTTCAGTATAGTTTTAACCATTTCAGATGAAGCTTTCTTTTGTTATTGTTATCATTCCAAAGAAAGTTTCTCATAATGCTCTCTAATCTCTTAGCAATAGAAGCAGGCATTACAAAGTGACATGTAATATACAGGTAAGCTTGCACGAACACTTTTGATTAAAGTAATCTTACATACTCTACTTAGAAGAGATTTCTCCCAACCAGCCAACCTTTTGATAAAACTGTCTATAACTTTTTCCCACTTAGCCACTCCTCCACTTTTCACCCAGAGGAAGTCCTAAGTAAGTTGTAGGAAGAACTTCAGTGTAGCAACCCAAGATAAAAGAAAAGTTAGACATATCGGCTGAATAACCTACTCCAAAGACTTGCCTTTTAGCGAAATTTATATTAAGCCTTGTAAGTTGTTCAAATGATAAAAGAAAAAGTCTAAGATTCTTGATTTGATCAATGTCAGCATCCAAGAAAATTAAAGTGTCATCTGCAAATTTCAAATAACTTATTAACTTGCCACCCACTGAAGCTTGAAAACCTGAAATCAAACCTTGTTCTTGAGCATTTTTAATCATAAAAGAAAGAGCCTCACCAACCAACAAAAAAAGGAAAGGGGAAAGGGATCCCCTTGCCTTATACCTTTCTTTGATTTTAAATAACATGTTGCTGAACAATTAATTAGAATAGAA
The DNA here is from genome assembly GCA_023531105.1 of Papaver atlanticum. Classification (NCBI taxonomy): domain Eukaryota; kingdom Viridiplantae; phylum Streptophyta; class Magnoliopsida; order Ranunculales; family Papaveraceae; genus Papaver; species Papaver atlanticum. The sequence goes on along the minus strand of JAJJMB010001820.1, from coordinate 235,927 downwards.
AATCTCACATACTCAAGACAACATTTGATCCATCTGTTCCACTTGCCACCAAAGTTCATCTTGTCCAAAATTTGTTCTATAAAGTCTCGTCTAACATGATCAAAACCCTTCTCAGAATCAACTTTCACCAAAATTCCTGCTTTTCCACTCCTCATTCTTGAATCTATAAGTTCATTAGCCACCAAAACTCCATCAAGAATTTGTGTTTGCTAAAAAGAGATAATATCAGGAAGAACTGTTTTGAGTCTATCTGCCAAAACCTTAGACACAATTTTATAAACCCCATGAGCAAGGCTAATTGGTCTTAGGTCTTTTAGAACACTTGACTAATCCTTAAGAAATAATAAGACCGTAGACCTCTGCATACTTGCCTCTCAGAGCACCTGACTAATCCTTAAAGCAGGTTAAGACCATGAACCTCTCCCATATTTGAATACTTTAAAGTACTTAGTATGACAGTGGTTATCAGGAATTCAACCATCGAACTCTTGCCTTTTAGTTAGTTCAATTTTAATTACGGTTTTATTGTAGAAGACCACTTCAATCAAATTTATAAAGCCAACATAATATTTTTCATCATAATAATAGTATCATTCAACTCTCGGAAGTATATGAATCATCAAAAATCTCTTGTGATCTACTTTTGGGGAAACGAATGTTGAGAAAACAAAAAGTTACCTGAAAATTTCACTAAAAAGAAGTATGAATGGCAGATTTGATCAATTCCAACACGCAAAGGCCAACAAAGTCAGGGGACAAGCAGCCTGACCGAGACTAAATTGTACGCTGATTTTACTACAACAGAACGGCTAGGCATACGTTGGCAGCACACACAATCTTCGTTTAAAGCTGAGGAATATGTTAAATGCGGTGGCTTAACCTGATTTGGTGGTTGTGTGGTGGCACATGAATTCTGTATGGTTCACATCTTTGGACACGGTTCTAACTGTATAGTTTTCAACGACATTTGTTGACTTGACTTTTGACAAATTAGCACTACAAAGTCTACAATGCCTTTGGTGCATAAGCAATTTCACTTTTTGCTATTTATGGAACCACAAATGTTTCCATAAATTGAAAAAGGTTCAAAAGTCATACAACTAGACTTTACAAAAAAAATTACAAACAAAAAAATAAATATCGAGGACTCAAACTGCATTCCGAAGCCTAATTGTTGTAATTTTTTATATTATTTTAAATCGCTGCAAAATGTTACATAACTTGAATTCAAAACTCATCATCATTCAGATTTTATTAAAATGATAGAACTTTAATGACACTCCAACGTAGATTACATATCTTTCAGTATTGATAAATAGATTCGATCGGTATCCAATTAAAGACCGATACGATAAGATTCTCAAAAACGCGTAGCTAATTTGGGTGGGCACATATCTGACGATGGAAGTGAGCGGGAGCAACAATACAATACAAGCTAAAAATCATCCTCAGGATTTTTTTGAAACTCTGCACCAATTGACCAAGATGTTCAAAATTTCAAAAAAAACAACAACAAAGTATTGGTGGTAAATTTGAATGTTCCATATCTTCATACTTGTTTGAATATAAAGATCAAAAAGGAAATAAAAAGACATGGATATGATTCAGGTGGCTGTCGCTGTGCATTCAATACACACAAAACAAAAAAAGAAAACACAACACAACACAACAGCTCACAAGCTCATCTATTCCCTGGTCTTTCCACCACACCACCACATCCTCAAGTTGCTGCAGGCTTTTACCTTTGCCACTTGCTTGTACACTGTTAACTGTGTGAGCTGCTACTGTTACCCTTACTGCGCTGCAGCTGCTCCAGTACTTTATACTGTTGTACTAGCTAGTTCTAAAACCAGTAAAAAAAAACGACTCTGGTTTTTTTTACCGGAATCTGACATTGCAGTTGCTCAAATTTTACATATTTCCGGTTGATATTATTTTTACTTAGTCAATTCCAAAATAAGGCTGGAAAAAGAGGAGCAGACTTGTGGTACCAACTTTGGAACTTATGATAAAAAGACACAGATCATTTAATAATAATACATTATACGACGTCTATATATATATATATATATATATATATATATATATATATATAGGTGGTTGATGGAGACAAAAGAAAGACAAAATTGAAATCCGGAGATAAAGACATGAAATATATATGGGTTGCGCAAAGTGACAATAGACAACATGAACCCAAAAGGAACCAGTGAGTGTGTGTAAATGAAAATGAAAAGGAAATATCACTGTTTCCGTTTACCCTTATGAAAGTAGGATATTGTCTCTCATTTTTAACGGTAACAGAGACTTATAGCTCAATTATTGTAGGAACCAAGTCAGATATTGGTTGACCACTTAGCTATCATGAAACTGGCCAGATGGTTTGACACTCACCTCATAAACTCGGTTAAAAAAATTCTGATGGCCATTCTCACAGTAAATGCTTTAACTCGGTTTGCACGGATGAGGAGGAAGTCCATAGTTAACTCATGGATCTTTATAGGACGTTTGGATAGCACATCAGAAATAGCTTTTTGATTTCCAGAAATCGAAAAGTCAGAAATTAGTTTGACTGTCAAATTTCAAAATGACTTTTAAATGTTGAAAAGTTAACATTTTGTGAAGCAAATTGAAATCCAAAAATTTGTATCCAAACGCGTTATTAGGTTTCACCTTTTCTTCTTGTTGCACATCCCAACTAAATCAAATGGCGCATATATACCCTGAACAAGCTTGATCGGGACCTTTACCTATAAGACATTTAAACTGGCTTGGAATTGATTGTTTTGCAGATTAACCTCCTGCATATTCTTGCAGGTGGCCGGTGCAAAGAGTTTAAAGGAGATTTCGAGGACTCTACTGAAGAGATAATCCTCTGGCTGATCAGGCCTACTAAAAATAGTAAGTAAGGTTAGTTTTGTAGTTTCAAAATATGGATGAACAGTGTAGAATGTGAATGTAAGGTCACTCTCCTAGGTTGTTGTCTTTTGTATCATCCCAAACAGTTTTAAACTCTACTAAAAAGATCTTGCTGAATCCATATTGATGCAGATGGATTAGACTAAGATCAAACAGACCAGTCATTGCATCAATCTTGACTACTGTACCACATTCATTCCTTGGTTCATCCATAGCTTCTCTGGTTATTGCTGCAACTGCTTATTTCAGCTTCTCTCAGTACTCATCGCTTTTTTCTTCCCCTTCCATTCTCTTTCGACCACAGAAAAACATGTACGTAAAAAGAATTCGGCTGTGGTTAATCGTGAACTGTAAAAGTACTTTACTGTTTCCTGTTTGGTACAGTAAAATAGACTCCTGTTTTTGGTACAGTAAAAATTGTTTTACACGTGAGTGCATCTTACAAAACTGACCGACTTCGATTATTGAATTGTTGGAGGGGCCTTGTGTCCGGTTACGATGATGATGATGGTATCTATACTTTAGACCAACAACTAGGATTGTAGTTGCAAACTTTACTGCAGGAAAATTAATTTCTTTCATTAGCATAGGCATTTCGTAAAAAACTAGCACGCACAATTATATCCGAAATACAGCCATCTAATTAGCATTTAATCTATAGATGATATATTTCCACTTTTTTATTTGATTTTGCACCTTCAAATATCTTGCCTGACGATCATATCTATATACTTACTTAGACCCACCCAACACCTAGGGTTGCAGAAAACTAAATTTTGGCAAGTACTTAACGTAAATTAGCACCGACGAAGTAATCACTAACGGTTAATTAGAGTGTTTATATTTCAAGTTTACTGCTTTCAATTTGAGTATGCAGAATTTCATGAAACTCATTTTGAATAGCTCAGTTGGTCATGAGACTGATTTTCATAATATTTCAAATAAAAAACACAAACCACACTATCTTATTTTCCACCCGTTATCCCATGATGGACATGAATGCCATTACGCTGCCACTCGTAGATATTGCCAACTAAAATAAACAGTCACTTGGTGTTCTTTCCTTTCATGGAAACTCACTCAAAAATTTGGTCATCAAGGTAGAATATGGAATCTAATCCTCTTAAATTTTCTTGTTTGACTATAATTAAGTGAAATAATTCCCCGACCAGAAAAAAAAAAAACTAAAAAAAAAAATCATTAAACCCCATAGGAAAAAAAAAGTAATAAAAATTCTTAAAACATATCCTCCTGTAATCATTCTATGATGATGTTTAATTTCGTTTATTATCACGATCTTGCTACTTTCTCCTGAAGCGTGTATTAAAAAAACTATTTCATGCAAATCGGCGTGTAATCTCCCAAGTCCCAACTAGTGACACTGGGCAACACTTATGATGATGCCTTGTATACCGTTATACGTCGTGATAAGTAGTGCTGTTTTCTTAACACAAAATAACATGCTTTTGGACCACCCCATTTGTCAACCGGTCGGTGACTAACACTGCCACAGTCGATACTTATATCTACTAAACCGGTATAGTCATCAGGTTGGGAAAATATTAGATAACCCCGTTGACAATATTACCAAATCTAATGTGGTCCAAAATTTGTGGTATTTTATGTTAAGAAAACATCACTATTTCTCACGTATAACGGCATTATCACTATTAGTATTGCCCAATGTCAGCCGGGTAATCCAACGATACGAAACACCTAGCTAGTGAGTTGGTCTTTGATTGAGAAATACAAAGGGGAAAAAAAAAATGTGCCACAAGAAGAGTATATCAGTTATCTGAGTTCGAAATCTATCAGATTTACGATACAAGAGAAAGTTAAAATTAGAGCACCACTTGATGCAGGAGAAGGGTACAATTAAGTAGACACCGGCCACACAGTAAAACGTCAACCGACCATGTCAAGACAACAATGAAGCCAGCCCTACCCGGTGAGCTCAGCCAGTATATATGAAATTATTAGATCGACAACATCAAGGCATGTAAATATTTAGATTATAAAGTGTAAAAAAATGTTTCCTCTTTTTAAGAAATACTCCCCAGTACATAATCATTTTGGAGTAAAACTCAACTCACCTTCTCATGTGTACTAAACAAATGAAAAATTGCATACATATGATAAGAACAGAAACTTGAATGTACTTTGGAGGTTGAAGCTGAGCTATCATATGCATCACTGGATATCACAAATTTCAAGGGTTTTTATCGATGGGATCACGTCAAATTTTAGCTTACAGTGTTTTTAAGAATATCTTCTTCGAAACTCTGTCATTCATAGTACCATAAAGGTTGGAAAACATGATTTTATATCATCATTGTTTTTCATGCTCTCACATAAAATACCTTTGGCAACGGCATGGCAAGGAAATAGTTGCAATTATCATGTATAATTCATCATTCGCACCCCTCTCAGGTTGTTTTTATTTTTCTGCTAACTAGGTATAGGTAGTCTAATGAGGAATCAATTATTCTCCATATTCTTTTAAAAAAAAAATTTAATACATGTTCATTTGATTGGTTAAGTAATTACCTAATGCCCCAGTACCATGTTAAAAATCTCGCCTCTCATTATGTAACTCTCTAAATCAAACTAAATGATAAAGTTGAGATGCCACATGCACACTGGTTATGTAACTCTTTTTGCTTAGTTGTATCTCTGGTTTCCGACCAAGAAAAACAGCACCATAATGCTTGCTCGTATGAAGTGTGAAAAAAATCTGATTCCCTGATACAGAAGCGAATCACTCGCTCTTGGATGAACTGTTTGTTATTTAAGTTTTGATTAATATCCAATAGTGCGCATTTTTATGACATGCCTGATATTTTGATTCGAAAGTTCAAATTAGAAAAGTACCATCTTTCCATTCAGAATTTCAGAGTACGAAAAATTAAGCTCATACAATGATATAGCTCAAGATTAAAAAAAAAATGGTTGGTACAACTGGTCCTAATCAATTTAGACCACAACATCAACTCATCGTAATTATCATTACAAAATTTAAGACTTATAATTATCAGAGGAATAAAACCATTAATGTTCTTTTCTTTTTACCAATTAATCACTTGTTCCCCCAAAAGATTATTTTACCCTCTCAGAACCTTCAATAGTGATTTTTTCCATTTTTCTAAATAAATACTCCTTCAAGGCTTCAACCGATGCCATGGCATTTATGCATATCGTACGGTCTCATAAAACAAAATTATAACCCATAAAATTAGATGCGTCTTAGTTTTAATTTACCTTCTCCTAAAACTTTAATCTGTTTCGAATCTAATTTTTCTAGCATTGTATGGGTGTTGATTCATATCAATTACTTTTTTTATCAGTGATTTAGAAATTTCTATTGTTAAAAAAAAAGGAATATAAAAAAGTTGTACCACCCAAAAAAAACTACAACACGCATTCGTGTGCATATTCTCGATTCAGTGCGCAAAACAAATTACACATAATATATTTGTCAAACTCGTATAGTTACCGTTCAATTTCATCGATTCAGTTCAAAAGTTCACCATTGTTACATCTCACAAATCGATCAAAAAAGATACTAGTTTGTCACTTGTTGGAGTTTCAACCAGCAGACAAATATGTGATATATCTACCAGCTAAGAATTGCATACGGCGGACTTGTTCTGTCATTATACACTCGGACGCCTCATTACGGGACTCCTTGACTCATTAGTGAGCCTCTATGTCGACCATGTCTCATTAAACCTCACATTAAGCCCAAACCCAAAAGATTAAGGGGAAGATTAGTTACCATAAATCAAAAATATCTCGTAAATTACGCCACAAAAAGCGCATCCTCGTGGCCCATTTGTTTTTTCTTGTACGGTTTCACACCTACCAATACTACCACGCCAGCTGTAATTTCTTTAAACAAAAGTAAAATTCTTTTTGTTATCAGATTAGGTGAGGAGGAGCTGAGAGCATCAAAAACGATATCCGTACTCAACACTGTACACAAAAACTCTTTTTCTATATAGACACCCACGTGAGAATCAATTTTTTTTTACTTTTCTCACGTGCCACTCCCGTGATAATTGTCATAAATTTCTCAGATTTTTTATTTTTATTTTCATTTATTTACCATGAATAATACTAACAAGAAAGATATTTCTCTTTCATGGGATCCAGCTTGTTGTTTTTACCGAAGACTAACAGTAATTAATAAGAGATTAAAGAAAATTTTCTTATATAAAGAGAAAGAATTCGCCGATGATTTGTTTGTTTCTAATGCTCGTTACAAAATTTTGACCGATTAATCGGACAAAGAACAAGAAATAAAAGAAACAACACAAAAACTAGTCATACCCACACAGGAAATAAAATAATAATTATTATTAGTACTATATATTATATATAACTTAATTAGTATTAATGACTACCAACCTATTAATTAAAATTAAAAACATTGAAACATAGGATCTTGGAAGAAATCGCCGACATCTTGGAAATAATCGGTGGTGTTTTGATTACTAATCGCCATCGATGCTTCCAACTCACTGAAAAATGAATTATCACCACTGCCACCGCCGCCGCCACCAAAGTAGTCATCCAATAAAACACTAGTTTCGATTTTCTCGTCACCAAATATTTCCGGCATGGATGGTTGTTGGTAATCCATAAACTCGTTGAATATCGGCCCGTCATAGAACAGCCCACCGAGATCATCAAAACCTTCTTCCATTTTCATAGTAAATTGTGCCACTTCTCCAACCACACCTTCTTCTTCTTTTACCGGTACGTGTTGCCGGTTTTCAAGACTGGAGTTGTTATTATTATTATTATTATTACTACTGCTGACATCGGAGTTTGTGCAGAACTGTAAAACGGAAGTAGGTGATGTATGACACTCATAACCGGAATCATAACCTGAATGTGTAGTGCTGACGTTTGTAGACTCGGCAACCGGTGCTTCCAGTTGTGCTGGTTCCGGCTTCGGCATGATGATTTCTAGTGACTTTCTCCGACCGAAATTTGTTAACGCATCAGGACCTCGTAGCCGGATAGCTTCACGGTCATACACAAGAGCAGCTTCTTCAGCAGTACTGAATGTACCTAACCACAACCGTATTCTTTTATTCGGATCTCGAATCTCAGCTGCCCATTTACCCCATGGTCTCTGTCTAACCCCACGGTATTTTTTACCGACACCTTTAGGCATCGGGTGTGGTTTCGGGTTTGATGATTTCTTCTTCCGGTTTCTTCTGCTTCTCTCCTTTAATGTTCTTTTTCCGGTGACGGAAGCAGCTATTGCGGTGGTTGTAGTAGACGGAATAGAAGGAGGAGGAATGACTGTAACAGTTTCTTCAATGGAGATTTCATTAATGTACTTTTTGACTCTGTGACGACTGAAGAATTCGTTTCTTCTTTCTTGTTCTTCTTCATCATCACTGGAAGAATCAGTAGCATTTTCGTCAGTTACTGAGAAACGTACAACCCTTGGAGTTGTAAATGATTTTCCACCGTTAGATGTTGCTGATGAGAAATTTCTTGACCTCATTAATGGCTTTGTTATTGTTTTACTTGTAACGTTTTTATGCTCAGTGTATTTCATTGGACCCAGATAACAACTCTGATCAATCATCTTCTTCTTCAGTGAAAAAATAAATAAAAATCTTCTTTCTTTGTTTTTCTTTCTTCTTATTCTTCAGATAATTTGTTTTGACATTGAAAGTGGAAAAAAACAAAGGGTTTAAGAAGAAAGATTGAAATTGATTCTCCCTTTAAAGGTCTATTTTCACTATAAGGAATAAAGGGTTAAAGAGAAACAAAGAAAGGGTTTTTTTCTGAGAGAGTGATAGATTTTTCTAAATCTCTTTATGAAGAAAAAAGGGGTTTAAGAGAAATCTCTAAGAAAGTACCCAAAAGAGACATAAAAATAGCATCAAATATGAAGAGCAGAGCAGAAAAAGAGAGAAAGAAATTAAACCCTCTGATTCTACCTAGAGTTATGGAAAAGAAGAGAACAGAATTTAAAGGGAAAGTTATAACAGAGAGATAAATTTGGCAGAAAGGAGAAAAAATCCTCAAATATATTTTCTTTCCCAGTAAAGAAAAGAAAAACTCTTGATTGGTGAAACCCAGAGCTTAATAACCAGCAATTTCTGAAACAATGGAGGGTTTTAGAGAGTTTTGATTGAGATTTTAGAGGATTTTGATTGAGATTTTAGAAGGATTGGTTGAGAGGGGGAGTGATGAAAGTGTTTGTTTGGAAAGGAGAGAGTGTGGAAACAAGAAATGTTGAAATTGCTGTTTTATAGGATCCCAACCGCCGTAATCGGTAAACAGAGGACTAATTAGAATTAAATTTCTTAATTAATGAGAATTATTTTTGAGCTAAATTTTTTTCAAAAATAAGGCAATTAACAGATACGGAAAGAGATATTCCGTAACGGTTTTCCGCATAGAAGGATTTTAATGGTTATGATTGTGACACGTAAGGTTTATGGAGATATTCAGAATTTATATGAATTTAATGAGTCAGCAAAATAAACAAAAATTAAAAAGATTCAGTTAATTGAATCCAAAGATACTTGTTGTTGTCACGTGACTTAAATATTTTTTTATTTTTGTTAGAAGAGTGAGTGAATGAATAAGTCTCTAGTCAAACATTGGATTACTACACATGAATGTATTTTGAAATGTTTGTTACGAATTTTTATCCTTTTGAGTAATTACTTTTCTTGGACCTTACGATTTTTTACCGCCTGTTTTTTCACTTTGAATTTTCAAATTTTTGGTTTGTTTTGAAAATTGGACGATGATCTTTAAGTTCTTAAACTTGGTTGTAGATTTGCATTACAACACTAACGTGGCATTCTTAAAATGACATTTTCTTTTTGGAAAAATGGTTTAGCTTCGTGTAATACGTCCGTACATATCACTTTTGTTATATCAGTAATTACAAATTAAATTCAGTTTAATGATATCAAAGAAGCATGTTTGAGGTTTTCTTTTTTAGTTTGCAATACGCTGCATATGCACATTGTGAATAAAGAATTAGATGAATCATACATTTACTAATAATAACTGTAAGTTCAAAAAATAAAATTCCACTTTGCAGAAACATCGGAGAGAACGTTTCACTTTTAAAAAGTTAGTGAAACATACAATGAATCGAATGAAGAATTTATGACTGAATATTAATTATCCTAGTCACAATGTAGTCAACATATTTCCATCTTGCTATTTAATTTTTCTTTACACCTAAAAACGGATCTTTGAAATTCAAATTTTAAGCGCCTTTCTAATTCGAATTGTAGTTGGTTTTGCCAGCATGTACTTACCAGTCATGATTTTTTGTTACATAACACTTATAAAAATTCACATTAAATACTCTAATGATTAATTCGAATCTGATTATAACGAGTGTTTTCCCTAGGTTTATTTACTAATCTTATTATTTAATTTATTGCACTTTTTTTCTCCATTTTAATTTTTCAAAAATGAAAAATAAATGAATATGAAATACAAGAATGGACCATGAGAATTGAAAAGGATGGGCTTGATTTTATGGGCCAGAACAGATATCTTTGAGCAGCAAAGGTCCAAAAGTAGAGACAGCCTCTAATAAATAGAGTATTCCTCGACAAACGTATCATTAGATTACAAATTAATCTGCCGTCTCGTTTGTTTCTTCCACTACTCCTACTTGTGCCCCCCTCCTCTTCCTTCCACGTGACCTCTTTACTTCATTTTCTTTTTCTTTTTTTCTTTTTTTAAATTTTGTATCTAAATTTCATTTTCAAATATGAGACCATTATTCAATATTGTCAAAATTTTATTTCCCTATGCAAATCAGATGAAGAAGGGATGCAAAGTATGAGACTCTCATGACATGTCTATAAACTGGAAAATAAAACGTTTGTAAGAGCATAAATTGAATAGGTGTCAAGTTGGTTGGGACTGATTTTCATATTTGCAGTTAGCAGTTTAAATTCCTACGCCTATATCTTTTCTAAAAATATGCAAGAATAATTTAGAAAAATAAGAAGAGTATGAGGTATCCAGTAAGAATCAGCTACATTTTGATATTTTAGAGTTATGCTTTACCTGTCGTGTGAGTTTTCGTCGAAGAAATAAGATTTGTTAGAATAATTTAGAAAATTATGCAAGAATGATTTAAAAAAATAAGAAGAGTGTGAGGTATCCAGTAAGAATCGGTTATATTTTGATATTTTGGAGTTATGTTTTACCTGTCGTGTAAGTTTTCGTTGAAGAAATAAGATTTGTTAGCGAAATTTTGATTTATAGATGGTTGAATTTAAGAGTGTTAGAGTAAGTTTTGTAAATGAAAGCCAGATAAAATGATGGTTTTATGAATGTCTTCTTCGAAAGGTTTATTATGCGAGTTTGCAGTAATTTGGATATCAGTGATTCTCCAAATATAGTTAACTGTGGGTTATGCTGTTGATATGGACATCATCTTAATAGCACTTTATTTCTTTTTTGGCCTCAAATAACGTTTGTTTAGTTAGGTAGTTCAACATCAAATTTGTATTTTGGTTGTATAACATTTTTCTATTTAGAGAAAAAGATTGAAAGAATAAAGGCATGGTTTAGAATTATTAGCCGTTTTGTTTTATTTCTCATCCTCTTATTAACTAACAATAATGTTCATTTTTAATTCATTTCAAAATGATAGAAGAATTAGCACACTCATTTGTCTATTTTTTCGAGCGTTGCGACCTTTATTCAACGCCAAGTAGTATCTGGTTGGGTTCCGCCGAGTTATATACAGGACCATATGCAATTATATATTTGAACATAAAATTTGAAAATAATAATAATCATAACTAATATACATACTACCTTGAGATTTGGGTGATTTAAGAAAAAAATTCTTGGTTAAACCATTAATCAAAATTTCAAATTATAATGGGTTTGGGGTTTCCCATCAAAGTTATGGAGAAATGTGTAAAGATGAGAAATTGAATGAAGATCCCATGGTTAATTAAGAGAAGAAGAATAGGGATTTGAATTCATTAAGTTGTTTTTTATAGAAACCACATCAACTTTAATGTACTTAGAGGTGGAGATTTAGGAGATAGTAATTTTAAGGACATGAAACCATTAACAAAAGACAAGTAGAATAGAGTACAAATTACAAAGAGTGGAAATTACTCTATGTATGTACAATTTGTATAAATAAACCCTTTATTTGTTTGTCTCATGCATACAACACAAGTGAATGAATGCTGCTGCTTCCTTTTGGGTTCTCAATACATTGGAGCCAGCAAACTTGTATTTGTTTTATTGTTAGGTTCTCCTTTGGCTCTTGTTTTTTTTGTTTGGTTAAGCTAGTGTCTTAATCAAAGTTCGATGCATTCTTTTTTTCTCATGCAAACAAGTGATTCATGTTGGCCTGTTGGGAGCCTCATTCAATTCAGACCTTCTCCTATTGATTTTGAGATGGATATTCACAAGTTTAACAAAGAGAAGGTATATCATTGTGTATCCAAAAAGAGATATTTACACAGTTTACATCAAATTCTCCGTTAAAATCCTTGCTTTTTTATCTTTTTTTTTTGAGTTTGGAAGTAAAAGAATTTTTTTTTGAGATTTCTAAGCTTTAGTGCGAAGACTTGCAGGCCAGGTTCTTGGCTAACTTGGCTAATCATGTTGGTTATATATTATTATACCGAGAACACACATTTCTACATGAATATAACACCAAGGAACTACCTTTAAATCTTATACAAACACCGACACCTTTTTAGAAACGATTAATTGGGGTGTACCGAAAATAATTGGGGGATAATTTACTATTGATGTCGGCAAAGTTTTTCAATGCCGGCAATCAAAATCGGCATGGTTTTTTCATGCCTGCAAGAACAGTAAAATATCCCCCAATTATTTCTGGTATATCCGATTAATCTTTCGTTTTTAGCACATTGACTTCATAATTGAAAAACACTTTATAGTTCAGTGTGTTGGGTTGTGAGCAATTCAGGAGTTGGTAACCTCCAGAGGACGTATTGTTGAATGGCCACAGTAGCACCCATTAGAAACCCCACACCTCGGATGTCCACAACAGCTTAATGGAGACAACGTCATTACAAATTGTATCAAAACCGATGACAAGTGAACTTTCATTGGTGAGGGAGTACATTGGACGAAATGTGCCAGGTTATGGTCTCATGAGTGGTAGGGAAAGTTGGAGTCCGGGCTTGTATACTCTAGAGCCTTGTACGACACAAAGGCCTTTTTACCAAAATTGGTTTCAAAGTCAAAAAAAACCCTCTGCAGTTAAGCTTGTTGGGAGGAAAGCAATCTAGGGATGGCTGGACTACTGGGAAGATGGTGCTGAATGACTGCAGTGAGTAGGAGGGAACATTGGAGATCTGGACTTACACATTCGGAGTCATAGACGACTCCAATCTAAGGGGTGAAATTGTAGCACTCAATATTCAAAAATGATTTTAAGAAATGGTCCTAAACAAAGCTACTCTGGCAAGTATGGCTAGTTTTCAAATGAGTTGTTTTATACTTCCTAATAAAATTACATAAAAATGGATGCTCTACAAAGGGACTTTTGGTGGCGAAAAGAAACTAATTACAGAGGATATTACCCTAAATCCTATTCCTGCCTATGCAAACCAATTAGTAAAGGTGGCCTAGGCTTCAGAAATACCAATAAATTCAATCTTGCTCTGATAGCTAAACTAGCTTGGAGACTCTTAAATGAGCCTAAAGCTCTTTGGGTATTCCAGCTCAAACCTAGGTACTTTAGGAAATCCTCTACTTTTAAAGCTAAAATCCCATCTAATAGTTCTTGGATTTGGAAATGTAGAAGTAAGGGGATCAAGTTAGTAGAACAAAATAGTATTTGGGAAGTAGGAGATGGTAATAACATCAATATTTGGGATGATAATTGGATTCCTCAATTGGTGGAAAATCTTAGTAATTACAAAACTACTTCTAACTCTTTTTTAACACTTGTGAAAGATCTAATCGATCCAATCACAAAAAAGTGGAATTCTCCTTTAAATTTTGATTTGTTTCCAGGTAATATTGCTAGACAGATATGTAACATAAGAATTGCCTTAAATAGCAGTTTGAATGCTAAACCAGATATCCTCAGATGGCTCCTAACCAACTCAGGAAAATTCACAGTTAAGTCCATGTATAACAAGCTAAACGAAAGAACTATGAACAACTATAATCTTGGGCAGCCAGACTCATTCTGGAAAGGTTTATGGAATTTAAATGCATCTCAAAGAATTAAGATATTTATTTGGAAGTGTTTGCAAAATGCGGTTTCTACCAATCTAAAACTATCTAGATTTATGAAAGATATAACACCCAACTGTACTTTTGGTTGTCTAGAACATGAATCCATAGAGCATCTCTTTCTTCACTGTCCTTATGCTAAGTTTGTTTGGGTAACTGAACCTTTCCCAGTAGATTTAAACTATGATAGATCCATAAGGTTTCTAGATATCTGTAAAGATTGGATAGGTAAGGATAATCCAATTATTCCCATATAAATTATTTCGACAAAAGTTTGGTTTATACGGAAGGAAAGATGTAACAGATCCTTTGGAAAAAAAAAACAGCAAACACATATAGCTTTAGAAATACAAAGACACTTGAATTTCTGGTACAAGGACAACTATCTGACTAAACATGACTCAACTAGTATAAAGGAAACACCTAGATGGATAGCACCTAAATCTTCACAAAAAAAACTTAATCTGGATGCAGCCTGGATTTCTATGAGTGCACCAGCAGGTTTTTCTTTAATTCTCAGAAATGATGTAGGGAACTTCGAACAGGGCAGAGCAGGACCCATCACAGCCACATCCCCAGAAGAAGCAGAAGCTCTAGGGCTATTGCAAGCAGCAACTTGGGCAGCAGAGGAGAGACTGTCGAATTTCAGTGTGGAAGGAGACTGTAAGAATCTTTTTGATTATCACAATGGGAAACCATCTCAAATTACTTGGCAAAACCAGAAGATCATGGATGAAGTAAAAGGAGAGTTTAATCTTTGTCAAAACTTTTTAGGTTTTTTTTTATGTTCCTAGATTAGCAAACAATGTAGCCGATATACTTGCTAAGGAGGCTAAAAACTTTCGAACTCTTGTTAACTGGAGGAATGTACCCCCATCTTGTATTTTGCAAGCCTTTGAAGTAGATAAATCTAATGTTCGGGTTGGGACTATTAACATTAGATGGCACTACTATTATTGATGTAAGGGTTACTAACTCCCTACGTTAGTCGGTTTGAATGCATTTTAACTCACAAAAAAAAAAAAAAAAAGATTGGCCGAATGAAATATAAATTATAATATTCCTTAAATAATCCCCGAAACTTATTTAGCAAAATTAACTTTTTGAAAAAACCTCTATGCTCTAGTGTGATGAGACGGGACCAATGAATGAATGATCTTCCAAAAAATTGTTGTTGAATGATTATAACACTGCCCGTCACAATTTATACTACTGGATGATCCCGGTGGCTACGGAAAGATCCACAGGAGAAAATTTATAATTGTTTGCTATAGATAGATATACCACTGTTATTTTCTTAATCCGATTGCAAAACCTTGTATACAAGGTTCGAGAAAACCCCATAGAGGAGGAAATGTTTTGAAATATGACAGGCTAACATGGATATTAAAAGATATATTCTACCTAGATCATAGTGATTTTAAGGCATTTTATTCACCGATTGGCTTAAAGTTGATCAACTTGCGAGCACGGTAATTTTGGAAAGAATAATGGGTTAACCCGTTGGAGTAAAGAATTAGTAATTAGATAAAAGTAAAGATAGTGGGGGAAAACAAAGCTGCTCAAGTTTTAAACAAAGCCAATAGATTAAATGGAAACTAATTCCAATATTACAAGATGATTAAAATTCTTCACTGATTATCAAGTAATCACAGGCTTCTCTTAGAAGCAATAGATGTCTGTTCTTAATTCCCTAAAACATAGCCAGAAATGAGATAATTTTTATTAAGGTTAACTTTAATTTTTCGTATAAATCAAGTCAACTTAAAATAATGAGAAATAACAGATTTCACGAGTTATTATTCGCGTGTCTTTCAAAATAAGACACAATAGAATGGTAAAGTTGTTGAGTCTAAATTACCATTTGAATTCCATCTGGGTTTTTAATTTATTGAGATACCAAAATATATGGAACAAAACCAAAATCGGAAACAATTAGTCCTTTGGCATAGAGATGCAATAGGGAAGTTCATATGCTTGATTTTTTTCTTAAAATTTTTATATCTCAAATTTCATATTAGAAAATATTATAGGGTCTTTGGATATCTTTTTAGAAGTTGCTTTTCGACTTAATCAAGTCGAAACGACATAAGTTAATATAGGAATATAATTTTAAAATAACTTCAAGATTCAAAAAAGTCTAGCTTTTACAACCTGGGGTCTTAAGGGGCGACCCTGAAAGAATTAGGGGTGACATAATAAGACAAAACAAGTTGAAAATACTTATATGTCCCCTCATAATCGGTAGTTTAGTTTTTTTTATCTACCGATTGCAAAATCTCATTTTTGTGGCAACTCTATATTCGGTAGTTATATGAACTATCTTGACTACCGATTATGGTGGGATTTCAGCAAAGAGAGCCGCTGTATAATCGGAAGTCAGGATTTTACTTCATTTACTACCGATTATAGGCTCAACCAAAATTCAAAAAATAGATGATTTTGGCAAAATCTCATTTTGGGGCTACTCTATATTCGGTAGTTATATGAACTATCTTGACTACCGATTATGGTAGGATATTTGCAAAGAGAGCCACTGTATAATCGGAAGTCAGGATAACTTCATTTACTACCGATTATAGACTCAACCAAAATTCAAAAAATAAAGGATTTTGGCAAAATCTCATTTTGGGGCTACTCTATATTCGGTAGTTATATGAACTATCTTGACTACCGATTATGGTAGGATTTCGGCAAAGAGAGCCAATGTATAATCGGAAGTCAGGATACCTTCATTTACTACCGATTATAGGCACAACTAAATTCAAAAAATAGAGAATTTTTGCAAAATCTCATTTTGGGGCTACTCTATTCGGGAGTTAAATAACCTAAATTTCCTACCGATTATGGTAGCATTTTTGCCAAAGGTCTACTTTAATCGGGAGTCAAGATAACTTTATTTACTACCGATTATAGGATAATCAAAATTCAAAAGATAGAGGATTTTATTTTAGTGATACTTTATATTCGGAAGTTATGTAAACTAAATTGACTCCCGATTGTGGATTAACTTCCCGATTGTAAAGTTATCTACCGATTATAAAGGGTAGTTTGGCCATTAAAAAAACAGGAGATAAGGGATGGCTATATTTTACGTTTGAGTGACCTTTTTTGTCTTTTTGTGTCGCCCCTAATTGTTTTGGAATCGCCCCTAAAAATGCTAGGTTTTATAAAGCAATGCTTATGATTTTAGTAATTAATTTATGTTTCTAAAGAAGCAGAAATATCTTTGTTCCTAGTATCCAACTATCCTCTAAGAATAACAAATGTTAAAATTTAAAGGCCAAAGAGCTTTTACACCGTGAATGAAAAAATATGTGCGTATTTGTGTTTGATTTCATAATTCAACTTACTATAAGATTACTCAGTAATCTGCACAATGACCACTTTTTTTACCTAGATAATAAGTTCAAGCTACGAGCAAACAATAAATATGAGAATCAGGCTCCCGACCAGGCAGCCGAATGCTAAACCATATCATGTTCGGTCAACACTGGAGAATCATGTCACTTGTGCACGTAACCTGCTTAGAATATTAAAGTGAAGTAAATGAAAGATTGTGTTGAGAAAGTTGGGTCACGTGGTTCAATCTCGATTCATGAGAAACTCCAAATTTAAATTACTAGTTGTAGATTTTTTTACCATTTTGTTGTATTAAGTTCAGGTATCGTGTGCTCTAGTGCTACTTATAATTTTTTTTACTTACATCGATACTTGATACCACCACTAAACACGATCATTAAAAAGAACAAAAAGTACATATCACTCTCGAATTGACGATCTTAGGCCCTGGAAATTCTTGTTATCTCTTCCGATGTATACATAATGGACAAAGACACGAGAGGGCAAATCCGGAAAGTAATATCAATCTTTTTGTTTTTTCACTTTTATTTTTTGATGAAAAGGTTTTGGTAAAAGCTCCCGGGTTAAACTATAAAATAACCGGACCGTACGGGTTATTGTCGTAAGACCGGAAGACAGTATCAACCGGCTGTAATGAGGATGATGAGCCTCTTCTTGACTTTTCCTCTGTATTTTTGAACAACCGGCTACCGGCATTAATGTCGCTCCACTAGTCCCACTAGATTGAATTCTAGTTACTGACAGGTGTCTTTTTGTCACATGAGCTTACGTGGTTTCTTTCCAGCTCGACGATAAGTGTTTTGACTTACTAGTAGAGCGGAAATGGGCTTGATGTTGGTTACGACGATTCTTATGGCAATGTTCAAATCCAATTTTTTTGTTGAGCCAGGTGGATGGCCAAACTGGATTTTCCATTATGGTAAAGCATTCGGCGGTTGACCGTCAAGCGCGAGAAGGAAATGCAGACGTTGGTGTTTGTGGTACAAACGTTAGCGCTCGTTGTACAACCGCTGGCGCTCGTTGTAGAAACGCTGGCCTTTGTAAGAGACACGCTGGCGTTTGAACCAAGGTCGCCAACCGCTACTTTTAAACGGTCACCGGAGCGACTAGTTTCTACCTCCATAAATACGGCTCGAGTTTGATCTCACAAATTCACAACAATCTTTCATCCAATCAATCTTTTCTAAATTTCAATTTCTTTCAACTTTTAACCATGAATTCTGATTTTGATTCTTCTGAGGAAGATATGGAGATGGATGAAATGTTGTATGGAGAAGAGGAACAAATGTGTATGGAGTTTTTTGATCAAATGGATGAAGATGAAAATCAAGATAGAAAAGGGCGAAATTTTATGTTGTAATTACAATCCGGGATCATACCAAAGCCTTTAGAGCCATATGAAGTTGCGACTAGAAGATGGACATGGCGAGATCGATATTTTTACCACGAAAAGATGATGCATGATTATTTTAATCATGATTGTGTCTATTCCGATGAGGATTTTCAGCGACGATTCAGCATGGGCCGCAACTTGACGCAAAGGATTATTGTCGAGCTTTGTCAGGTACAACCTTCATTTAATTATCAGAATGATGCACGACATGTACGAGGCTTTAGTCCCGAAAAAAAGGTCACTGCGGCCCTCCGTATACTATGTTACGAGGTACCAGCAGATGCCACGGATGATTACATCCGTATTGGGAAAACAACTGCCTTTAGGTATCTCAAATTGTTTTGTGAAACAATTGTCGAGCATTTTGGTCCAATCTTTTTAAGAAAGCCTACTCAGGAAGATGTTCAAAGAATAACAGAAGAAAACACCGCGAGGGGTTTTCCAGGAATGCTAGGTAGTCTTGACTGCATGCACTGGACGTGGCATGCATGTTCGGTTGAATGGGCAGGCCAATATAAGGGTCATTATACAAAACCAACTATAATTTTGGAAGCTTTAGCTAGCTATGATTGTTGGTTTTGGTATGCCTTTTTGGGACTCCCGGGTCCCCATTGTTTGAAGATCTTAAGAATGGGATCGCGCCGCACTGTAATTTCACCATCAACGGTCATCACTACACTCAGGGTTATTATCTAGCAGACGGAATCTATCTAGAATGGTCAACTATGGTTCAAGCTTATAAACAGGTAGGTTTTGGACCGACGTCTTCTAAGGATATGAAATACTTTAACACCCAACAAATGAAATGCAGAAAGGATGTTGAACGCGCTTTTGGCATACTGGAAAGGAAGTTTGCCATCATAGTTGGGCCGGCATTCTTCTTTGATCTTCAAGAAATGAACAAAATTATGCTGACTTGTATCATTTTGCATAACATGGTCATTGAAGAAACCAGGCGTGACCCAACCTGGACGAGTTTTCCAGATGAAGATTTGGTGTCGGATCTTGTGGTCGAGCATGGGCGACCGGCAAGAGAATATAAACTTTCCACTGACAGACTCCAAAACCGGGGAATCTATGGACAACTAAGACAAGATCTAACTAAGCACATTTGGGCTTTAAAAGGAGCAAGAGACCATGTGCGGGGGCGAGGCAGAGGCAGAGGCAGATAGATGTTATTTTCAATTTAGTGTTGTTGTTTATTTTAATTAATATGTTTTTTAATTTAAAGTTGTTTGTTTAAACGACTACACTTAAAATTAAAATTGAGGCAATTATATTAAAAGTAAACGAGTACAATTAAATTAAACTTTACTAAACGATAATTAAAATCAGTTAGCAAGACTGTATTCATCTTCGTTTTCTTCTGAGGCATCATCTTCGTCTTCTTCCATATTCACATATTGGCCAGTTTGTTGAGGGGGGATTTGTTCAGGGACTTGTTGTTGTTCGGCTGCGAGCCGTTGTTGTTCGGTCGCGGCTTGTTGAGCTTCGGCCGCATCCATTCCCTTAGTCCATGCAGCAAGTTGTCGTTCATTCATTATTGAAGTGTTCAAGGAGAGTAACTTGTTTAGCTTACAATCCATGTAGTATTGTTCTCGCGAAAGACGACTTTTTTGTTGATTATTTATAGCAATGCCACGGTCCCTGGCTCTATCTGCATCTCGAATTCCTTGTGATCAACATAGTTGTACTCGCTTGAACCTCCTTCTAATGCTCGTTGGGCTGCGTCTCTCGCTTCTTTTGCAGCTTTCTGACCACCCCGTCTTCTTCTCTTGACGTTGGTGTTAACGTCTAGATTAGTGTTGTGTTGTTCCTGACTACTTGGAGTTCCATCAGGTGAGGAAGCAAGCCCTCCATTATGAAAATCCTGCGAGATTGGACCATGTGGTGATCTTGCAGGTTCTTGATTACCTTCCAGCAAGTATGGATTAAACTTGTTAAGAACCCTCAAAATGGTGAAACAAGTTTCATGTTGGAAGCCCTGTTTGTGGGATCTTTGCCACTCTTCCCTACATCTTCGTTCTACATCTGGTTCGCTTTCACCACTTCTTCTGTTGTGCCACATTTGAGTGATCAAAGCTACAAATTCACTAACGGCTGCTGAAATTGTGTGAAAACGATGAGACAACCCATCGTATACTTGACACCACGAATTCTTGTGTTTCGTGGTGTTTCTTGTTGTGTTTCTTGTTGTGATTCTTGTTGTGATTCTTGTTGTGTTTGTTGTTGTGTTTGTTGCGGTGTTTGTTGGTGTGATCGTTGTTGTGAGGATGCCATATTTTCTAGAAATGAAATTTATAGCGATGAATTTTTTTATGGTAGATTGAGTTGATATGAATAGTTTTGTTTGAAAAATAAAATAAAATAGAGATGGTACGAAATTGTGTAATTTTGAGGTAGTGATGAAGAATGTGTGGGTTTTAAGTCTGGAGATGAACTGAATTTATAGGGAAACAAAAAGGAGCAACAGCCGTTGGATGGAAAGAGCCGTTGGCGCTTTTTTGAAAAACGCGGCGCTTTTAGGAAGGACACTGGCGCGTAAAGTAACAACTAGCGTTGCAAGGACAAGCGCCAGCGTTGTTGGATCAAGCGCCAACGTTGATGCCAAGGCCGCCCGGCCTTCCATCAAGCGCGCGCTACATGATCCACCTCACTCAACAAACCAACAAATTTGTTGGTTTGTACATCTATTTTTCATGTTTGTTGAGTCCATAGTGGGAGCAAAATTAACAAACTTCAAGTTTGTTGAGTCCATATGAACTGCTCTTATGTTTAAATAGGCCATCGTTTACGGTTTAGCTAATTAATCTTGTATTAACGGGTCCATAAAAATGATTTATAATGTCAACAACAACTAATACTACCAAAGAATGTGAATCTGTATTTGTTGGATATGTTGAGTAATCGTTATGCTTTAAGGGCGGAATCAATATCGACATTCATATGTAGGCTTCTCAAACCTGATGAAACCGCTCTTATCCACTAATCCAACACACACACATATATATATATATATATATTGGTTTTGATACGTGATTATAGAATCTCAATTTTCCTATATTTTCTTCAATACATGGAGATCGAGCTTAAATAATTTACCAAGAACATCATACCATTGACTTCTTTACATAAAAACTAATAACATACTACCCTTGTTTTCGAACCGGCAATGAAGCAACAAACATGTTAGAAAAAGTAAGAAGAAAACTAAATCAAAAAAAGCAATTGAAAACCACCTATCGATTTTTTTTTGAACTTATAGATTAATAGTATAAAATAAATATAAATTTTTTATGAACTAAAAAAACACACACAAAGTTAAGGAAGAAGGAGAAGAGAATTTCTATTAATGTGTGTATATTATAAGGATTTATGTCTCTATTTACAAAGTTAGAAGAAACCCTAATGTTAGACACAAGGATATCTTAGTAAATAAATATTGGTTTATAACTCTCCTCTGATGACCATTATGGCTAAGTCATCATAAACATACTACGAAAACTCAAAAGAGAAAAAACTGAAATTGCATAAGCATGTATAGGCTCACACAATGTTGAACACGCATATGTTTCCTCGTTAAACCTTGAAAAGGAAAATCCATTGGAAAAAATTTGACGAAAGCAAAAGAGTACAACGCGATACAAGTAAATGCATCTTTGATGATGACCCTCCCCCTACTAAGTACTTCAATTTAATATGCTGGCTTGCAAATCTGTGAGATGAAAATTTCTAATTTCGATTCGTGAAGAAATTTACTAGTTCATGAAGTATTCTTTGATGCAAACAATTGTCTTTGAATAATAGTTTTGCTAAGTCTGAGTTCTTCTTCAACACATTGAGGACTTCTATCATGAACTGCACGCTAACTTCTCGAGATGATTTATGAAAGTTGTTGATGTAATTTCTTCAACTAAGTGCAAAGACATGGATGAGATACCTTAAGTGAACAAATATTTTATGTGTGATATCATCCTTTATATAGCTCAAAAGAATTCAAAATCCTAAGGGGATATATTGATTTGGTCTGAAATGATGACCTAGTAAATGGCGGGAATACATGAAATAACCAAACTTATAAAACTCCCTCAGGTGGCCACCATGTTGAAAAAATTGCCTCACTAAAACCTTGCCAGTAAACCTCAATGAGAGAATATCTGGATAAAGAAAAATGAACACAATACCAACATTTTGAATGAAATTTCAATGTTAGCGAGATGTTGCCTCGTTAAAACCTTGTCATGGAAACCACACGACACAAAGCTTGAAAAAAAATAACTTTTGACACCATTATCAATACTGGATCAATAACATGATAGATTACAAGCATCGGAATAAAATATATTGTCTATTAAATAAAAAAAAATTATGTAAGCATAATTCTTAAACTAAATATTTAAGAAAAAAAACATTTATTTTTCTAAAGCGTGGAATTTAGCGTTTTTAAAGACTCCTTGAAAGACCTATAAAGTTGATATTATCAACTAATTCGGGTGTTGATCTTTTACCGATTTTTAAAAAAAAAAAACATAAAGGGTTTTTAGTTAATTTTGATATAAATAAGTCAGGTGGCTGCTTGAAAATATAATTAGAATCTTACAAGGATTACATCTTCGAATATGTTCTCTGAACACATTTCTTGTGTGAATGCAATACGAGTCCTTGATGGACTACCACACCAAATGCATCGTATACAGAGGATAAACTATTATTGAATCAATCCAAGAGTTTAAAAAAAAATAAAAAATCCTCCAAATCGTTCTTAGAACGACTATAATTTTCTCTCTGTGTATTGTGACTAACACAAACTTGTAATTTTCAGGCTTGACAATTTTAAGGAGTTAAATTAATCTTGGATCCCAAATTGTGTTAATGGATAAATAATTTTAATCCAATCTAATTTAGATTATATGCCAACCAATCACATATGTCGATATTCCTTTGCATAGGGCCTAACAACTACCATTATCTATTATTTCAGCAGATAATGCAAATGAATATTCAACAATTTTTAGCTTACTACGACCTCATATAATTCTCAAATGTATGTATATATTGAAAAATTCAATGAATTACTAGTACCAGTAGCGGTCTTCAAGAGCATGATAATCTCTTCAACTTCCAGTGAGGAGATATGAACTGAGTATGTGATTCTTGTTCGGTAATCTCAATTATACACTACCATAGCCTATTATATAATTCTACCTAGTTATTTGTCAAATGTGAATGGATTTTGCCTTAGAAGAGGCATAAACTTATATAAAAGAAAAATTAAATATTTAATGCCAACCATACAACGATAGCTTTCATAATTTAATCATAACAGTAGAGAAACTTATATAAATTTTAATTCAATTACTACTAACTTTTAGTAGCGCATAGTTTCCTATGATTATGGCAGAAAATTAACATCTAATATACAAAATAAATTTTGAAAAGTATTATCCGATTAATTCAAAGACATTTACTCATAATATTTTCTGGGTTATAATGTACCACTGATATTGACATTCCAAAATCCATTGTACACATTCACCATCTACCGTGGATTACTTCTGGAACCCTTCATCAGTTAAAACCAAAATCATATAAATTATGCAAATAAATTTCCAATAATTTTGTGACCTCTGAGGCCAACAAGATAATAATTCAGAATGAAATTATAGACACTTTCTTCTTCAAGAAATTAACTCCAAAGTCAATTTAGTCACTACAAGGACTAATGATATAAGTTAATAAGATGGGTGCATACCCATGGATCTTTAGTGTTCTGACGTATACCAACTACAAGTGGAATAACTCCAAAATTTTGGAGATTATTTCCAAGAGAAAAAAACTAAAATTATTCAATATCTCTTAAGAATGCAACAATTCTTCTTTTCCAAAATCTAAGTTATATAAAAAAAAAATCAGACCCATAACACCCATGCTAGCTTTTTTTTTCCTTGAATGCATTCAAAACAACTCGCTTTATAGATGATCCCTCTAGGGGAGGGTAATTCTAACAAATACTTTTAATTATTTCGTTCTATTTTTTTCAGTGTGAACCCCGAGGAAAAGAGATGTGTTTCCACCGAGATGATACTTGCAATTGGTCTATACCACAATAATGACGTCTCTCATCCTTTTAGGATCAATAGAGAAAATAAGTGTCAATTGGCTTATATATATATAATTCCTTTTAAGAAAATAAAGATTCTTTAATGTTATTCTTGTAGAGAAAATCTATTTTATGATTGATGAATGGTTTCTTGGAAGGAACATAAATTAATTAATGGATTAGATAAAATCATATTTGATGGTAAAGATTTTTTATAAACCTATGATCCATGTCATTTTTTTGGATTCAATGAAAAAAAATCAAACCACATTAGCTAAAATTTGTTAGAATCCTAACTTATTCCTCATCCCGCAGAATCAATAGAGAAAATAAATACCAATTGGTCCAAGCAATATACCAAAAGGGCATCGACAGTAGAAATTCTCATTCCTTTCAAGAACCCTAATATTGTTGTTTTTCATTTCTTTAATGAATTAGGGGCAAACAGAAGAGAGATCTTGTTGAAGAAAATAGCTAGGTGTACAAGGAGTCATGGACTCTCTCGAACCCATACAAAACATAACAGCCGGCCACATGTCACCGATATTTTGTACTACCTTCGTTTCTGGAAAAGAGATAAATATGTTAATATGAAAAAGTGATAGTATTTTTTTTCTTCCAGAAACAGAAAGAATATAACACTAGTAAGCTGTTTGGATAGCACATCAGAAGTAGCTTTTAAAAGTTAGTTTGGATGCCAGATTTCATAACGACTTCTGTTTTTACACAAAACGATTTCTGTTTGGATAGTTTTACTTTTAACTTCTGCTTCTGACTTTGACTTCCGGAAAAACAAATTTATATCCAAATACGTTATAGATGTACATGGGAATTCAGCCTTAGGTATAGCCAGGTGTACATGGGAATACATGCCTAGGTATAGCCAGGTTAATGGCAGCCCGAGCCGGTCACTTCAATATAATTTCTATTCACAAAATGAAAACCAAAGTTAAATAACAATTTAATACTTTATAACACTTTGTCAAAATTTATGCACAATAATGGACAGGAGTCATTTCATACCGTTGCACATTTAACATGTTTGCTTAAATGCAAATAGTGAGAAGGTGCATCTAATTTGTTTGTTGGTTTTCAAAAGAAGAAAGTGGTGATAGTTAATGAATTTCAACTAAAAACATGGATTTTGTGAATTTTAGTTAGAGAAGGCAAAATGATTAGAGACAGGATATGACTTAAAATAAAAAGTTATGAGTTTTATAAAACACACTTTATTATTTTTTTTGGAAGTTGAGTTAGATATGTATGTCAGTTCGTTTGAGATTATGGGTCAATTAGGTTGTTGTTTTATACGCTTTACAAAACCTTAAAATTGGGAGGTAAACAGGATTATGAAATACTGTTTGAAGAATAAGACATGTTATAATGTACTTAGACACCCCCCAAATTTAGGGATTTGGTAAAAGTTTTTCAGAGTTCATTTCATGATCCAAAGTTGTAAGTAAGCAGCACTTACAACAGTGGGATTTAGAAGAAAGAATTCAGTACAATTTTTTTTTAAAGTCTATTAGGTGAATTATTATGTGACAAACATAAACCGAGTAACAAGGAGCCTATCAACTGTTCACTATACATGTGGCGGCGACTCGACAATCGCCATTCGCCACGTCATTTGTCCACTGCCCACTGGGATCCTTAAGTGGGGAGGATAGTGATTAGTGAAAAAGGTCAAATTAAATTGGAATTAAATCTTTGTCATTACTATGAAAGTGAACTAATATCTTAAATGAACTTAACTGATTCTCTGGTTAATTGTTTTCCCACTCGTGTGCACGACTCCTTTATTCGCGTATAATCTGATTTTTTTAATTTAATTTATTTGTATTTTTTTCGAATTTAATCGCGGTAGGTTTAGTTACACAAAGTCAGATATGTACAGTGAATCAGGTTTTTGGCAGATGAGTGAAAATTATTGTATCATCATCAAAGGGGAGTTGTGGGTGTTTGATGCAACATTAAGTTATGGAGCCTAAGGTATGAATAATATCAGAATGTACATTGTAGTTTTAATTCTAACAAATTAATTAATTACTTACTTAATTCTCTAATTAATTCTAAGTTGATATCAATAAATATAAGAGATATGGGTCAGCAGTTTCCAAGGACAAACAATAATTTTGCAATCAATAAAAATTAATTACCCACCTAAATTTTGATTTTCGAACAAAAAGATCTCATCAAAGTGCAAAAAGACGTTTTTGACATGGGGGTGGGGGGGGGGGGGGGGGGGGCAAATGCCCCCTATGGGCTCTGTTGAGACATGGTGTGTTTAATGGAGCTGTTTTTTTTTTTATTTTTTTTTCTTCCCTTGGAACCATGTTAAAAGATGTCATTTACAGACCACCACCTCACAGAACAGAACTCAGTAGTATGGCCTTTCATTTTCATTTTCAGTCTTCAAAAGAGACAGAGTCAGTCACAGAGTTTAAACTTTCAAAGCTTGTGATTTTTAATGAGAGAACATGTTCTTCTTCTTTTTTAATAATAGTATTATGCAAGCTGCACCTTGGCTATTTCCGAACCCCAACAGGTAAAGCCAAACCTTAATTATGGTCCAACCAGCAGTGTTCTGAAATAGTTTATAGTGCTTCAAAAGACTGTTACTGCCTCAAGGTTAAATCAACTTAGTGGCCGATGTTACTGTAATACAGTTGTAAAGTCACTGGATGGGTGACGATATGAGTTCAAAACTCGTCAAGTTCTTTGCCAAAAAAAAAAAAAAAAAAAAAAAAAAAAAAATTAACTTAGTAATTCTAGTGCATCGATTGCGAGAAATGCTGAGTTATTTTTTTACTGGAATCCTTTTGGAGATGTGATGTTAAGTTGCTGTGAAGAGCTGTGTGTCTAGTGAGACCAATGTACTTATGTAGGCATATTGGTTGTTTGTTGGAGAATTTGTTGTCACGTTACAAGTACAAACAACATCCACACATACATGTGGAGAACTACTGCAGGAATATATTTTTAGAACAAAGAAGGAAAGTAAAGATGAAAAAAAAAAGGAAAAAACTGCAAGCTTTTGGGGGTCAAGTGACTCAGAAGGGAATGAATTAATGATAAAAAAGGAAATGGAAGGTCCACCCCATAAACATAATCTTTACAAGTGAGATTTTGTAAGGAGGAAGATAGATAAAAGAGAACAAGTTGAGTTGTCTAAGTAGAAAAACTTTAATCAACCACTTACAAACCAGTGGGAGTGTGAGGGGTCCTTTCTTTAGACATGAACAACCTTTGCTGTTTTAAAGCAGCAAGTGTTTCAGGCTAACTACAAAGGCAACAGTCAGATATTACTTTGCTTTCTCACCTTACAATTGCCTTATCTAGATTGACCCCTCACACTACAAGAAGGATCCAATGTAGGAACACTTTCCCCAACTTCCATTCTTCGGAAGGCCGTACGAGCATTACCTGTGACTGCGTGTTACTGTCAAAGAAGAAAGCATCATCTGTTGCCAGTGGGGTTACTGTTATAACTGTTTACTTTGTGGAACATGAGCAACAAAATGAAGTGGCAACTAAATTTTAGAAGTGTTCAAGTTTTCCTTTAGCTAACCATATTTAAGTTCATCAATCAGATACAGACAATGAAAAACCAGAAGTTTTTTTTTTCATTCAAATGACGGAGAAAGAAGATACTAGTCTTCTTCTCTTTTCAGGGAGTGAAGAGAGAGATACAAGATCGCACATTCGGGCTTCAAATAATCTTATATAATAGAGTACCGAATGACCAGAAAATATATCATCAACATGAACAAAATAACGAAGGGAAACAAGAAAAGAACACCGCCCCTCCAAGCCCAGACAGTACTGCGGATTAACCCATGGCATATTTCTGAGTCCAGCTTCTTGCAGTGGTCTCATACTTGCTCCTGTCGGTTTTGTACATGTGAGCAATCTCTGGCACCAAAGGATCATCAGGGTTTGGGTCTGTCAACAACGAGCAGATGGATAGCAATACCTAAGAGTGGAGAAAAAGTAAAACATTAGCATCTTAATAGAAAATAACAATCTTAAAAGCAACCAAATATGTATTGAGAATGATCAATTATACAAAATTTTCTTTTGAGTTCTCTGTTCCAGGGGTTTTGCAAACAGAACTGGAACGAATATACATCCATAATGAGCTTCTCATTTACAAATTGCACCACGATCTAAACAGGAAACCAAGAGCCAGCCTTGTAATTGAACTAGAGCAAGCCTAAAACACTGATTTCTTCAATGCTAAGTCTATATAAATAATATTAGATACCAGAAGCATATGAATATACAACAATTACCTTGGAAATGGTCAAGGCAGGGCTCCATTGTTCCTTCAAGATGTCAAGACAGATGCTCCCGTTGCTATTGATATTAGGATGGAAAACTTTTGTCCTGAATGCAACCTGCAAATATTGACATATAGTGAACATCAAGTGATCCTTATGAAGTATGTAATATACCATGACTTGTGCCTCATGTGACTACCACTTAAACTATTCAGCTACACATCAATGGATTATTTCCATATGTTATTAGTTTGAGGACATGTTATGCGAGTATCATACACCTTTCTGAAATTAACCATATCAATTTGCTATATATGAAAATTCCTGACATAGATCTTCATCAATTTTGAGGCAGTATTTAAAGAGTTTTCTGTTAAAACTTAAAAGCCAGAACCAAGAAAGCCGGGACTTTCAAATAAAATACTAATTCCAGTCATCAAACAGTTGGAAAGGCCCTAATTGTAAGACTTATAATCAGAGCATTTACAATCTCGTCATATATTACAAGGTCAGAAATCGGGATATAGTTTAAAAGGTTTTGCCCAAACCTTGAATTCATACTTCAGTCCCTTAGACCAATAGAACAAGTTAACAACAAGAATGGTAACAAAGAGTAAGCAGCAAGACAAAATATAACCTTTACCTTCTTATCATATATCCAGGGGTTTGAAGAGTTACCTTTGGTGGTTTAAATGGATAATCTGGAGGAAAGTGAATCGTAACTAGAAAGACTCCTCCTGCGTACGGACTGTCTGGAGGACCCATAATTGTTGCTTGCCAATGGAACATGTCTTCAGCAACAGGACCTATAAAAGTTCAAACAATTGCAAAGCCATAAAAGCAAAGCCATATAAGTATTATTTTCCACTTCTCTAGACAAAAACTAGTTGAGTCGTTTAAACACAAGCATGCATGAAATCTTCAGCAAGGGATATAGATAGGAATAAGAACTAAAACCAACTACCATGCCAAAGAGATAAACTTAAAACCAACATAGATTGCAGCTATCCTTGAAGATTGAAATCTCTATACCCGTTATCATTACCAATCCTAAAAATAAATATCATGTCATGTCAACCCAATCTTAGGTACTAAATAATGAATTAAAGATAATGTTAATGGAAGAATAAGGTTCAATCTTAATGGAAAAATGTGATTGAAAAGATTTCAATGCGTGAAATCAATATTATCTGAAGGAAAATAAGAATTCCCAAAAATAAAACACTGGAGTGTCTTTTCCAACTAAAGGAAAAATCAATTTGCCATTGTAGTCTAACTTTAATCTGAATATAGCTAAGATCATATTTGACTCTTTATTACAACTCTTACAACTCCACCTTGTGTCACTTGCATCCCAACTTACACCTACATTACACAGTTTACACTTCCATCCCACCTTATGCCTAAAAAATCAATCTAATCTACCTTTTATTCCACCTCCAGCCCACCACCGTGAAAACATTGGTCTAAAGAACATGTGTGCTACAGCAGTAGCATGTTGGTCGGTCAGCACAATCAACTGTAGTGTAATGGTTTGTGATTGGATGTAATGCTTTGTGATTGGACATGTTGACAGACCAATATCTTTTGTTGTCGGTCAGGAACTACTGACTTTTTTATATTATAAATTTCATAATGAGTACCAATTCTAATAATGAGTACAATGATTTAATGAGTACAATGATTTAATGAGTACCAATTCTTTTGTACACAAACAGGCAGACGTGACTACTTACACCAACCAATATACCAA